>JAOTQP010000001.1:67950271-67963025 GCA_026413545.1 Cichladusa arquata | reverse complement strand
CCTTCCTTCCTTCCTTCCTTCCTTCCTTCCTTCCTTCCTTCCTTCCTTCCTTCCTTCCTTCCTTCCTTCTTCCCTCCCTCCCATTAATAGGCTTGTGGCAAAGGTTCAGCTCATACAGGATTTCACGGAAGGTAAAAGCTGTTCTGCATCTGTCCTCAGGAAACCCAAACCTCTTCTGTCAAAGCAAAGCAGTTGAGCACTCACAAAAAAAACCCCTTTCAGTTCTATATGTCACAGCTTTAATTGAATCTTCCTCATTCCAGCAGGGTCTTTCAACAGCTTTGTGAATTCAGTGAGCTGATGAAAACTTGAGCTGGAGAAAGAGAGTAGTGTGGCTGCTGGCCAGGACAGCTCTCCCACATGATATGTGCCTCATCACTGAGTTGAGGATTAATCCAAACAGCAACATCCTGCTGGCACGAGTGTGGCTATTGTGTAAAAAAGCCACATGGCTGCATTCAAGTGCAAGGTCATGTTTGCATCTGCTATAATTCTGGAGCAAATCCCAGCTTAGGTAAAGCTAATACCACATCTATATCTATATTAGCTCAGCAGGTAAAACTGCAAAAATCAAACCAGTTTTCAGGTACGCTAATTCCCAAAATCGTGAAGGGACAGGAAGGGCAACTTCAGAACCTAAAACAGGGTTTTGGTACTTAAAATCTTCTTAGTCTTCCAATTCTACCCACTGGACAGTTATCCTTACCTATAACAATTTGGTTCCCTTATGCTCCTGGGAAGTGAGGTCTACAGCAGTACTGTGTATTGCTGACTCATTCATGCTTCATCCTGTCATCCTTTGGTCTTTGAGCCTTCTGTCCTGGAGCAGGTGGTACATGCCTCCAAGAAATGGCACCATCTTCCCCAGCCTGGAGCAGATTCCTCCTCAGGAATATGGGTCAGGGAGTTGTCCCTTAAATCTGCTTCACAGCAGCATTGAAAGGCTATGGATCCAAATAAGGTTAAAACAAAAACCACTGACATTTATTTATTTCCTCAAACACAGAGCAGTTTGTGAAATTAAATACACTTATTACTGCAGCTGTGAACCAGACATCTAGAAATTTTTACAGTGGCACACAGTGATAAGGAGCAGGATGGCTTTAAACTGAAAAAGAGCAGATTTGGATTAGACGTTGGGAAGAAATTCTTTACTGTGAGTGTGGTGACGTCTTGGTTCAAGCTGCCTAGAGAAGCTGTGGATGCCCCATCCCTGTAAGTATTCAAGGCCAGGTTGGAGCAGCCTGGTTTAATGGAAGGTGTCCCTGTCCATGGCAGGGGCATTGGAAGCAGGTGACCTGGAAGGCTCTTTCCAACCCAAAGCGCTCTATGATTCTATCTGTAACACCTATGGAGCTGAAAGATTCTGATCCACAGAGTGACTACTTTGGCTCCTGAGCATCCAGGTGGGACAGGGCACCCCTTTCAATTTGTGACAGTCCAGAACTTCCCACAAACCTTGCCTCACTACCTAGAGAGCAACCCATAAATTTCTTCCTTCTTTTGCATCATCAGAACCCCCTCATTTTATTTAAATCTCCACTGAAAGACCTGATTTAACCACATTTTTAATGTTTTTACTTTATGCTCATACTTTCTGAATTCCAAAGAGCACTTCTTGTTCTTTGCAGGCTCACTTCATATTCTATTCTCTTTGAGGTGAGTATTCGTCTCTTGTGTAGCATTCACCCACAGTCAACAGCTACATCTCTGATCTTACAAGCATTTATCACCTCCTTGAGATGCAGGTTCCAAATGTTTTTTGTATTTTTGACCTTAACAAATGTCAAGTTCTGTCCACATTCAAGACCTTGATCCCTCTGCACGCATGCCTGAACTTAGGAGGTCCTTTCATTCCTTGGCACATTGTCTGATGGTTGAGTCTTGAAGAATGAGAGGCACTTACAATGCCAGGTTACTAAATTATGAACATGAAAAAGCTCAGTATTCAGTCTGTCTCTGAAAGAATGAGTAGCAGAGGAGGAAGGTAGGAAGGAGGAAGGAAAGAACCAGGGTCCCAGGAGTCATTCTTTGTCTCTTTTCCATTTATTCTGATTTCCATTTATTCGGTTATTTCACCTAGAGCAGGATTTAACAATAGAGGGGAGTGAGGGAATGTCAGGAGTATATATGTGTTCATCAAGTAGATCATCAAAACTGCTTAACACAATAGTTTCCCTGGGTAACAGAGTAGACACAATTGACTAGGGCTCCCAGGACAGCTGGAACTCAGTGGCTCATGAGATCTGTAGTTAAGGCTGCTATAGGGGAAGTTGTCCAGCACTTTATGAATGAGCTGAACAAGTTTCTCATCTCCCATCCACAGAGAGGCTGGATGAGGGGCACTGCTCATCTTGAAAGAGTGGTTTCCCCACTGCCTTCAGTGCTGTTACTGTTCTACCATCCTCTTGGTCTGCTGGTTGCCTCCCTCAGTGTCCTTTGGAGATTCACCCCTCTTCGAAGGCTGGCAGCCACTTCTTTGGCACGGCTGCTCCAAGGGACCTCATTAGGAACACAGCTCCCATGACCATGTCTGTCACTACTTTCCACCATAGTTAAATGCATTTTCCACGTGCTTGCTGAAAATAAGGCTCTGATCCTCCTTTCAGGCACCAGTCTCAGTAGCTCAGTGCTCAGCTCAGGCTCTTCTCTGCCCTCTCTCAGCTGCTTCAGATAAGAGCCCGGTCTCGAGTTTTGCTCAGGTTGAAACTGGGAGTGCACCCGCAGTGCTGTCCTGCAGTGCTCTTGCTCAGACCTTGACAAATTTGTTTTGCCGTTTCCATAGCCACAAAAAATGCTGATATTAAAATAAATTCCTAAGCACACCATTTCAACCATGCCAAGTCTTCCTGAACATCTGCCTACTAGGTGATTTTTGTCTATTACATCCAGTGTCTTCAAACCTCTTTAGGATTTACCTTTACCAGCACTGTAGCATTGTGAAAGTAAACACTCAGTGATAGATCTCAAGCTCTGTTCATATGTGCATAAAACGAAAAATATCAAATTGAAATAACTCAGACCTGTTGAAAATGTGGAGAAATACCTGCAAAAACCTTGCTGATTGTAACATTTTCTGAACTACAGACTGAGATTTCTAGTGCAGAACACACTAGTAATCCCAGAAAGTAATAAAATAAACTATGCAGAACAATTTTCTTTGCAAAAGGCCATGTCAGGATGTGATGTCAAATGTCTCTAAAATAGCACAGGCAATATCCATTTTCCTCCTGAGCTGGGAACTACCTGCAACTGGAGGGGAGAGGAAGGACTGTGCAGGGGGACTTCTTGCTGGAGATTGATGAAACAATTGTTTAACTGCTGAATCGAGAAAAACTACCCCAAACCATCCTCTGCAGAAAGAAAAAAGAAAAAATAGAACATTTTTGGCATGTATAAAGATACCTAAATATACAAAATGATGCTGTAAAAATTGATAAGTGAAGGCATCACAATGCCGAGGTGCCCTGTATTTATCAGAAAGACATAGGAAGCCCCCTGCTGCAACTGTGCAAATGAAAACTTAATTTTTTTGTTGTGATGCCTATTAAGTCTTGAAAATCAGCTGTTTACAGTGATTCACAACCTGGGGAGGAAGAGTGCAACTGGAACACCACACACACAGACAAGACTCCTTGGCTGAAGAAGCACTAGAAAGAAACACAGTTAAGAGGTCTTTTGTTTGGGAAAATATTTTCTTATAGGAGCAGATGTTTTTCTAGCTGTAGTTGCTGGAGATGTTCTTTATTATGTGAAGGTACCTAAAAATCTGCTAGGAATGTTAGACAGCTGTCACAGTGCTCAGATTTGGGATGTGAGAGTGTAGCATGGGCTTTATTTTCATCTTAGCAAAACGGCTGGATAACATTCTGCAGTAGTATAGCATATCAATAATTCAGCTTCTCAGAGAGTTTTATAAATAAAAATAGAAATTATTTAGCACCACTTTTAAAATTGTAATTAGACTAGCTAGCCACTTTTAAAGTCCTTGGCTCTAATTTAATACATATTTTTTCCTCGTGTCTCTTTCTTCATCAATGATAGATGTAGGATTTTTCCTTCAGGAATTAGTGTGTTTGTCTTGACATTAATAAAACAAACCTCTTTGTTAATTTTTAATTGAATGAGCAGAGTATGTCCTTCTGTCTTCTTTATTGCTGGAGCTTCCTCCAGCATTCACTGTATGATAACAGAGGAAGACAAATAATTCTGTGTCAGAAATGCAAATAATGTATATTACCAATGTCACCAGGTAGATTGAGTTCTAATTTACTTTGCTTAAATTTTTAGACTCTTAGAGAGTGGGTACAGTGTTTAGATAAAATACTGCTTCCCATCTATTTTTGCCGGGTGCCAGCCTAAAGTTGCCCCTCTGATTTACCAAGTTGTTAAACACCAGCTGGTGTTAACAATCATGTTCACACAGCTCTACCAAATGTGGTTCAAATGGCTACTGTCACCTGGAAGCAATTTCCTCCAGAGCTGAAAACATTAAATACGTGTGAGCACTCCAGGCTGCTTCACAGCAAAGTAACCATAAATTAACTTAAATCACCTTCAGCGTCAGAGGCCAGAGAGCATTGGCATAAGGTGAGAACTGCCAAAAGGTAAGATAAGTTATAGCCTGCAATTGCCTTACATTTTTTTAAGTTACATTGAATAGAAAGTGCTTTTTGAGTCATAGTGATTAAAAGAGGAAAACAAAAGATATGGGGTCACCAGTATAGAGAGAGAGGGGCAGTTTGAAAACATTCTAGGCATGATCCCCACCTAAATGCTTAAGGTTTTTTGTTGGGTTGTTTTTTTTTTTTTTTTAAGTGGAATACTCCTGGAGTATGATGATAAAGGCAGTGTGACTGGTCAGAAGCAGGCTATGGAAAGAGAAATCTGAGGAAGGACTAAAAATCAGCTTCATGGGGAAGGGCATAAATCCAGTTTGTGCAAAGAACTGGCTTCAAAAATGTTGGATAGCATGAATCTCAAGTAAATATCTTGAGATGCAAGAGGTGATTGAGAAAGTGAGCCAGGCAATTGAAAGTGCAGCTTAATATTCCTACTAGAGCAGCTGTGGACATTATTTATTAGCACCCAGCCAGTCTGCAACGCTCTGCTGTGCTGAAGGTGACCCAGCTGTGTCCCTGCCTTTGCACAGGCTCAGCAAAAGCCTGCTGGGGGCACAGGGTATCCTGAGTCCATGGGCTCCTTGTGGGCATCCTGCTGTTATCTCAAAGGATGCACCGGTGTGAAATGCTAGGCCAGGAGCATTTGGCAACTGTGGTGCCACAGAACAGATGGAATTTGCCACTAGAAAAAAAACCACAATGAGGAGGAAATGAGGGTAGCTGCTAGATCTGCTGACTAGACTGAGCACAGGAAAACACCTCAACAAATGTCCTTTATGTGGTTAATAATGTCCCATTTCATAAGCTTTTACTGTTCCATTGCAAAAACATCAAATATCAATTTATTTGTATAATGCACCCACTGAGTGCATATATTCATATATTTAAATGTATTTCATATATTCAAATATATATTCATATATTTCCTGAGAAGTGGAGATTCACCGTGCTGCAGCCTGCAGCATGACTTCTTGGGGTTGTCATGGACCAGTATTGTATTTTCAATTTAAGACCATGTCTCATAAACCAACATTACCCTAGCAATGCTTTGTTTAACTGACAATATTATGGCATGTTTGTTGGAAAATTAGAACAACAGTATTTGACCATAAGGTATTAGTCACTAGAGCAAGATGCAGAGCACACAAACCACTCCTGATCTCCTTTCTCTTCCTTTGTTCTGCTCAGTTTTTCATGCACAACAAGCGTGCCTGCAGCACAGCCTATGCTGTCATGGGACCTTCTGTGCTATTTGTAGGAGTAACTATTGATTTTAGGGTCGTACAAGATTGATCACTGCTGAGTCTGTGGATGGGACTGAGGCGCCAAAATCTAATTTAAGGACATTCCAGGCAACCTGTGATGGGATCCTTTAGTTATTAGTGAAAAGCAGTATTTTGTTTCTATTTTTCAGGTAATCACTTTTATCTATCAAAAATTTGTTTTCTTTTATCCCAGTTCCAGAGGATAGTTGTGTTTAGTCTCTTATGCTGGCTATATATGCTGGACATACGTGAGCACACGCACACACATACATACACACACACACATATATATGTTATGTGTATGTATGTATAAATGTATATTTATATATACATGTATTGGTTTTCTCTACTAACTCAAAGCAATTAATAAATGTGCTTTCTAGGTGGAACAAGAGATTTAAGAAATTTCTAGAGCAGTTTCCCTTTAAAGCCTCCTCTTTACATAAACTGTTTTTTACTTGTTTTCAACATGCATTTCAATGACGTTTTAAAAGTCAGAATGTACCATTTCAAATTTTTTTAATGACAAAATATCAATTTTTGACTCATTCTTGATTTAGATAAGTTGCATTCAAATATAAATATCAAACTACTTTTCCACACTGTTTATAACTTTTTAATGCAAACCTAATACTTACAGAATAATCCACATGACCGAAATTAGGAAAATAATCAAGAAGCATTGAATCACAGAACAGTTTAGGTTGGAAAAGACCTCTAAGGATCATTGAGTCCTACCATTAACCCAGCACTGCCAAGTCCACCACCAAACCATGTCCCCAGTGCCACATCTACACAAATTTAAATACCTACAGAGATGGTGACTCCACCACTTCTCTGGGCAGCCTGTTCCAATGCCTGACCACCCTTTCAGTAAGTAAACCTTTCTTAATATCCAGTATAAACCTTCCCTAGCACCACATGAAAGCATTTCTGCTGAGGCAACATAAAGCAAACAGAAGAAAAAGTTGGAACATAATATTTTTAATGACTTTCTTTGTTTCAAAATACAGTGAGAATTTTTTGTGTGCTGTTAGTTTTAATATCTGTATATAATATGTAATATCTTTATATATTATTTTAAAATCATTGTGATTAATGTACTATGAGTGTAAGATATTATTTTGCTCCAACTTTCTGAAGGTGAAAGATTTCTTGTTAAAAGAAGTACTAAGTCCAAATAAATATATATTTTAATTATCTCCATGAAAATGTAGAAATTTTGGCTTGGCATCCAGAGGAGAAAGAAAATCAGTTAAAACAACCAAGAAGAAAGCTTGATTTTTGTGTACAAGTGGATATTTGATTTATAATTAGTTCTAGTAACCTTCTGCAAGATGATGGGGTCTGAAAAAGACAGCAGAATGGCTGTGTAGGGAGTCTGAGCAGCACTAATTGCCCTGATCCCTGCATTTCAGCTGCCATTTGCTGTCACCCTTTGAAGACCCTCTTCTCCCACCTTTGCCCTTGGTCACAGTAGTTTCAAGTAGTATAAACTCAATACAAATGAACATTGTACAAAGTAAAGCTGATGAGAATGTATAAGCCAATTGATTTTATTCTGTTATTTGTGCAAGACATTTTGCACCAGAAATTTAGGCAATTCAGCCAGCAGATTAAACATCAACCTTAAGCATTCATTGATGCACAAAGCCTTTAGGACCAGAATATTGAAAAGTCCTCCTGAACATAAAAGCTCAAGACACAACGGGCATGTCTTTCTGCCTAACTACACGCATTTTGGAAGAGAAGAAAATTTCACAAGCTGCTCATGAAACTGTTTTCACAAAGAAGCTCTTCTTAGGGGATCTCATGGACAGAATTTTCTAAAGATAGCTACCTTTTCTAGTGCATTTCCTTTGAGTTAGAAAGTCTCACTCTATACTAGAAAAAGGAACTGGTGTCAACCAAGATGAATAATATAAAACTGATCCCAGGTTCAAATGACACCAGTAAAACCACTGAGCTTGTAATGTTAGTGTCATGACAGTGAATCCAATTTTTTTTCAATAATGTAGTAATTCGGGATATTCCTTGCAAAGCAAAAGATTTTGTTAAAATGAAAGCAGTTGGCTGTATCCACTGTTCAACATACTGCTTTTCAAAATTCTCTACCTAAAGAGATTGTTATTTCTGGAGGCAGATGTTGAAGGAAACCATGGGAGTCTTCAGAACATAATAAGGATTACTGACTGGCAGAAAGCCTTCAAGGTATGAGATTTGTGCACCAAAGAACTTTTAGATTAGATTCTCCAAACTTTCTGTCAAAATCTTGTGATAAATAAGTCTGAGAAACAGAGGATATGAAGTGTAGAGCCGAGGTAAACGGCATTCTTTTTAAAGAAGCACTGGTTTTAAATTAATAGATCTAAAAGGCTGTCCTTTGGAAGGTTTTCCTGTCTCTTCCTGAGAATGTCATATAACACAGTTTTTAATAATGGACTGAATTATTGCAGCATGTTATTTAAGGGCTATACACTCTGCTTCCAATTACAACACCCATTGCAGATGAAAGAATAATTTTGGCAGTGGTGCACTCTGTAATGAGTATATGAGATCTGGAGGTGGGAGGGGGAAATGTGTGTCTTCTCAGAATTTTTATTATGGAGTAAGAAGATCTCCTTTAAAGAGACTACTTCTGGGAATTGCCCCAGAGGAATATGAAACACCAAGTGTGGGACAAGCAGTGTACATAAAACTCATCAAGAACCCAATGTTCTTGTCCTTAAAATGACTTATTTTACCTATTCCTGAATTTAGAGGCATCTAGAAATGATCTATATGGTGAAGGGAATGGTTGTTTACTCATTCTCACAATCAGATTGCTCTGATATATGAGTGATCTTGGAGAGAAGTGATAAGAACAGGCATTAATCAAAACGACTTAGAGTTGCAGGAAGCCTGATGGAAGCAAGAATTACTGCTACTGCCACCTGTCACTTCCATTCCTTCAAACTGGGCATGTGTAGAAACAGCTGCCCAATTGAGATTTAAGTACCTATGGCAAATCTGAGTGTAGTAAATAAAACAGCTTTTTCTGTTTATTATTAAAGTTGCCAGGTGGAAAATTTGCTATAATAGCTTGGAATGGCTACAAATTGGTTTCAAATTATAGGAGTGGAGCGGAGTGGAGTGGAAGGTAACTGAACCGCTGGTTTGGCTGGAGAAAAAAGTGAGTAGCACATCTGGGTCAGTCCGTGCTAGAGCCACCTCTGCATGGACTGGCTGCCACAGGGGGATCCAGCTTAGCTTTGGCAGAAACAATAGGGAGTGGGTATTTTCTCATACCTGTAGCTCTACAGTGTGTTTTTCCACTGTGATAAGCTGTGATCCTGCTGAGCCTGACCACCATTTTTACAGTAATATCTCTAAATTGATATTTCCACCTTCACTGTGGATTTGCACAGATGAGAATCACCTTCCCTGATGCACAATATGCCTTTGAGTTCCTGTCCACGTGCAGACTTGTATTTGAAGTGGACAATTTATCTCCCCTTTCCCCAGCATGATTTAGACTTTCAAGGACTTTGTGAAGAATGAATACCTGGTGGCGGCTGAGTCTTGACAGCAACAAGAACAAGATCTACACTTTGCAAATCCTGCTGGTGGACCAAACTTCTTGGTGTCACCAACCTAATCCTCACTCAGCTTTCTTGCTCAGCCTGCCTTTTCATTTCAAGTCTTGTCTGTGGACAATTTGAACTGATGTTCAAGTGACTCAAAAAGAGTTTTGCCATTAAATTTTGGTATATCTACAGAAAGTGAACATAAAATGACTATGAATTTAGTAAAACCACATTTATTTAATAAAAACCATTTCCTGAACTGATTCTGTGGTATTCATGAATTAAGTATTTCTGAAGCTTGAAAGCAGATGTAATGGAAAGAGTAACATCAAAGATATTAACAGTCCCCATAAAGAGAGGTTGGAAAATGTAATTGCTATTTCTCAATTTATTTGCTTGGGAAAAAAAGGCTACTCATATTATATTCCTCTTCTGAAAGACTATTATGTCATGTCATGATGAGATGAGGTTGAGGATCTGATTGATAATGATTTTTATCCTGTTTGGTTACTGTTTGCTAGGCCCACTGTTTGATGAACATGAATGCAATCAGGAAAGTTGTGTCCATAGCAGTAAAGTAAATGTGTGTGTGATAACAATTAAACTTTTCTTTCATTTCCATTATCTAATTTTTATCCCTTCATCTACCTATAATTTCCAACTTATTCCCATTATTTTTAAATCTTTCACTGCTCACTTTCATTGCTGGTAAGACTAAGATGACGCACATGGCTGAGTGTTGCCAGGAGCAGCTGTGGAAGATTCAAACTGCCTCAAGGAGCACTGTGACCAGGAGCAGTAGGATCAGCTAGGAACAGCAAATAATGAGGCTTCCCTTAATACAAAGTGATGTTTCCAAAGTCTTTTTTCCTTTTCTTCTCCCTTTCTGCAAAAACAAAACCAAACATATTATAATGCTACCAGATTACAGCAGCTCTGAAAATTGTGTATATTTTATTTTGCGACCTGATTAAAGGCTAAAAGCTATAATCCCAAAGGTCCAGTGAGAATGAGAGGATGACTGACAAGTGGAAACTCCCACAACCTGCTCAGGTCACTGCTGGCCATAGCTGGAGGGCAGAGCTGCAGGAATGCCAAGAGTTAGCTGGCAGGGACAGAAAGCCCCTGGTTCCTCAGGTTCACTGGACCCTGAAGCCTCTAACAAAGTAGAAAATCCAGAATCCATGTATATTTATGAATGTTTAGTATGCATTACAATTTTTCCTCAGTTTGACATTAAAGTAACAAACACCAATTCAAAAAAGCCCCTACAATCAAAGGAAGTGTCGGAGGACAACTTCTTTCATTTGAACCTGTGATATGTCACTCTACAGCATATAAAAGTGTATTTGAATATATCATACTGAGATCAGTTTTTAAATAGTAATTAGTTACTCTTTTGAACAAATGCCTTGATGTCTATTTATAATTTCATTTTGGAGTCTGCAAAAGTAAAATAAATTTTTCATTACGGTTTCATGTAGATTCCAACATGAAAGTCGGAAGTTGACTAAATGGCTATATATATATATATATATAAAATTATATATTCTATTAGTATCTCACATTCAGAATGGAATACTTTACAGTCCCCAGGAACACCAAAAACATTTTCCTGTAATTTTTAAAGTCACTTTTAATGTGAAAAGTCTTTCTAAATCTGAAGCGTATTCAGCTGCCTGATGTGCCGGATAGAGACAAGAATTAACCTTTTGTTCTTGATTTTTTTGAAATAAACTGCATGAATTCATAGAGGCAGCAGACATACACTGCATACAAAACCAGAGCACTGAGTTTATGGAATGGTTGCCTGTTCTCCCTTCTGATAATTTACTGTTATTATCTCTATTTGCCAGGATATTTTTGCCATTCTGAGATAAACCTTGCTTTCGGTTTTCTGACATGCATCAATTCCTCCCTTTTACTATCTTAATTTCTAAGGCTTTCAACAGCTTTTCAACACTTTTAGACTGTAACATCTGATATTTTCACTTATATGAGGGGAGCAGCTATTTGCATCATAACTATGTCTTGTAATTACCTTATCACTCAAGAATATGATTGCTCCAATTTGTGTGTGAGTGTGTGTGTGTGTGTATACTATTAATACCTTTGAGACTTAGAAGTAAAACCAAAGACCTGCATTGTTTTCAATTTGACTGACATTACTTTGGAACACCATTTAGGCAATATCCTTTTGCTCAGAAATAATTACCAGCACTTCCACAAGCACAGTGAATTCTAGGGTTCTGGCAGCAGACAAAACTCATTGTTTTGCCTTGTTTTAACGTTTGTGAAATCACAAACTTTGTTAAAACTGGCAAAATCTCCTGCTTTTAGGATATCAACTACTATATGAAAGAGATAAGAAATGCAGATATGTGTTGCAAACAGCTGTGCACTCAAAAAATATTATTTTGGCAAGTGCCTGAACAATAAGAACAGTATTTCTTTCTATTATGCTCCAAGCTTCCAACTGTTTTCAGCTCCAGAGACCTCCTTAGGTTGATGTGGTTTCTGTGTAGTTAGAAAACCACTAGTTTACCCTTCCATGAAATTATTCTCTCTTTGAACCCATATGAATGTTGCTATCTTCAATAAGCTGAAGCAAGGAACTCAGAAGTTTACCACATTTTCAATTAAGAACTCCGTGCACGGCTGTCATCTAATCATGCCTGAGCAACACAGAGCTTTGCCAGCTGCTGCCACCCAGAGCAGCAAAAGAACCATGAGTGGAGCATCATATGCAATTTCTGAACTGCCACTCCACTGGTAATTGCACACTGAAAATCATGCAGTTCCTGAAAGTCCTTGCAAAGTTTCTGTTTCACCAAAAGTTCAAGAAACCTGAGGCCTTTACAAACAGTTTACTATTTATTTTTTAACAATGCTTTAGCTTCTAATGCTTTGGAAGGCGTCCTGTCGCCAGCTTTACCTCTCAGACAAGGGAATGCATAAAATGCAGTTTAATTTGAAAAAGCAAAAATAGATAAAACATCCAGACCAAGCATGTTGCCATTTTGGTTTGTAATTTTTTTTATTCTATTATTTTTGCAGTAGCCTTTAGTTTGATGTGACATGCAGAATTTTTGCTAAATGTGAGTTTGCTTTACCAATCACAGAAACAGTGCAGTATTTCTGCCTTAAAATTCATCCTTCACACAATTTATTTCTTCCGGGTTTTTTTCACAGTGCAAATTCCCTACATGTTGCTCATGCCTTTTTTACATTTAAACCTTAAACCTTTTTATTGGCTGAGAGGGAAGGGAAGGGAAGGGAAGGGAAGGGAAGGGAAGTGAAG
>JAOTQP010000001.1:67932091-67950171 GCA_026413545.1 Cichladusa arquata | reverse complement strand
GGGAAGGGAAGGGAAGGGAAGGGAAGGGAAGGGAAGGGAAGGGAAGGGAAGGGAAGGGAAGGGAAGGGAAGGTTCTTAAAAGTGTATTTCCAATTAGGTGCTTTTGATACTGAAGTGCTTTTGAGTTACAGTGTAAGTTAAACAGCCTTAAAAGAAACACTTAAAAGGGTTATAAATCTATGTTTAACCATAAGAATTTTCATTTAATTTAGATGTGGGCTTGTACCAAAAACTCAACGTCAAATTTTGCATATCTTTAAACTTAATCATTTTATATTTGGATTTCAGTGGCCTTCTGACTGTATCGTTTACAAGCTTGCCCTCAAAAAAGTTGTGTTGGCTAAACTGCAGTGTGGTATTTCTTTTTAGTAAATGTTAAGATGATTGCAGTAATATTGCTTTAAAGTATAATCAGGCACTGCTAAGGAGATACCAATTATGCCTGTCTGTATTTTGGGTATGCGACTTGGAATGCAAAAAATTGCTACAACACCATGTGATGCTGTAATATGCAATAATATCAAGGAGTTAGTACAAGTTTTACCTAAGAGATTTTTCTGTAGGAAAGTGGGAACTCATTGCAATATTCCACCAGAAAGAATAGTCTTTCTGCAGATATTTCTGTCATGAAAATCGATGTGTGTATATTTTCATGCCTGCCTCAGGGATTTCAAAATTCTGTGCTCATAATCCCATTTCTGCATTGATTCAGCCTTCCATTACATGCCCAGGAAATACTTCTAATAAATATATAAATAATTCTATAAATAACAGATGATTAAATTTCATGCTACTTGGCATATGCACTGTTTCTCAATAGGCTTAACCATATATGAAATATATATTCATCTGTGCTCTTTCATTACTTAGCTCGTTTGGGGTAGGAATAGAGTCTGACACAGATGCTAAATTTCTTAGGGAGTTCAGTTTCCACTAATTTTAATTCCTAAACTATCTAGCAGACTGGATTTTAAAATCTCAGAAATTCATTCGGCTCTCAAAAGTGTGTTAGTACTGTAAGGGGAGGTTATGTTGTACTTCTGATACACCAAAGAGAGAATGAATCTCTGTTTTAAACAAAAAATTATTACACTGTTATAAATCTTTACTACCTTGCAATGCTTTCATGGTTTTACTTCCACAGTTACCTGAGGCTGATTGTAAATAGCCAAGATTTACTCTCACAAGAAGTAGAACTGAAAAGTCCAGCTCCCTCTGCCAGACACATCACAGCCATCCTCCTTTGGACTTATGATCTACACATAGCAAATCTCACTTTATTATGCCTTCTCTTTTTCACTTTCTCTTTTTCACTCTCACTTGCACTTTGTGGTCATATTGTCCAATAAAACCACAGGAATCCTGCAATTCCCGGAAGTCTGGATGTAGGATTGTTATTTGCCACCACTCCATCCCCTTATCTGCAAGGCACCATGACAGGCATACATCTTTACAAGGAAGATTGTTAGGAGAAAAGACTTAATTTTTTTTCTGTGACTCAGACCAAGAATAAAATTTTACATCGAATCATAGGATGACTCAGGTTGGAAGGATCCTTCAAGACTATCTAGTTATGACACCCTTCCATAGGGCAGCAACATCTTCCACTAGACCTAGTTATTCAAAGCTCCATCCAATCTGTCCTTGAACCCTTCTATGGATGGGACATCCACAACTTCTCTGGGCAACCCATCCCATTGCCTCAACACCCTGACAATTAAGTATTTCTTCCTAATATCTAATCTAAACCTGGTCTTTCTGTTTAAAGCCTTTCCCGTTTGTCCTATCACAACTTGCCCTGGAAGAAAGGTCCTCTCCAGGTCTCTTGCAGGTCCCCTCTCTCCTGATGTGATAAATCTTCCCTTTTCAGCCTGCAAGGCAGTGAGGTGGTTCTGAAAGGGCATGTCAGGGTTTGGGGGAACCCTCTTCCTCTTTTAGGTTCTCACTGTTGCAATCTTCCATTCTTCTGTGTTACTGGCCCCCCTCCCTCCCTGCTGTGTGTGCTGTTGGGGGAGTTTTGGGCTCTTTGACCAAGGCTGTGCTTGGGCCCAGCTATCCAACTCCTTCTCAATCTTCCAGGCATTATGCAGCCCTCTCACCATGTCCTGCAGCTCAGCCACCTGCAGCAGGAGGACCTGCACTGGGCACACCTTTCACAGGCAGGTGTCCTGTCCCTGCTGACTGTCCCTGCCCTTGGAGGAAGGTCTCAGTACCTCTGCAGCCCTCTGGGGTCTCCACAGCAGCCTCTCCCTTCAGCAGCTCCCTCTGGGCAGTGGCATCAGCCACCACCAATGTGAGTGGGTCAGATCCCCCAGCCAATGCTGCAGCCCGTGCTCCCAGACAAGAGAAAACCAGTGGGAGTCTGGAAGAAGATCTGGTGTTGCTTGTTAAATTAATCTGCAATCATTCATATTTGTCTCATTAAAGAGAGAGTGAAAAACCCCCTAAACTAGCAAAAGATTTGTTAATGATATAATTGTTATCAGGATCTTGTCCACACCACACAGCAAATGCTTCAAAGAAAAATGGAACAACAGAGGCAATACATGCAATATGTGCTATTGTGCAATGAATTATAATGGTATTGATCACTGCAGTAATTTATCATACTTGTCTTGCTCCTGGCATTTTCTCATTGATGGATTCTGTTGGCAGAAACAAAATACTGATTACTTGTCATCACAGAAATTTGCAGAAAATCTAATTGGTGTAAAATGCAGCACATTCTTGCGTTCAAAGCCATGCAAAACAGAAAGACCACAAATAGAAAAAAGTAATTTGTTCCATGGATATCCAGGAGAGGAAGTATCCCTGCAGTTTACTCAGTCATTTAAAAACTATAAATTACTAATGATAGAAACAAGCTGCAAAATAACTAAGAAGAGAGAAAAAATGTAGCTCCTTGTATAAAAAAGGTACACTTAATGATTTACTTACTGTGAATTGATTTTAAAATGTCCATATTTCTTCTCTTTTCTATCTCCTGACAGTTACCTTTATAAGGACTTTCATACAGACTTAAATTTCAGGTTTGATAGATCCAAAACTCTTTTAAATGCTAATAATTTTCTTTGAACTTCAAAGAGGATATCTGTACAGGGGGGTTCTATACGAATTTATGAAGAAGAGTAAAGCAAGACCTAAAATATATCAAACACATAAACCAGTAAACCATGGACTAGTTTTAAATAAGAGATTAGTAGCTGAAAAAAAAATTTAAGAAATCGTACCATTCCTCTGTGTATTTTATAATAAAACAAATCCATCTTCCAGAATTTTAAGACCTAATACAATAGAAATGCGGGTTGTTGTCACCAAGAGAATACAGTGGCTGCAACAGCCACTGTGCCATTGTTCCTATGACACAAAAAAGGATCTTTGATAGGTATGTCTATTCAAGAAGCATGTTCCTGTTAATTTTTTCAGTAGAATGGTAAACTGTTATCATTTTGAATGCTGTAAATGATTACAACCTAAACTATTTGTAGCCATAACCTTGTTGTAGAGCTATATGCATTTTAGGAAGAAAAAAATCTTGCCATGGTTTACCTCCATTTCCTTCGAGTACTGCGCTATGTTGAGAATAATAGGGCTTAGGAGCAACTTAGTCTGCTGCTCCTTTAACAGATGTTGATAAAAACAGGTTTTCTTAGTATTTAATGTACACTTACTTTCTTGCTACTTTTTTCTTTATGCAAAATTACATGTCTCATGCACTGTTTTTTTCTTTTCTGCTCTTTTGATTCAACTTTTCAGTTGTGTTTTGTGATTTCTGATCTTGCCTGTCGTTCCGCAGCTTTCATTTTGTAGGGCAGAAACAACCATTACTAGGAGAAAAGACCAGTAGCTTTCCACACACTGAGCTTACAAAGGAAAAGGATTTTAAAAGCCCCAAAAAACAATCAATCAACCCTCAATCAAAAAACCCTGAATGGTTGTAAAAGGTGGATTAGGAGTTCATGAATACTATCCAATATAACCGTTGGCTAAGTACTGATGATATGACTGAGAAGTTCATCGGCAGGTTCTCACAGTACATCCAGGTAGTAGCTATAGTTAACATTGTGCTAAAAATAAACCCTCAAGACTTTGTTATAAGAGTGCTGATATGATTTACCAAGACAGCTCTGGCATTCTGTACGGGGTAAGTGCAGGCATATTCTTGAACTCTGGCCACAGCCTAGTGGGAAAGCCTTTCAGAGAACACTTTCTTGGTTTTCTTATTTCTGCTTTTCTAAGATGAGCAAGAAAACCACAGCCTGATTCTATTGTGCCTCCTAAGTTTACCTTCCTCTTTTCTTTTTAATTGCTTCTTGTAACTATTGCCTTTTATGATGCTGTCTACCTTCTCATCTTTGAGAAGTAGTGAGAAAGGAAGGCAAACTCTTTTATCCAAAGTGGCTGGCTGTTAACTCATTCTTTCTGCAGTGAGAGGCTGTTTGCTGTAAGTGTTTCTGCAGGGCTCATGCTGTGCCCCTGAGGTGTGGGTACATTCCCAGCTCATCCTCCCTTTCCTGCTCACAGCTTTGCCCACACATGATGCGCCTCTGGTGCATTGCCATACAGGTGGGAAATGCCTCGAGGGAAGTATTTCCCTCTTCCTTGCTTTATGAAATGCACAGGACATTTCTGGGTGCTTTTTGTAATCACCAAGAATTATTATTTACATATAACTTCAGGACACAGACTGGTAATTTTCTATTCAGAATCAGTACATTTATTATCTGTCTGATAGATTAACAGGATTTCCACAGGAATCTATAAAACCATGAAGATTGGTCTTATTCTTATCAAAACAGAGCTTTCTACTGGCCACAAATGGTGCAGGATCAGGCAGTACAGCCCTGGAAATATTCTCTAGAACTGTATTTGAGCTGAGTGGAATACTTAGATTTATGAAACTCAGTAAACAAATACTCTATAAAAACAAAAAGCACAAGGGCTCAGTCCTGCAAGGATTTGAGAGCTGTGGTTTTGAACCAACAAAGCACAGAAGTATGTATTTAGCTTTAAGGTATTTATGCCCCAGGGTATTCCTGTGCATTTTGAGTTAAATAACTGTTTAAGTGCTTTACTGGTCAGAGCATTTTCAGCATCTTTTGAGGCTGAGCTCTTACATAAGACTTCCCTCTGAGATCTCAAAGCATTTCGCAAAACACACTAAAGACAATTCTTCAAAATAATAAGGTAAAATACTCATGTAGGACAGAATATTGTATTATTCCCCTGAGTAGGTACAAGATTCCCACCCGTAACTACCTCTCCTAGCTTTCTAAATCTGTGATACAAAAATATTATCTTCTTTTGCTCCATTTACTAAAAAGATGCCCCTCTCCAATAAACACTGAAATGAATGAATGAACACTGAATTAATGCATGTCATGTAAGACATGTAAGGTTTTAAAGTAAGCTACATTGATGAAAGTCCCTAGCTAAAGGGGTTTTGGGATGTTTTGTTTTCTCATGAGAGGATGCAAAGAAATGGGGTTTATTTCTTCAGCTGGGAAGAACCGAAAACAATTATAAGATAAACTAAAGACCGCTTATAGCAGAGGCAGTAAAGTGCCTTAAGAGAAATTACAAGGAACTGAATAAAATGTCCTCAAGTGCATCAGGCAGAGCATGACCACCAGGTCAAGGGAGGGGATTCTCCCACTCTGGTCTGCCATGGTGTGGCCTCACGCTAATATGTGGTAATACTCATAAATCTCACTCTAGATAAGTATGTTAAAACAACATCAAAAGACTCTATCTAATTTCTTTGTGCAAGCAGTTCAAACACATATGGAGAGTTAAAATTTATTTTTAAAAATTCTGCAGTACATATGCTCAAGAAAGACAAGAAAAAAAAATTCTCCTCCTTTCGTAGAAGGCATCCCTCCATCCTACTGGACTAGTTATTTGCCTGAAAAGCTCAGTTCACCTCAGGAGGTACCTACACAGCACTTCAGAGAGGTCTGGCCATGCTACTTTCACCCAATTGTGTCCTCTTCCAGCTTCAGAGGAAAAGGGGATGTTTAGGAGAAAATCCACGTTCCAGCCTCTAGGAAAACCTTAGGAAATCTGCTTGTGGGTATCCAGTCACTCAGCCTCTTTCCCTCGAGATCTTTCTCCATCCAGTATTTTTTTTTAAGAAGATAAAACACTAACAAAGGATTAGAAGGTGTAAAAACAGGAAGAAAATAAATTCTTAAGAAGTGTGCGCAAATGAAAAAAAAGCATCTTTCAGTCTTCACAGTTTTGTCAAATGGAATATCATTAACCCAAAATAACAAGCATGGTGAACCTCACTCCTTCTATTTAGCCAGTAATATTAGAGTCCTGTAATGGCAATCACACACCTGTTTTTCATGGTGGGAGAAGTATTTTCTTTTTGCCTATATAGTATTATCATAAAAAACAGAATAATTTTGGCTCAGCTAAAGCAGCACCTTCACAAAATAAAATATGTCAAATTTCAGTCTGAAATCTGACAAAGGTGTTTCAGGAAGGTACAGAAAGTTAGTCAGCTGGAGAGGTTGTTGGCACCATGGCCTATAAAAAAATACAAACAAATGGATTCAAGTAGCTCAGAAAATAATTGAGTAAAGGATTTTTTTTAATAGGTTGCAGTAATAAAGCAGTTTTGTGAAGCAGTAAAGCAGTTCTCCATGTCTACTAAAGCTAGAAAAAAAATAATTACCTTAATTTTCAGAAATTGAGGTATCAGCCAGATACGAAAGAAAACCTTCTGTTTTTAAGGCTAACATACAAGAAAGTGCTAAAAGGCTTTAACATGCTTTAAGAAAGATAGTAAAATCCCCAGTCCTGGATGATTGTGATTCAGCCAAGTATCTCTCAGAAGAGGTGTAATCTTACTTGATATTACTGGAGCATATAAAAGATTCATTTTAAGTCCCTTTCACTACACATTTCTATGATTTTTATGATTTGACAAAGCAATGGTAATTAAAACACTAGCTTTTTGCTATGATCTGCCAGATGGATCTAGTGATAAATCACATTCCCTTTGGCATCCTTTTCTCAGCAATAGAGAATTTAAATAAGAGCTGACCTAGTTCACATATTCAGCATGGAAATGCTTCTGACTGTTTAAAAGGTGAATCCGTTTCTAATAATGTGCTATTTATTTCTGCCTACATAATTTCAATGGCTCAGTTTAAACAAAGAGAAGATCTTTGTAAGCATTTTTAGCATCTCTGTCATTAATTTCCAAAGACAGAACATTTTCCCAATACCTCTGGCATTACAAGAATGAGGTCTTAGTTGATCCTAAAGGCTACAAGCATATGTTACTGTTTTACAGTGATTGCTGTAGTTTCTCTCCTCCCTCTCTTTCCTCTTGCCATCCCCCAGTCACTCATCTCTGCCATGAGAGATTCATGCTTCCTCAGCTGTTGGGTGCTTTATAACCATATTTTGTTTGTTAAAACTTTATAATCTTGGGTTAAGGTTTACATACACATTTCACTGGATGGCATTTACACACAAGGTGTATACATGTAGTGCTGTGGGTCATGTGCAAACTACTAGTGTAGTGAGCTGTGTGGTGGTGGACTTCTCTTCTGCATTTAAACTTAGCTGCCTTTCAGAAAACAATTTTATTACTTGTCACTTATTTTATGAGCATGTCATATTCCTCCAGCAGAACACCACATTGGATGTAAGATAACTTTATGCTGGGAAATGAGTCAATTTTTCTTTCTTTCTTGAAATGCAGAAATCATGCTAAAGGCATTGTGGACAGCTTGATAGAATGTCTAGTCTGACATTATATCCACAAAATGTGCTATATTTTGATGTCCCTGATAAATCACAGTGTACTCCTTTTTTTCTCTCTCTTCTATGAGAATACACGTGGAACAATACAGCTTTGGGACTTGAAGGTGAACTGCAATGAACTGAATTGAGAGTCATCCTAAGTATATGAGCCAACTGAGGAAGAAAATAACAGTTTAGAATGTATTTTTATGGAAAAGATATGAAAACTTCTCGACCACACACCTTCACACTGGGTCTAAAAATGCTATAGTCTCAAATATTAACTTGCATATTTTCTTTAAGTATCTCCTGTTTTACACTAAGCCACTTAGATTCCTCTAACATAATTTCTCCTAATAGGTTTCAAAATCTTTCCAGTGATTTTTACTGTATGTTAGGGGAGAAAGACTAAATCAAAGCTAAGATGGCAATTACATCTATTCATGTTTCTCAGTCTCTCAAGTTTGGTTCTGGAGTCACAGAACCACACAGTCAACCACATGTTAAAGACATCAAAACATCATTAAAGACTCAAAACATATGTATTGATATTTCTAGTGCAATCAACAGGAATTTCCAAAATGTTCTGGAAGTACAGCCAGGACTTCAGTGTGCGGCACTGTAAGAAAAACCCAGGGTGGAGGCTTGAGCTAAGCATGATGCCTCCAGGAGCCCTGGAGACCTCCTGCAGTCTTCTCCCCCACAAGTTCCATGAGATCTGACATATAGATAGGCTGGCAGGTAACAGATGTTGATTGCAGGAACTTGGTGGGCATCTGCTAATTGAAGAAGAAATTTTGAAGTAGATGGTTCCCTGTTTCTGCTGCATGGCCCCCAGTCCTACACAGGAAACTGGATTTGTTCCTGGACTTCTTTTGGAAAGGTAATATATTCTTCTCCTAGAAGCTCAGTGTGCTTTCAGCTCAGTGTGCTTTCAGCACTTAAGTGATTTGGTATGTTATTACAGTTCTGTGTTCTTTTTTCTATAGGCCAGCTAGCTCTTGAGCAGAGTGAGTGAACCTCTTCATCAAACAAAAGCAGGAGACCAAAAGGAAATACAGCTGACAGCTGTACCACTGCAGACCAAGGCAAGTACGTGTTTAAGCACAAAAACACCCACAATGGCCTAGCATTTTTTTTTAACAAAGTGTGCTTTTTTTTTTGTCTAGCAGAAGGCAGATTTTGCTCCACCAAGGAGCAACGGTGGGGCAGGAAGTAAAATAGAGATACTAGAAAAGCACGGAGCTTTCTCACCTGCAGACTTTGCTGTCATAAATAAATATACTTCAGGGTTTCCCTTTTGCTTGCCAAAGGTAATCTTTTTCCTTTTCTGTTATTATTTTTGTTATCCTTTTTACTACAAGAAGTATGACCTACAGTCTACACTGAAAAGGGTTGCATGTGTATGTTGTCCTACTACACCATGAGAAAGCTTCCATAAAAGTTCTGCAAGTCACTGTACTGGCAATTACCTTTGAGTAATTTCTGAAGGACAGAGCTGTTAATGCTGTGTCACCTTGGCAGCCATTCTTTATCTATTTGGGTTGTTACTTGGAAGCATTTGAGACCATCTTTTAAACAGTTTAATATATTTTGAGATGTGCAATATTTTTGTAAAAGACGACTGATTTTAGATATAAAAAGGGAATGAGTAGCTTTGTTAATTTAATGAGTATTATGCGACACTCTTAAGCCAACAAGGACATCACCTCAAGATGCCACTAGACTATTAGCAGTTAATCAAATTACTACACTAGATCAGAATGAAGGAGAAAGAAATCATGAAACTTTTGAGATTTTTAATGTAACCAGAAAGTGCAGGATTTGCTGTAGATGAGCACATATGAAGATACAAAGAGAATTTAAGCTGGCAAACTGACCCATTCAAAGGGATTTATGTGTCCATCAATGGTCAATTTTTAACTGTCATCAAATCCAATCTTTAAAGAAAAGTCATGTTTAATGATTTGTTTGCTAGGTAAATATTTGTCAAAAGCTTGTGCAGTTAGGAAAACAAAATGATACATGGATAGAGAAAGTGTTTTCCTAGAAGGAATGACAAGCAGAGGATTTTAGATACAGTGATTTTAATTACCACTTTTCCGAAGTTCAACAAATTTCAAAACAGCAAGACTTGCTGGGAGCTAGGGAATTGTGACAGCTTTTCCTGCAAAAACACCTAAAAAAACTCCTCCTGGTAGCTTTTTCACTGGAACATGCAAATCTTGTTTCTGTCAAAACACAGCAGCTACAAATTACCTTCTGGACTCATTTCCTAGGCTGAAAAGAAAAAAAATTAACAGAAGGACCAGAGAATAATTTACATGTGAGGGGTTCAGGACTGAGCTTTATTAGCTACGTTTCTAAGAGTCAGACCAAAGGTCTGACACAGGATATTTGTGATGAACTTCCCAACTTGACAGATTTGGCTCTTTGGGCCTCCAAAGAACTGCAATTTCTCATCTATGAATTTATTTATTTTCAAGTCAGACACACAGTCTCAGGGTACCTAATGTCAAAACAACTAACTATTCCTTACATTCATTGTATCCCGGTACTGAGAAAAGGGAACATACAAATAAAAGTAGTATTACAAGAATCCAATGTGCAATGAACACACCCTCTCACTTCCAAGTCTTCTTTGTATCTCACACATTCACTTCATTCCTTCATTGCAGGGACTTTCAGTCACATTTCCTCTTGAACCTTCTCTTTCTCATCTCAATGCTTGAGGAGTAGACTTTGCTGGGTGGACCACTCTCTATTTGGGTTAGAGTGGTGGATTTTTTGCTAATTTTTGGGTAGAAGAAACACAAATCTTGAAGCACAGGTGATTTGAGTGCCCATTTGAAAGCAAATGAACTTTTTTTCTGCGTTCAGGATTGTTTATATACTTTATCCCAAACCTCTTGTAGCACAAAATTGTAAGTACCATGATGACAACACCACTGACAGTCCCAAGCATTAGATACACATCCCTGATACTTTTCTCTCCCTCCTTTCCTTTTACTGCCAAGTAGACTTTGATCTCCTACATGCAGAGAAGGAAAACTTACTAGTATGCATCTGAAATAAGGTACCCACACACTAGAAGACTCAGGAGTTGAAAACTTCTCTGCATATCTTTTGAGAAGCTTTGTACTAATCACATTGATTGTGAGTTCTAATTAGAGAGCTCAATGTATTAGAAGCTGTGAATTGTCATTTAAAGGAGTCCAAATTTCCATAAAACTCATATAAAGCATTAATTATAGGTGCATCTCACTCTGAAACTATATAATTTCTGGCATAAGTGTCAAAGCATTATCATTTAAGGCCCTCATAAATCTGTACTTCCTTGAAAAGAACCAGAAAAATGTCTTCAACAAATACCTAAGACCACTACCAAATCTTATATTCTGTTAATTTTGTATAATCAACACATACCAACATCCTTCTTCTGAGATATAAATACAATATACCAGCTAGAGTTCTGGGCAGGTATGTAGGTAGAAGAAATCTAAAACCAAATAATACAACCGTCACCTGAATTAATGACAAAGTTTGTCTTGATTTCCTGTCTTTTTAATTTGGCAATTAATTTAGTCTGTTTATTAAATTTTAATTGTTAACTCAGTTTTCTTCTTGCAATGTTTAATCTTTAATTCACCTTTTTCAGGAATCTATTCATTTTCTCACTCTTGTTATTAAAATTCTGGAAAAACTAAGTGAACCCAGCTTATGCTGTTGCAGTCAAATCCCAAAATAAATCATAAACTCCAAAGATGGGGGTAACTTCTAATTTAAAAAATCCTGCCCATTAGGAACTGCTAGCAAAGAAAATTCATGTACCCAAGAGTTTCCTTCTAGTTCTTAAAAATAAACTGGGATAATTACCACAGAATTTAAAATATATCAATACCTTATTTTAATTTTGAAGTGTCTGGTGTCTTTGTGACATGCAACTTCTCAGTAATTTCAGCTCTTTCCAGATTAAGATATTTTTAAAACATTTAAATGAGTTTAATTTGTGGACAATTACATTTTAAATCCATTGGTTCTATTGTGTTAAATCCTTCAATAATTGTTTGAATATCTCTTCAGTTGTCACAAACGTTTTCACTTATTACCATATTCCATAAAAATATTCCCCCAAGTGTCATTCTGATTGCATTTTCTTTCCTGTTGTAACTCACAAAATCTATAAATAATTTTTCATGTATCTTCTTATTTCAACAAATGTCAGCAATAATGCATACAGAGAGGTTTTCTTTTTAATAATCACTCTATTTTTAATTTTCACTACATGCCTTCTTGGCAGTAAACCAAATAGCTTACAAAATATTTGGAAACGCATTACTGTGGTTCATATTGCATGTTTTTAACCTGAACACAGCAACCATAAGGAAAAAAGGAGCAACTTTTGTCAAAGCAATTCAGTCAGAAGATATAAGTCTGTTTTTCCCCATGCAGTGAATACTATTTCCCTTATATTTGTGTTGGAATTCACTGTAACTGATGTTAGCTCAGTAGTTTTTCTGTAAGTAGTGCAGCACTGGGTTTATCCTATTCTCTGATTCTTTGTGGATTTCTTCTGTCTCTTGCATGCCTTTTGCACAGAATAACACATTAAAAAAGGCATAGACCTTGATCTTCAGAGCAGATAGACCTTACAGTGACTTCTGATGGGAACATTCTGTTTATCCCCACCTGTTCCTGGCTTCAGGTTCCCACCACCCCTCTTGCTTTTCTGGTGCCTGGCAGATGAAAAAAACGAAACCAGCAGAAAGCTGCTCCTGCAGAGAGCACAGTCCTGTGCCAGGGCTGGATGGCAAAGGGGATGTCACTGTGTAACTGGAGAAGAGGGACCAGACCAGTTTATCTGGCAGCAGCTCACCATGAGGTCAGCTTGGCCTTAAGGAAAAACCTCACCTTCACTGAGCAGCCTGGTAACACAGCATCAAATTTAGAAAATTAAACATCTACTGGGTGCCTCTGAGTATTTCAAATTAATTAACAGTTTTGCTCCCAACTGTCGAGATCCCTGCACTCTCTGACCCTTCTTCTGGCTAGCTCTAGGTCAGAGATGGAGGGGGTTCCACATGGACAAAGCAAAAGACTGAGGAGGCTCTTCTTCCCGGGATAATCCAAGGTTTATTCCCAAACGCTTCCAAGCCAGCGCATGCAGTAGCGGGGACTTTTCAAATCTCGGCTGAGGGGAGGAGGAACCTATCTGCAGCCAATAGGGCTGCACTGGCGGGGAGGAGCTAAGGGAGTACAGAACAAACCATTTTTCTCAGTGCAAAACATAAACCAATAACAATACAGTCATAACAATGCAATACAACATCTCCCCATGTTTTGTTTAACAAAGTTAAAAGAAAGGTGTCGGGTTCATTCTGATTCAGAATGTGGATCTGCCCACCACTTGCGGCTTGCGGGCAGTTAAACTGCTTTCGGTTTGTCAACTCTATGTGGTTGACTGCTGAGGTAGAAGAGATGAGACCATTAATAGCTTTGAAAATCAAGCAACGTAGGATCCCGAACACCATTATTATAAGGAAAAGAACAACAAAAAATAACAAACTTGTTTTAACTATGGAAGTCCACTACCCCGTGAGTCCCCAGCCCATGTGTGTCCACTGTGCTCTACTTGAAGGCGAGCTCCTGCACCGCCTTCTTGTTGGCAATGTGGGCAAAGCGCTGCTGCTCGAACCCGCTGGCTCCGGCCAGTTCCCCCCCGCACCGCCGCAGGAGCAGCTCGCACCCAACCCGTGTAATGGGGGCTTTTTCAGCGTCCCCGCCTCCTGCGAGGGTTACTCGCCCCTGTCCTGGGGGCCGAGGCCGTGTGGAAGTGCTGCGAAAGAAGTCTTTGTCCAGAACCGACCTGCCTTGGGCCGGTTCGTCCCTCTCAGCAGGAGCTGTGCAAAAAATAGCGCCCTGCTGGCAGGTAGGTGAGCAATCCAAAAGGCTGATAATAGAGCTAATGCGTGGGGTCTCACCTCGTGGGAGGCCTCCACGGCGGGCGCCACCTGTCGATATCCCCCACTCTCCGACCTTTCTTCTGCTAGCTCTAGGTCAGAGATGGAGGGGTTTCGATATGGACAAAGCAAAAGACTGAGGAGGCTCTTCTTCCCGGGATAACGCAAGGCTTGCTCCCGAAGGTTCCAAGAGAGAGACCTCGGGCGTGAGCGGCGGGAAATTTCAAACCTCGGGTGAGGGGCGGGGACACCGAGCTGCAGCCAATGGGATTGCACTAGTGGGGAGGGGCTAAGGGCGGGCTGAACCAACTTCACAGAGCTTCAGGGGAGTACGGAACAAACCATTTTTCTCAGTGCAAAACATAAACCGATAACAACACAGAGCCATGACAATGCAATACGACACCCAACATTAATGTCTCTTGGCAAAACAGGCTAATAGTATAATTTTGAACGTAAAGGCCTCTGTTGCCTGCAACATCAGTCCAGATGTTCTCCTGTGCTGCATGACCAGGCACAGTAAAACAGCTTGAGCAGGACTTGTGCAAGGCAGCAGCTCTGCAACCTTACTGGGGAGAGCAAGGAGAGGCTGACAACAGACGTGAATCATCCATCACAAAAAGCTTTCATTCCTCCTCTCAGGCTAGGTGACAGCTCTAGATTCCTCAAGCTCTATTTTCCTGCAATTCTGATGAGTTTTTTGGATATGACTGTCACGAATATAGTTGCAAAGATCTATACTGAATATTGAAAATCCAGTTTGGGAGCATCACAAAGCCTTTGTACGTCTGCCTCTTGTTTTTGGTAGCATTTTGTGCATTTTCAGACACACAGATACAGACAATAAAGCCAGACAATTAAAAGGCCAGTATTCAAATTTTGTTTGATTGGATTAATTAACTAGAAGTTTAAAAGGAGCTTGCCTGGGATTTGTGTTTCATTCCCAACAACAAGCTGTGTCTTCCAGCTGATGCCCTGCAACCCAGGAAAAATAAGTGCTCCCCACACAAAGCTCCTGAAAACAGTGAATGAAAATTAAACTCAGAAAGCACCCATTTGTGTATCATTTTCAGCACAGTTTCATTCTACTTTCCCATTTACTTAAAATCATGCTATATTTTGTGTTTCAAGCAATATATACTATATAAATGCAGCTACAGCTGAATGGAGCAAACAAACCATTTTTAAGGGAAAATTACTCAGGCTATAGTGAAGCATGAAAACAAGACACTCTTCCCTGCACATGGAAAGAATTATTAAAATGGTAAACCAAGACACTGAAGACAACATAATGTCACAGAATGCCTCAGGCCAGTCTTATACTATCTGAGCAAGAAAAGTACCTGATGACAGCACTCTGGAATGTCTTCTGCAAGGAGTTCTGACATGATAGTGCACTCATTGAACTCAAAAAACTCCATTGTGTGAGTGTTACGAGATAGGATTTTAACTACAGGTAAAACATGTTTTTTTCTGAGAGGTTTGAGTCGTCTGGGAAAAAAATCATGGGGCACTGCCTGCAAGTCTGCTAGCTTGTTGAAAGTGCTGGAGGGAGTTAAGTTGAATTGATGTGTAGGTGATACACAAATTTGAGAACAAAAGCCACCAGCTGCAAAGCAACATTTTTGATACTTTCTCTTTCAAACCTTGAACCAATTCTAGTCATATCTAAAGAACTCCACAAACAATATTATGTGAGAAAACACAATGAGAAAACAGAATAAAGGAGCAAAAAGCAGATCACAATTAACTGTCTCTGGTAACCTTGAAACCCTGCACAAGAAAATATCTTGTCCACATCTACATTATTGTAGGCTCTACAGTCCTGCCTATATCACAGATGCTTTTCTTGTTTGGAGCTACTTGACAGCAGACAATGAAAGGAATATTTGTTTTCTGTTTTTAAAAGATTGAAGCAGGAATAGAAACAATTTCTCCCTGTGACAGTTCAGCCACTTTCCTGATGCCAGTTTTAATCAAGCAACAAACAAAATTAGAAACTTATAGTTGTTCTTCTTAGCCTGATGAGCAACAGCAGTGACCACAGTCCAGCAACATTAAAAAATCACTAGGTGGATGGCTAAATCCTGGGGAACTGACCGGAAGTTATGTTTCCATTTTATTAATTTTTTTTAAATCTCATATTGGAGGTTTATTTCCTCAAAAGGGAAATTCATGTTTGCTTCACGAGTTCAGTATGAAGTGTTTGACACCCACAGCAGACATCCTGCCTTCCTTTTTACCAAGAGTCTTCCTCAACATCTGCTCGTATCCTCCTGAGCGCTTTCCTGAGCACTCTCCTACACTTTTAGGGGGCCATCAGAGCTCATTGTCTGCAAAGAGTTCACTGCCGGCTGCTCATCAGCCAACTCCTGCCTGAGCCTGCACTGCCTTTGCACCAGTGTCCCCCCTGCACCTTGCTTTTGCTCATTCTCTCTTGCAGGTGAGCTCACTCCTGTCACACGGTGCCTGAGCCCTGCCCCTGACCAGAGCACTGTCTTTGTTGGGAACCTAAGTGAAGGACTGTATTCCTGTTCTTCATAGCCTGAGCTGAGCCTTTAATTCATTCAGTTTTTACATCTGCTTTTCCAGTTCAGGACATTGCAGATGAAGATCTTGGTGTAGCTAAAGATTTTTTTTAATGTCTTTGTTATTCTCTTTTTTTGGGGAAATAAGACATCTATTAAGGGAGGGACATATAGAAGACTGCCACAGCATAGGGCACAAAAGTACTAACTTTCTAGAATAATAATTAGGACAAAGGGGTAAGGATTTTTCATTGAGAAACTGTCATTTCAGAAATTATTCTGGGACACAATTGAGCAACTTGACTTCAGCAGGCCAATTCCATGCAGTGTTTGATAACATGTTTAAATATTTGGATATTTACACTTAGATGGCATTGAATCTGAAAGATCAAACTGACATATTTGTAAACCCAATTGCAATACAAAACCAGCAAACTTGAAATTATCATCACCCTTACAAAGTAACTTATTATTTTCATAGAAGAAATCTCTCCCATAACGCAAAATTACCTTGTCAGAAATCACTCACAGATCCAGAAAAATTCAATCTCTTACACTCTTTCTCAGATGAGAGCAGCAGTAATCTCAGAGTCAGACAGAACTGTTCAAATGCTTTAAACACTTGTCAACAACCTAATGGGTGACAGATTTCTCCTTTGCAAGTGGGAAGCAGCAGGCTGTGAACATGCTCAACGCCACACCAGCCTGAACTGGAGATTTCTTTATGAGAGCAGCTACAAAGGTGACCAGACCCTAAGCACTGCTCAGTAGCCATAAACATATTATTGTCTTCTAATCTTACTGACTTCAGACTGTCAGCAATGCTATTTTGCTCCATTTTGTTCCTCTGTTAGAAATCCAATGTAAGATTGCTTCTTTCTTAATTCATTATAAACCTGACCGCCTTTTGGGACACACTCACCAACTTTTCTTACATTAAAGAATTACCAAGGTATTTCATCTAAAATAAGGAATTAGTAAGGAACTTTCATTTACAGTATTTTAAAACACATAACTTTACAGCGAAATATGTTCACAGCACATGAGGAAATTTGATATCATAAAACGACAGAATTGTCCAACAAGGTTAGTGTAAATCTCAATGATATTAAATTCATCCAATGTACATATACAGAATAAACTGATGCTTTTAGTAAAAGTACTTAAATCATTGTAAACAGCAAGCTTCACACTAGTGTCATAACATTTCCTACATTTTAGATTAAAAAATATTTAGCTTAACAATTGCGTTTTCATAAGTACTTCGCTATTGAAACAAAAATTGTGGTATTTTGATGAGGAAAATCCTTTCAGTTCAAGCACGTTAAAATTTGAGTTAAACATTTGATAGAGCACTTTGAATCTCAGAAAATATTGCCTAAAATATTGCTTCTATGAGAAAAGATCTTTCCCATTGAAACACAGTGTATAATCATATACAAGTAGAAGTTGCAGTTTTTCATTTACACAACATTTCTAGAATTAAGCCTTTCCAATACCTGCACAATTTATTTTTCAATAATACATCTTTTTCTTATTCTTAGTAATTCCTGGAGCATTACAAAGGCATGAGTAAGTGGTTCTCACTTTAATTAGCTCATGAATGATAATTTCTCATCTTGTGAAAAGTTTCCTTTTTTTTTTTTTTTTTTTTTTTTAAACAACGTAAAAAGGACAGGTTATAATATTGTGTTGGGTTGATGTGGCCAGAAATGTGTATTCTATCACAGTCTGTTGAAGCTGGGTGGGGTAGTGATTCCTTATCTCCGTGGCACATACTATCTGCTAATGGGCCATCTTTAAGACTAGGTGGGGCAATCATCTTTATCTT
>JAOTQP010000001.1:67912494-67931991 GCA_026413545.1 Cichladusa arquata | reverse complement strand
TCTAAACAAGGGTATTCCCCAAGGAACAATGGCATAAAGGAAAGACACAGTCTTACTCTGTTTAAAGAGGATTAACCACTAAATGACTCTGAAGGAGGCCTTGTTTTTTCCAACAGACCCCTGTCAGGAGGGATGTGCTTCATCATGGTGCTATGCATGTAGATTATTTCATATGTTCACATCATTGGTGCTCTCGTGCTTTGCTGAGCCAGGTGTAGTTTTACAAGTGAAGCATCAAGTGTCCCTACAAGATCTTGTTTTACCTCTGCCAGGGTGCCAGTAAGCTGACTCTGGGTGCTGCCAATCACCAGATCAGGTCTTACCTGATCTGTTATTCCTCCTTCCCAAGCTGAGACCCTCTGACCCTTCTGCCCCCATCCTGCTGGTTTCCAGCAGCTCTGATGACCTCTCTGAATTGAGCCCATTGGTTGAAAATGCCTGCAACCTCCCTGCTGCTGCTGAGCAGCAGATTTGCCAGGCAGATCTCCCACCACAGCACAGTTAGAGGTATTGGTGGTTCCTGCTGGGGTGGAGAGAGAGGAGGAAAAGCAAACTGTACTGTTTGGCAGCCTGCTGGCTACAGCCTGCTGGTTTAACAAGGAAAAGAAAAGGAAAGAGATTATTATCTACCTTTTTATTATTTTTTTTCCCCTCACAGTTTTCCCTCTATGCTTTCAAGGAGTGAAGGTCAAAATTGAATGCCAACATTTCCTGTGCATTTATGAAGTGTCATCAGGGAAAGGAACCCCAGGTGAGTCTGTGGATGTTCCATGCTCCCTGCTGGTCCCCCTGCTCAACTCTCAATGCTGCTGGCTCACCATAGCTAGTTTGTGTAATGAATTCCCCCAGCCATCCCAGACTTCAGATTGTGTCTGGGAGCATCAGCCTCACATTTGTGTTGTTATGAGTTAATGTCTTCTGGTCTCTGAGTCATTACTGATGAATATTCGGGTGTTTGGAGCCTCATCCCTTGCACACATGAACACTTTCCAGCAATGTTAATGAGATTTGCAACCAATCCTTGTTGACTAGGGCATAGTCAGAGCCAAGCAGAGCAAATAAAGAAGGAACAAACTGGCGTCCTTCCATAATCCAAACATCCTGGCAGCCAGATTCTGACCTGCTGGCCATAATGCTTCTAGAGTCAAATACTTCAAAATTACATGTACCTTTGCTTTGTTCTGCATAAAAATACTTATTCCTAGTGAAAAATAGAAAACCACAAAGCCCTACAATGTCCAAAAGTTATTTCTGGGACATGTCTGAAAAGTACTAACTTAAGACTTCTTAAGTCAGCATGAACATAAAGTTTCAGTAATTCAGGAGGAGGATATAGGATACTAAAAAGTTCTAAAGACCCTGAACATGTGGGTTTTTTCCCAAAAGTGATCTTAATTGTGATAGATTTTTCTGTTTAAGCTCATGTGGACCTCCTAGTCTCTATCATTGCTCTTCTTATAGTAGCAGGCTCCGAGATCCTGTATGTAAATCATGTTGCAGACTCATTAGTGTTACTGCTGCTTGCTTGCTAGCTGAGACACCAGTTCTGATTTAGGGTATTTTGACACTTAGCAACAAACTAAGCTTTGTGAGCAGGTGGCTGAGCCAAAATAGTAGCAGAGTTCGCAGTTAGCTGAAATAATAACAAGGAATTGCTGGTCAGAATATGTTTTCTTTCTTGATTTATTAAAACAGCATGCAAAAACTCGTTTGTGAAGTATCCACTCCCACGAGACACCTGCTTCAAAGCCATCATAATACAGGTGTTTTGCTTTGCATACAGAGTTGCCACACCCTGAGTGTCCAACCAATGGACCCATTCACCTGTGGTGGCCAAAGTCATCAACAGCCTGTGTTTCTTGCCTACCTTGGAGATTGTCTTGGGTTGCAATACAGGATGTGGCCAGAAATGTATATTCTATCACCATCTGTTGAAGCCACGTGGGGTAGTGATTCCTTATCTCTGCGGCACATACTATCTGCTAATGGGCCATCTTTAAAACCAGGTAGGGCAATCATCTTTATCTTTTCCACAGCCCATCCTCCCTCCAGGAAGATATCATCTGCTGCTGAGCCATTGAGTCCCAGTGCATGACTGATAAAATTATATCATCCCATTGGGAGATGCTCCAGCCAGGGGGAGGAGCCAAGCCTTTCCTACCTAGATAAAAAACTGAGATTTTAGACAGCAAATTACCTTCTTTCCACTGGATTCCAGAACACCGGACCTTTCCACATCATCCCTGGACCTTCAGAGGAAAACTGCACTTTGCTACAGGAGCGCTGCTTCAGCTGAACCACATCTGCCACTGCAGGAGGACTGTAGCCACCATTTAATGGGACTGCTACCAACACCCTGACTGATGGGGTGTCAGGTTGGATTCTGACTCTGTCAGTGTTTTGAGATTGTTCTTTGTAATACTGTATTTCTATTTTAATTTTCCTATTAAAAAACTGTTGTTCCTAATTACCATATCTTTGCCTGAGAGCCCCTTAATTTCAAAATTATAATAATTTGGAAGGAGGGGATTTACATTCTCCATTTCAAAGAGAAGCTTCTGCCTTTATTGGCAGACATCTGTCCTTCAACCAGGACAAATATAATCCAAATAAGGTACTGAAACAGAAAACATATTGATATCAGGAAATTTTTGAAATTGCCAGCCTGTTAGAGACAGAAAATTAGCAATAGAGAATGTATTCATTCTTTCTGTAGACATCTTGTGATACAAAATAGTGAAATATGCTATGGTTTAATTCACTGAATTTTTCTTAAAAATAGCTATGTTAAAGTCACTGTGTTCTGTAATTGAAACTCTACTCATCTAAAATTTTTATTTTTAACATAAACTTTATTTAATTATGTTTTCAACATTTGGATTAAGACAATGTGGTTAATAAAAACCATAAAATGACTCCCATTTTTATTACACAAATTGATATATTGCTTTCATTACTACAGTTTTGACTAGAAGAAATGAAAGTAGAAAATAATTTATTCGCAAAGCATGTTATTTTGTTTCCTATTTATACACCATGAAATGTATCTTTACTTATTTTCAACTGTTAGAAAACAATATGAATATTCACTTTACCATTCTTCCAAATTTCTTTTTCCATATGCTCGCTATCAAGAATTGGCAATAAGGCTTGAAACAATTTTGTCACTAATTATCTTGGTTTAAGTGTAAGATCTTTGTTCTCTTTACCAGTTCCAGGCCAGTTCAGACTGCACCAGAGGCGTTCTGAATTCTGACATTTGGGCACGCCAAGGCAGTGCAGAACCAGTTGCTGCTCAAAAGCCTTGAATAACCACAGGTACAAGGAAAAACCATGGGGAGGGAGACACAAAAAATCAGACAGATTTTTCCTGCATGGATGAGTTCCACAGCCCTCACATAACTGTGTTCCAAGGGGTACAGAAATATGAAGAGAAAGGGAATGCTTGACCAGCTCCTGACTTGCTTTCTGATTTTAAATGTTTCTACAAATGAACACGTCCAGTATAGCAGCTTTGGGAACGTCATAGGATGCACTTATGTCTGGGAAACCCACATCTGCAGTGTGTTTCCTTGGAGAATATCTGTACCGTAAAATGAGTATTGATTACAGGTTGTTTAGGCTTCACTAGGTGTGTCCTCTACAATTCCTAGAGCTGATGTGTGAATCCACCCCAAAAGAGTGGAAAACACCACTTGGTTATAAATCCTGTCGATATCCGAAGGGCTGGTTAACCTTCAAAAAGTGCCCTTGATGTCGATGAACAGCTCCTGAATAGAAAGATGGTATTTTAGTGCCCTCTAATGGCTGCCCAGAACCAGAGACTTTCTTTTGCATTTATTCCCCAAAAAACTCTCCTCAGCATGCCACTGAGACACTTCTTGCCAGAATGAGCCTCACATACTTATTCTCACAGGAAAAGACCTATTAAAAGTAACTATACAGCACCCTGGGCATGTTGGAGAAACAAAACTGAAACTCTCCTGAGTGGAAAGAAGGTTCTTCAAATGTAACTTTGTGGTTGATAGTAGTTGGACAAACTGTGTCTAAAACATCAGTGACTGAAACTTTGACATCTGAACAAGTCTTACCAGTCTGACTTGATAAGCCCTGAAGGGTCTTCTGATGTAGCTGAGAGAAAAGATATCTTTAACAGCAGTTTCAGACTTTTTGTGTCACTGCCTAGAAATACTCTTAGTAACAAATTTATAGATAAAATATTTAAATCCAGACTTTTAAGCCTTTTCTTTTTAGGGCAAACTACTGTTCACAGAAGCCATTGGCCCTCTTCAGAGTAGCTGCTTCTCAGTGTCAGGAAGGGATTTACAGTCCAGTCCTTAATAAGAGTACCAATGACAATAAAATCCCCCAGCTATTAAAAATGACACAATCAATCCTATTTAAGCGTCATACAACTACTGAGCATGAATTATAGTATGAGTCATTTTTTAACCAGGGAAAAGAATAAGCTCGTAAACCACCCATTTATCTAAAAAAAAAAGCATTAAGAGATTTTGTTTTCCTATGGAACACTGTGGATGAAGAGTCTGTCATAATAAATGCAGGAACCCTAAAGCAAGAACATTTGATATTTATGTGAAAACCCTACAACAGTGTCATTTTTTGTAGATTTTTTTTAAATTTCAAAAATGGATGGCATCTAAATTGCACCATTGCTTTAATCCTGCTCCACTATTCAGGCATGGATTTTTCATGCTGACAATACACAGAATTTTCAGAATTTTATGACAATAATTCTTGCAGTTCATCAAATATCTCTTTATCCTGTAGTTAGAATCTATGCAGCTGGGAGGTTTTCCATGGAAAATCTAAGACCAAGTCTTCTTTTCCCAGCTAGAAAAGACACATGGGGGAAAACACGGTTAGGAAAATTTAGCTCTATCCACAAGTAAATAATTTTGTGTATGTTTTAGTGTGTGTCTTTATTGTAATAGGATCCAGACACGAAAATATTTCTTTTTCTATTTTCCAATTTTTTTTACTAATTCTAAGTGCTTATGATTCATTTGACTTGGTTATTTTGTTGTTCTCTTTCTTTTCATCTCTTCTTTCTTATGTAATAAGTGAATAACAGCTGTGCTCCCACTGAGCTCTCAGTCAGTATTATCTCAGTGATTTTTACGCTAAGTAAAGCAAACTGTCTCCCAGTGACCTGGGACCAGTAATAATAGGATCAAAAGATATTCTGTTATCATCTGAAATGTTCCACAATTACGTGCTACAGTGGCCTCAAGCAGTATTGATTCAACTGGAGGCTTTCAATAAACCAATTTTAACCAGTGCTGAAATCTCTGGATCTGTATTATTGCAATGGAGAGCTTTTGCACAAATTGGATATTGCAGAGAATCTTTCAGGTTTTCTGCTTTACACAAAACTGTTCTTACAACCACAGTCACTAAAGGAGCCAAAATCCTTGTTTGCACTACCACATTTGCAATCAATTTATAGACTTATTTCATTAAAGCACTGAATAATGATGACATGTTTGAGAGTTGTGCACATGTTGCATGAATTTAATGCATGCAACGGTTTGGTTATGTTTGCCCTTCAGAAATTTATTGTGAAAAATAGGGGAAATGTAGTAGTATGTAGGGAAGGTGCAGCTTCATCATGGGCAGAAATCTGAAGACTGAATTTTATCATATGGTGGAGAAAGGACTGCCTTTAGAGAATTATTGCTTTGAAAGGGAAGCTTTTGCTTTATCTGTATCTATTCATCAGCCAAAGTGCTGTCCATGGAGTAGTAAATCATGAGTCTTGTGGACTTGCACCACATAATCCTGCAGGCATTGATGAGAATGGATGTGGATACCGAGCAGATGACGCTGTTGTTTGTGTGTCAGCATTGTGGGAAAGTGTGTCAGGGTTACTGGAAAGTGTGTCAGGAGCAGGTGCAGCCTTCAGTAAATGCACTATGCTTGATAAAAAAACGTAAATTAAGGCAAGTTAAAATGAATTTGGAGGCTCAAAGAGAAAAACTAAAAGAGCAAGCCCTTTCTGTTTGAATAATAGCTGGTTTCTTGTCTGCCAGGGCAATTAACTGAATGCTGAGAGCAAAGAGAGATTCAGGGTTCATTTTGAGCTCGGCTGTACCACGTGCATTCTGTTGCAGCTTTGCTTCTCTCAAGAGGTCACGGACACACTCAGCTCTTTAAAAGGGACTGTCAGGCTATACTGAGCATATATGTGTACTTTAAAGAAAGGCTTTTTCTGTCCTTGAACAAATACAGAGAGAAAGCTTTTTCCAGTCCAACCTTTGTACAAGATTCAATATATGAAAAAATGTGTTAGAACTAAAAATAGTGGCACTACCATAAGGACTCCAACGAGAACAGCAAACTATCAGAGTCTAATTGTTAAAATACTGATGTACAAAGATCAATAGTTTAACCAGTCTAAACTACCTATTTCTGTTCACATAGTGGATCCCTACAAAAGCCTTCAGAACAGCTAATCTTTATCTCCTCATCCACCTTTAAGTTTTGTAGCAAGAGATTGTTAGGAAAAAATCTCACTTACAAGGCAAAGAGTATCTTGAAGTATCCAAAATGAATTGAATGTGGAACTCAAGCCTGGGCTAGGAATCAACTATGTTTCTCAAATACAATTCGTTGCATCCAGCAGTATTATGAGGACATATCGAGGTAAGACTAAAACTTACTTTTAAAAGATCACCATTTAGCTGAATTTTTGTTCTTTCCATCCTTTTTGATTCTGCCCATTGATCTCATAGGAACCAGATTACTTCACTTGGTTTCTGTCATTCCTTTTCATAATTTTATCCCATATATTTCATTTTAATCTGGTCTATATTCCAAAGGAATCTCAAGTATGTACAGTCAGAATGTCTGTCACTACAAGCTGAGTTCATAGACATTTCTACCTCTCAGTTAAGGTTATAATAAAATTTTATTTTTCAAATTTGAACTTCTCTTTTGAAAGACATGGCTAACAAGTAAAAATAGAATCAGCTCTATATGATACAAAGAATTTTCCTGTTTTGTCTGGCTTGCTTTTTTTTTTTTTTCCCAGTTTTAGCATGCTTTCATTGGCTTCTCTTGGTTCCTGTAATCTTTTTGAAAGGGCAGAAGTGTTTTATAAGTGAACATATTCTCCATACATGTAATGAAACAATAGAGCAGATTTCCTGCAAATGTTCTACAGAAAGCCAGTAAATTGTGATGTGCACCATAAGAGGAAATAAAAGCTATTTTATTGCTTTGAACATATTGTTCAAATTAGTGATTTACAAGACTATAAATATAATTTCACTATTGCAAAAAGGGAAAGCCATGAAACTGAGTCCAACTCTGCAGATTTGTACTATGATTTCACTAGCCAATTGTTCAAGTATTTTACTATATTTGTGGGCAGAAAGTATTCTATGTAGTTGTATGTCTCTGATGTGTAAGTCAACACTTCCTTGTTGCTCAGCTGCCTTCAGCATAGGAAGTCACTTTCCACATGCTTTAGCTGGAATTTCTCTCTTCACATGAGACCTACATTTCCCCCAGCCATGAGACTTACATTTTCCCCAGCTAACACATCCCTGTCCATCCCTAACCATGCCATAGGGTTCTGCTACTAAATGCTTACACCTTCAAGGAGTCAATCTACCAGGAAAGAGCACTGATATTCTGGCCAGCACAGTTCTTCAGAGATGGGAAAGAGAGGGGGAAAAAAAAAATTAAGCTCTCTCTTCTTAAATTTCAGTGGTGGTAAGCCATTTGTGGCTGACACTGTAGTGCAAAAGGCTGAATTATAATGACACACAATGCATTTTAAAGTAAAAATGAAGTATTCAAATGTGGTGCTTGTAGTTTCTAATTTGAAACTTAATCAGATGTAGAGGAAATGTCTTTCCATGTTTTCTCAGAACCCTGGCTGATGGAAAACATTTCTGTTAGAAGTGTCTGCCAAAAGGGTTATTTTCCATGCAGAAATCATACGACATGTCTCCCATGGGCATTTCACTGTGATAGCATAAATGACTGTGGGAATGGGGCAGATGAATAGAATTGTGGTAAGCATTCCAACGTCTGTTAAGTACAAGAAACAAAATGTGGTTGTGAGATGTGCTCCTCCAGCTAATACACACTCTTATCAATAATAGTCAGCAGATGATGCACAAGCCTGACAAGTCTGGGGGTTTCAACATAATTGAATATTTTCTTTAAAGAATGAGGAAATTACACCATGCAAAGAAAACTGGCAGGGTCTCTAAAAGCATGCCTCAGATAAGCTCCAGCTGTGGGATCCCTACAGAATCCGTGTTATATTATCCTCTGCTCTGGTCAGTGGGTAATCACTGCATATCAGTGTGCTGAATCCTTTAGAGTGGATGCTTGAACTCCCACACAAAAGTAGATGTACTTGTGCTCAGTAGTAGATGAAGAATTCATATTCTATGATGAATTCAATGCAGAGATTTTCACTATAAGCAAGAGTTTATTGTAACTCTCTGTGATATACCATAACAATAAATCACAAAGAGTAATTTGTAACTCTCTGTGATGTACCATGTACCACAGTATGAGATTCTTGACTGAATGAATCATTCTACTGTAGCATTCAGTTCTTTTTATAAACTCATCTTCTAATAATACTTTGCATCAACATTAGATTTCTCTATTTGTCTATCTCACTGCCCTGCTTATAGTCTAGGAGACTTCCAGTAGTCAATTTACATGAGATTTATTAATTTGGTTTTATAATTGCTACTCACAATCAGCAGAAAAGACAATAAAAAATTTGCATCTCTTATAAGAAAACACAGGTATCCCACAGGCAAATCAGCATCTGTATTCTGGTTTTCATTAAAATACAATAGAATATTTACCACTGAAAAACATTACTACTTTTTTGGGAAATAAAGTGAATGGGCATGTATTTTTGATATGGTTCAGGGAAAGCCTAATGATCTTGATTTATCAAAATTCCAACTTAATCCTAATGTCCTTAAACTATTTTCACTTCCAAGGATCTTCACTGGGTAAATATATTTACTAAAATTATAGAGATAGCTGGAATTTTAGATGCACTCAGGGAACTTCTTTACTTTCCCACTGCTTTTTGCATGCATATCAGAGTGTAGAAGGGTAATGCAGTGGAGAACTCAGTTGTTAGTACCAGATTGCAGCTTTATAAAGTTGCAGGGAAATGGTAATTACATTCCTGGAAACTTTTGGAATGTGGGTGTTGTTTTTACAGCACCCTGGAGCAAAAGAAAAAAGAAAAATTCTCTACGAAACATTTCAAAAAAATCTTGAAATGTTTCATGTTGATCCTTTCTAAAATACTTCTTCCTGTGTATTTATTAGGATTCATAAACCCAAAACCCTCAACTCAGTGAAGTTATTACAGCACTGGGACAGCTCTTCAGATGGGCTGCCAGACTGGGGCCCCACAAAAGCCCTTCCCTTTAATCTGAGAAAGCAAGGAAAGTGTCTTGGCAAGCAAGAGGCAAGTTTAGATGCTGTTTTCCCTCTGGTCTGCACTAAAATCAAAGCATCCAGTTTCTCAGAGAAGTGGAGTGAACACACATCTGCATTCTGGGATTTGTTCTTCAATTCTGGGAATTGTTCTTCTCAGCTTCTCAGATGTTCTTGTTATGAGCTCAGTAGGTCAGAGCACAGGGCTAATAATGCCAAGGCTGCAGGTTCAACATTGGCATGGGCTACTTGCTTAAGAATTGGACTTGATGATGAATTGGACTTTATCCCTCTCTGTAAGTCCCTTTCAACTCAGCATATTCTATGATTCTGTGATTTGTACGCATATAAATTTATATGTACATCAAATACATGTTTTGTTTCAGTTAACCTTATCGTAGCATATAGACAGTAGGATATTAAAATTTATTGAAGTGTTACTTACATTTGCTTTTGATGAATGTAAATCACTGCAGTCCTAGGAAGTGCAGCATCAGTGTTTTACAGCCTTCCTGATGAAAGAATCTTGCCAAGGTAATTTGGGGGTGTTGCATCTAGGTGTCCAATCCCTTTCTAAAAAGAGGTCCCAAAATGACTCGCCACATGATCAGACAAACTTGGTGAGTCATGTGTAAGACATTCCCTCAAGAATTTCTTTTCCCAGGTCTCCACCAATACCCAGAAGGTTGCTGCTGCTGCTGCTGCTGCTGCTGCTGCTGCTGCTGCTGCTGCTGCTGCTGCTGCTGCTGCATGGAAACAGAACTGTTTGTTCAGTTCCACTTGCTTCAAGTACCGTAAACCCTCCTGTGAGAAGAGTTCCCTTTAGTCTCCAGCCTCAAGCTGTTTTACAAGCAAAGAGATGCCTAAACACATTCTGCCTTACGTGACTGCAGAAAAGGTGGAGCTACTACAGATGTTTATTAGGCAATTTACTAGTATGTAGTGAATGCTGCAAGCATTTTGCCCCAAGGCTCACTTCAGCATGGAATTCATCTGACAAAATATATGTGTCAGCAGAGTAAACCAGCCATCCAGCACAGGTCATAAGGATTGCACACAGAACATGTTTTATTTCTCTCCAAAGAGAGCTTGGAGTGTGAGCCGACGTGCCTTTTGAAGTCTAGATGTTTGCAATTAGGTGAGCTGGATGCTCCTGGGGTTTGTCATTCCTACTGCTTAAAGCCTGACAGCCCCAGGCCACTCACAGAAGATCACCAGTGGTGCAGCCAGCAGTGGGGTAATGAACACCCACCGTATATTGCTGACGTTACCAAACAGGAATTTCAGGATTATTGGTTCTTAATGATGACTGGCAGGTCCCTATTTAATTTTGTCAGTTCAGTCCTGAAAGTTGTCAAAACTTATGTATGGCTGAATACTTAACATGACAAATTCTTGAAGACCTGTCTGGCTCCCCAAAGGAAAATAGATAAAAGATGCCAGTCTTAAAATCCAGCGATGAAGCTCCCTGGCCTTCAGCTAGTTTGTTCAAAGTAGTTCAGTACATTTACTTCCCAAATGGATCAAACAGATGCCTGTCATTTCCCAGAATCTCCCAGTCCCAGGAGGCCACTCAAACTTCATCTCAGAATTTGAACAGTAAGGACAGATGACAAAGAAGCTGAGGTTACCCAGGCCTCACAGTCAAGGTGTCACCCAATGTACTGCACCTGGCATAATGCAAACCAAACGTGCCCAAAGTCTTTTCCTGTCTCTGACCCTGTGTCAGCTCACTCAGCTGTAAGGTCTGATTTTTGACTGTTGCAACACTGACCAGTTAAGACCTAATTTTAACATGAGGTACCAACTACCTTCACTCACATACAACCAGAGCCATTTTTCCCCTGATGAAGTTTTCAGGAAGTGTACAAAGGTAAAGAAAGTGTGAGTATCTTAGAAGTTTCTTTAATTATTATATGAGTTTCTTACATTATTACATGAGTCCTGTTATACATACATTGAACGAAATCAATATACAGTCACTTTTGTGATCATCTTTTTAACAGTATAGAGCAGCATTTGCCTCTGATCATGTTGGCCAGATGTGCCAGATATGCAGGCAGTTTTGTATGCAATACACAGAGATGTAGTCTTGCTCCCTGCCACAGAAAAATACCTAAACAGAAAATAAGCCTGTCTAGTAAGAAACACCTCATTTTACTATGAAACTAACCTGTGAAACTGTCATGAAACTTTCTTTTTACAAGTATTCAGGCCCCACCACTGGCACTTGAAAACATGACTTCTTGGAGTGTAAGAAGCTCTTCTCTTCTTTCTATTGTTTTGAACACTGCTCCCTTTCCAGGATTGTCCTGTGGAAGATGATGCAACCTTTGAGGAAGATGAGAGCCAGGACTAGCAACTGCTGTCAGTGGCAGAATAACCTGTGTTCAGACACCCTGTGTTCGAGCATCATCTCCAGCCATGTGACCCAAACGAACTGGATTTTGCAGTAAGAAAGGGGATTGCTTAAGCAACCCCCCAAATAAACCTGATGTCATTTGCCAGTGTATTCTCAGATCCCCCAGATCAGACCTGAGAATGGCAGGGTTTTTTTTCTCACAACAGTACAATAACAGGAATTAAAGAAAAATATGGACTATATGGCCAAATTTCTAATGCTTATTGCAGGGGGAAAATTTTGATTTCTTTGATGTTTTCTTTTAGTGTTTTTCGTCATCCTATGTAGTCAATCATGTCACAGAGCACTAATTCATTTTTTTTTTTCAATCTGTGTGGTGTCCTCCTGTTTTCCATGTTATATGATTTTGTCAACAGGTATCTCAGGCATGAATGTCTCATTAGTTTTAAACCTGGGTTACTTGGTGATCTACACAAATTGAAATGGCTGTGAGTGCCCATTTTCTCCCTGCCTGTGAAAGCCCCGTTCATCACCTGTGATGTGTTTGTTCCTGCGCCACCAGCAGTGCAGGTGCCTATGCCATTAATTTAAAAAGAAAGAAACAGGCAGTGAAGTTATGTCTGCAAATGACATTTCCCCTGGTGAGGGGCTGCATCTTGAATCCTGTGTTGAGTTTTGGGCCCCTCACTACATTATTTACCAGTGAAATATTTTTTTTTTTTTTTTTTTTTTTTTTTTTTTTTTTTTTTTGGCAGAGGAGGACAAGTATTACTCTTGCATAATTTCATATTGATATTGCTCAATATCTAAGTAACTTTTCATAGAAACATAGAAGCATTACAGTTGGATAAGACCTTTAAGATCATTACGTCCAACTATCAACCCAGCACCATCATGGCCACCATTAAACCATCTTTTTGTTTTTTCCCCCATTATGCTTTGTTTCTTTAAGACCTTCAAACATATTCATGAAAGAATCACGCTTGCCAATCCTTCATGTTAACCATGCCATCAGGTTTAAAACTGGGATCTGGGTTTTCTATAGATGTTTTCCATGCTAGGAGCATCCTTACTATGTGCCTATTAAAACTGAAGAACATTCCTTAAGTTGCAAAATTTATATATTTACTATATCTCTTTTCTCAAGAGGCCTATTGGGACCTCATAATTTAAATCCTTGGATGCAACCGGGAGACACCTAGAATCTCCTTTTAGAAAACTAAAATAGCATTTTCTACTTGGACAATTTCCCATGCAGATATCACTGTTATGACTGTAACAGAAAATTACATATATGGCAGAACTTACACTGCGTGGGAGGGAGATGTTAGCATTTTCCATTGCTCCCATCAAGGAAACCAGCTCCTGAAAAGTACAGTCTTGGTTTCTCATAAAAGCTGTTTTTAACAGCATCCAGGGAAATACATTATTTGACTTTCTAAGAGAAAATTAAGGTTTTGCCGCTAGTCCTTTGGCTCAAGGCAAAGAAAATTAACAACTTTGTGTCTTTAATGATACACTGACTCAGCCAAGCTCAAGGCAGGCAGCTGCTGGCATCAGAGCTGGCACCAGCAGCCCTTGGTCCAGACTCCAGAGAACAAGAAATGGAGGGAGCAGGAGCTGAAATACCTTTTCAGCCTTACTAGCTCCCATAGGAACCCATGGGAAGGAAAAGGTGGCCATAGCATATATGGAAAACCTACAGTAATCATACTGAGAATGTCAATTTTTTAACAAACACTGGGGGGTTTGAGCTGCTCAATTTAACATATTTCTCAGTCAATCAATGAATCTGTTGCCTGCAAATCAAATGCATTAATGAGTTAGTATCAAATATCTCTATATGTGCTATGTCTTGCTACTGGCAATTTAAAAAATCCTTTTCTTGTGCAGTTTCTGTAAAACTTACTTTAAATTTCAAAGCAATGTAACTAAATCTAATCTTGGATTCTCTCAAAAGTTTACATTTGCATATTTCTTACACTTACATATTGTGTTATCAAACATGATTAAACAGCCTGTTTTTTAACCATGATTTAATTTATGAAGATCAATGATAAACAATACACTTGAGATTTTTCCTAAGAAGATCTGCAGTCAAATGTCTCTTATTGACTGGATATAAGTAAATGATGCAAAAATTTTATTTGATAAATGAATATATCTTTTTCTGTGAAGAAAAAAAATCCATAATGCATTTATTCTATTAGACCAAGACACTTCTAAAGCTGTGACATTTCAAAAAATATATACCTAGCCAAAGTTGAACCTCGAAGTGTTTCAACTGGTTATCTAAAAAATACCAGTCCTTTGCCAGCATAAACCTTTAGAGCTGCTTGTTCTTATGACTGTCATGAGTTTAGCAAAATTCTGCCTTCACTTTAGTTTCACAAGGAAAATGAAATCAGTTACTGTGAATGTGTGTTTATCCCAAGTATAACCTAGAATATACAAATTCACATTGCAATGTAAAATCTCCACCTAGTGGTCTCTATTTATTGTGGTGCACAGATTACACATCAGAAATGCCAATATATCAACCTATTATTGCTGAGATGACTGGTGAGTTAAGCCACAAACAGAGACAAAATAACACCAAATAAAAGGGAATAATTTGCTCTATTTGGTATTTACATTCATATTCAAAACTAAGTAATAAATTTAGGCAATTTTTTGAATAAACAGATAAAGGAAAGTCAGAATAAAAGAAGACTAGCCCAGAACTTAAGCTCCCTCCTGCAAAACTGTTACACAACACATGAATAAAACCACTTTCCTTATTGTTTTTCAGGGATGTTGGAGGCAATCACATTAATGCCTTAACTAATCTCACCTTCCTGGAATGTGACATGCTCACTGTACTGTAAGAAATAAAATGTATTCAAATAAGGCAACAAAACCCTTTTGAATATGTGTGGCTCTCAGTCCTCAACATAGGATTTGTCTCCATGTACAAAGCCTCATTAGGACAGCTGTGCTATTGTCAAGGAGGTATTCTTTACAATTAATTGCATTATTGTATGCACAGTCACATGGCACATTTTGGCAATTGTCACAATCACTTGTTTCAACAAACTGAATAAGAAACAGGCCTGCTGTATTATTTCTGCCTTGTGATCAGATCATGAGCACCAGGGTGCTTTTTAAACTCCACTAAATCCTGGGAGTTGCTATCTGATCACAAAGCAGAAGCAATATAGTATCTCAGCATACAGATATTTTCTCTTGTTGAATCCATTCCTTTCTCAGAATGGAAACCCAAGCAAAGCATTAAAATGAAAATTAAATATATTGGTTATATTAACTAAAATATAAATAATTAAATACCTTGTATAGAGTAACAATTTTTTTATATATATGTATATTTATCTATCTCTCGTATAACACACAGGACAAGAAAAGGAGGATCATGAACATGAGTAGATATTCTACAGCTTTAGAAATGCAAAATGCCCATTGGTGTTACTCATGTGGTGTCTTACCAGTGAGGAACAAGATCTGGGGCTCTATCAACCACAGTGAGAGCAAATGCAAAACATGCTAAATTTGTACATGTAGCATTTCTCTGTGAATAACACCAGAGTCTTTAAAAAAAATAATCCATATTTCTCTTTTACTTTGCAATTTGTTTACTTTTAATTAAAACTAAGGAAAATTTTACTTAAACAACTACTTAGTCTTGCGTAGTTTTCTTTTGCAGTGACTACAGTAACACACCTTGCTGCAGCTTGAAAAAATTAACCAGGTCCTGTGTAATTTCTCAGAAAACTAGGGAAAAAAGCACCAAGCAGTAATACTGAAACATTAAATTAACAACCAATAATAAATTGAATCATTAGGTACTCTTTCTAATTGATTTTTTTTTATTTTACAGGTTTCTTCTTGGAAAGAAAATTCACTTGCTACCTGCAAATACCTTATTGTCATTAAAAGATTTGGGGGAATTATGAGCTTTCTGAAATCTCTTTTCAAATTATGGAGTCTGAGCTCTTCTGTGCCTGTAATCTGGGAGTGTACTGCACCTTTGCTGCCAGAGGTGAGGCAGGAGGCTGTGCAGAACCAAAGGCAGAAGGACAGAAAGTGAGAAGGCAAGAGGGAGCTGTGGGCAGGGCTTAGGGGAGAGGGGAAACTTATTTTAAAATGTCATGTGGTTTACAACAGGCATAGTTGTATGGGCTGAAAGCAAGGCTTCCCCCTGTCCAGGTGACTGTCAGCATCCCTCCCTTATGGGCACATGAGAGCCCAGCCTCACCTGGGTCCCATGGGGCTGATAGGACATTTTTCATTTGCCTTGACTCACACACACTGAGGATACCCATGGTCACTGTGAACTCTATAGAGGGGTTGCTAGGGCAGCATCTCTGTGCTCTGGAGGTGAACCAGCCTCTCCCAGGAACTGTCTGGGGAACTGAGACACCTGCTGTAAGATCTGAGACCTCCCCTAACCCTGGGGATAGGCGTGCGTGCATCAGGCTCATCTGCATACAAAGTGGTCGTGCAGCATCTGGGTTTGGTTCCCTCATTATCTGGCGTGAGGTGTTTAGGCAGGAACATAAAACAGCTGAAGAAAAATGTAGAAGATGAAAAGAGAAGGGAAAGCTTGAAGGAGAGGGGGAGCTGTCAGTGACTGCAGTGACATGAGTGATTGAAACCACTGCTACTGGCTGTGGAAGGAGAGAGGAAGGAACTGATGTTATTTGTTGAAGACATTGATTTGCTGGCATAACAAAAACTCGTTCACTAACACCAGTCTTCAGAGGTGAATTTACTTTGGGAGTTTCAATATTTTTCTTGCTTTGTTTTTCCTTGTTCTACCTATATTCAATGTGAAAGCTTCACATCTATGTAATTAGGCTTTGATTCATCTCACCTCTCAGCAATTATTAGGTTCATAAATTATAGAGAGACCCTCAGGCAACCAGGTTCCCAAATTAGATACCTCAGCTGAATTAGTTATGATGAGTCAGAGCTGAAATGATCCATGTTTAGCAATTGCCAAACATCAGTGCCTGTACCAACTGGCTTCAAAGTGACTTATGGATAAAATCAGAGAAAGGAAGTATTGGATGAACTGAAGTGATAATAAAAGCTAATTTTGCTGCTATTAAAATTTTAAGATAGCATGCTTGCTCACCTATAAGGAGAAAATCTCAGTACTTAGAGTACCTAAAGTTGGTGTATTGAAAGGGATGGGTGGAATATTAAGGGCAAACCTGACTGCTTTTGCTCTCTCAAAGGGATCTCTTCAGCAATACACAGACTCACCACGTTATTTGTTTAAAGACACGAAGTATTTACAAAAACTGTGAGTTATAAATGAGAATCCCACCTGAATGTGAAAATGTACTAATTTGCCATGTCTTTTTCCTGAAATAAGTATTTTTTGTAAGTAAAACCTGAAACATTTTACTAGCATAGTACATTAAATTAAATCTAATCAAATCCTTTTTTTCATGATGAAAAACTGATGAAATACTTATTGCCATTCTGTAAGATGCTGAATGAACTTCTTATTTCTCTTCCTTCAACACACTAAGGTTTCAGGCCAGAATACAAAATTACAGCTATACAGTTTGCTCAGTTTTACTGCTATTCACAAATTGTAAGCCTAGGAGCCAGCAAAACACATAAATTAAGTACAAATTACACAAGTACAACCAGGGCACTGGGACACATAAGGACATCAATAAATGGTGACAAATATTTTAGAACATCTAGAAAATCTTTTTCGGGGTAGTTTATAAAACACTTCTCAGGGCTGAGGATTCAACCACATTTTGGTTTTTAACTAAGCATTTTAAACAAAGCTTGGATTTTTAATATTTCTTATTTTCTTTTTAATTTGCAAAGAATCAACCTCATTTAAAAGTCCTTATAATTTCATTGGGTTCAAGGCTGGAAAACGATCCAAGCCTAAATCATCTTTTAAAAAATGTCACTCTGCTGTATGGCTTTTTCTTAAATAGCTGTCCAAAAGAAGAATCAGATGTTATTTTTAAATTCACACTATTTTTTGTTAAGGAAAAAGAAAACATCCTGAATTAATCTGAATGATTAATCTGAACAGCTTTTCTGCAACTCATTGTTTGGTGTTTTTCTCTTCTGCTACCCAGTAAAACCACTGTGAGGAAGCCAAGACAGAACAATACTCAGTTTCTTACTACAGAACCCTCTGTGAGCCCAAGGGTAGCCAGGTGTATCATTACAGTAAGGGCAAAACAGGTCAGGTGTCTAGTGCTATTTGACATCCCTACACCATCCCCATTCCAGAAAAATCTTTGGTCTCTCATGGCTCCTGTGTCGTGTCTGCCTGCCCACGTGGATATCTCAGTTACCAGAGGACAAACACCTGATAGAGAGTTAGTCTGGAGAACCACATGGCAACCCAAAAGGCAGTCCAGGTTGAGTAAGCCCTTCTGCAGATCCCTGTGGCTGTGTTCACCTCTGCCTGAACCAGTTGCCCGTGTACAGGAGTCTGGCGCCATTGGAGATGCCTGTAGGTATCCACCCCTCTGGACTGTCCCCTGCTAATCCATACAGCCACAGGTCTTCTGTCTTATCAGACAGCTCTACATGGGCACCTCAGATGGGTGTCTCCAAGACACTTCAATTGTTTTTTGATGGGTAACTGAGTCAATTATGCAGCAGCTGGGCCAGAACCATTTCTTTTTAGATTATTTTATGAAGTTGCCTTACAGCTCTCAGTTTCGTTATTAGTCACAGAATTAAATGCATCAAGTATCAGTATTGTAGTCCATAAGCTAACACAGGAACAAGGGACTAATCACAAGACAGGACATTGTTTTAAACCAGGGAGGGAGACGTGCTCTGCTGCCACACAAACTTCAACCAGCGAGGGAAAGTGTAGCTATTTCAATCTGAGAGCACATTAATGTGACAGATTTGGTACTGCCAATGTAATAGTACCACCTGCCTGCCTGTCAAAATGATTGCCTGATCTACATTTCCAGGCGAGAATATGCAGCGCAGAAACAAAGAATGTAAGACAGACATAATGTCAGCCCTGAAATCTAACTGGGCTAGAATTAACCAGAACAAAGTGATTCGGTAATCACTCATTTTTTTCCCAGAAGCACTGCTGACAGGATGACAGGCATTTCATTTCATGGGACAGACAGTATATAATCCGAAAAAAAAAGAGTTTAAAGTTAAAAATCTTGGGGGGAAAAATGTCTGTTGGTTCAGGTCAGGACAAAAACCAAATGAAATCCTGAAATAAGATTTGAGATCCTTCTCAAAAAGAATCTTTCCTGTGTCTTCCTAGAAGTGAAGCAGACAATAGAGCAAGGAATAGGTGAGGCAGGGAGATCTACTAGGTTCCATGGAAATACAGGAATCTCTGATCCTGGATTAGGTATGAAAGGGATGTCTGCCCTAGCACCAAGGCCCTGGAGTTTGCAACTTGGGATTGAATCTTTTCCTATAACAGACATGAGCACTCTTCTGCCTGATTCATAGAATCGTAGGATGGTTTGGGAGGGAAGGAATCTGTAAAGTTCATTGTCCTGGTTTCAAGGACAGGTGTCTGCTGATAAAGGCAGAAGTTTTCCTTTGAAATAGAGACTTTAATTCCACTCCCCCCAGGTATTATAATTGTTTGAATCAAGGACTCTGAGGCAGAGATAAGGGGGTAGGAATAACAGCTCTTTTACTAATATATC
>JAOTQP010000001.1:67898591-67911625 GCA_026413545.1 Cichladusa arquata | reverse complement strand
CAGCTCCATTGGCATGGTAATGGGAAAAATTCTTTAAATTGACACAGTAATAGAAAAACACTCAACCCCCAACACTCACCTAGTCAAATCCCTTCAATAATCAGGGATATCTTCTAGGTTGTTCAGAGTCCTGTTCAACCCAGCCTTGAATATTTCCAGGGATGGGGCATCAACCACATCTCTGGGCAGTCTTGATACAGCCATAGCAATAACATTGTTTGCATTGTCCTCGGTCCTGGATAGATGCTCCACACACATTGTCACATGTGTCAAGAGGATTCCTGCAGTTCTGTCTCTGATAGTCTTCAGATATGCAGAAATCATTGCTTTTCTCCTTTCATCAAAGCAATTTCAAAGTGACATAAACCAAATGCCTTTTTTCCAAGTAGATCACCTGTCTTGGTTATTTTTCTTTTGGGTTGAGTTGTGATGTTTTCCTTTTCTAAAACATGATCAAAGGATGTTTTTTACACACTCTCTTGCCATTGCTGTGAACCAATTTCAAGTTATACCAATTGAATCACATAAATATCATGGCGTTTGTTTTTCATGTTCCTAGAACCTCATTGACAGGAATTCACTTCCAGCCACTCTTCCAATAATTCACAACCTTTCCCTGAAATATCTTCTGTGCAGATATTGTACCAAATCCCTTGAAATGCTATTGTCCAGCAGATGAGGTGAAATTTATACAATGCAATCCAGATATGCCAGTATCTGCACAGAGTGTCTCCTACAATGGACTCACTCACAGGTTTCTGTCACCATTTTTGCCTCTGTCAGGTAGCTATCCTTGGCTTTGAGTATGCTAGCAGTTTCTCCTCCTTTTTGGATCACAGCTAATCAAATAAAAAAACATTTCCGTAGTTTTGGTTTTTGTTTTGTTTTTGTTTGTTTGTTTGTTTGTTCCCCTAGTATAGACAGATTATGCAAAAGAAGGAAGTTCTATCACTGTTTTTGGCCTTGCTGGGCTTGTTCATCCTCCAGCACATGCACTCCTGACACTGAATTTGCAGACTGGAGGTCTAGTGGGATGGTGCAGAATGAAGCTTGGCTTTCAGACACTTCAGGACATGCTGACTGAATATACTCAGTACACAAAGTGTTCTTTCACGGAAGCATCACCATTAGGTTCTTTATAAAGTTGAACACTTTTAAGGCTCTCAGTGCCAGTGCTGGTTTTGCTGGCATGTTTGTAATGTTATATGAACCTTGCTTTCTTGTTTTATGTCTTCCTTTCTTCTGATTCTGATAGCAGAAGCTGCCTTTTATCTCTGCCTGTTCTGGGCTTCCTCATGCTTTCAGTTCTGTGACTCCTTTGTTAGTTGGAAGGCCCTCTGGCCAAGGTTTTTAACAATAAGATTTTAAATCACACTGCTGTGAGCAGCTAAGCTTAGCACCCAGGGAAAGAGACAAAATCCTGTGCAATCACTTCTTGTGCTTCCCTTAATGGATATCACATCATTTCAGAATGGCATAACCACAAAGGAAGTTCAGGCTAAATGCACCTCCCTGCAAGACAATCTTCCAGTAAAAAGCTCAATGTAATAAACAATCATAGGATCATTCCTACTGAATATAGTCAGGAATTTTTCCAGAAGTTAGTTTCTTTAAGACCTATAATCTAAAAAAGGCTTGTTTACATAATTAAAAATTTAATAACTACAAATCTCCATTTCATATACTTCATTTATGGATCATGACATTCATATATTTTACAGATACCTGGAAATGACTGAGCTTCTAGATGTAAATGGAATAATTTTTCAGCCTAGGAGGAACTTATTGTACATGAATATATGCAAAATAAAAGTGGTTAATTAAGGGGGTGGGATGCCTATATATAAATATCCAAAACTATCCCAGGGTGTTGCTTTTCCATATTAATTTCTGAAAAAATAGACAAAATATTTCACTGTTTTACACAGATCCTCATTTTGTTCCCTCATTTCTACATCATATCACATTACATTTTTTCTGGCTGAAGTGGAATAAATAAAATTGTTTGCTTGCTTGGGAGTTACTGTAGCCTTAAGCTTAGCAGGCAGAAGTAAAATACTTCATTCACAGGTTCCCAAAAGTGGGAAATGAGTTAAGAAACAGAAAAGTGATTATATTTTTGGACATGAATAAAAGCCATCTGTGTTCATAGAGAAGACAGGATGCGTGCTGAATCGACATCGTAATTAGCTGCCATAAAGCATGTTCTTTTCCTTCACAATATGTCACAGCCACAGGCCAGTAACACCAGATGACTCAGCTACAACCCCTGAGCTGTGGCAAAGGGCTTTGGGAGTGTCACACCTTCAAAATTTAGGCCAGCCAGGATAAATACTCAAATACTCCTTACCTCTCTAAATGGCTGAATTGTCCTTCTTGATGGGAAATCTTTAGGCTTAACTTTTCCTTGACTTTAGTCTTTTAGTGTAGAATAATTCTAAAGTACTTGTATTTGCTTATTCTATTCCATTAACGTAAACATCTTCTTCAACTGACTTTTTCAATCATATTCTTCCTTACTTTATTGCTAAAGAACTTACACTACACTTTACTCCGCTCTTTTCTGCCTCTTTACAAATGAAACTCAAATCAGCTACTGTCCACTTACTGCCAGCCGATAGTGGATACAATATATGTGAGCATTCTTACAAGATGTGAAAACAAAAACTTATACTAGCTCTGACTACTGCATATTAGAGTGACCTGAAAAAAGTTGCTGGTGACTGTGGCCACTACCAGCAGCATTGTTACCAAGGACTGAAAGCACATGAGCTGCCTCCAAATGCCTAAGTGAAGCCTCCTTTGATTTAATATCTCATAACACGCCCCTTATACGCACTAGGAACTATTTTGTTAAAATTTCATCTCTGATTGCTGTATGCCCCTTCCAACTGAAGTAATCTATCCTCTTCTAGTCTAGTCCAGTCTATCTCCCTTTTTTTTTTAGTATGGGAACTAATAAGTGCTTCTGTTATTTTTGAATGGTGTATTTCAAAATGTGATATTTCCAAATGATTGCACCATATCCTGTCCAGCAGTTGCTCCCAAATAAAGAATAATAGAGCCAATAGAAATGGGGCCCAAATTCATACTTGCTGTGGCTAAATCCTGCTTCCTTGCAAGCTTATGGTGCAATAGTGTGACACTGTTGTCGGGCAATTAACCCTTTATAAGCATATGAGACCTATTATTATTTCCTTTCTCTCTGTTCAAATTAGTCAAACCTGTAAACTCTGCTCTCTGACTGCTTGTTAACTTCATACAGGAAAGATTTTATCTTGCATGACTTCAGGGGTTTACAGTGCAGATGTCTATGAAATGGTCACTTTTCTCTCTTTATAGTCAATGAGTTGTACAATTTGCCTAATTCTGAAGACAGCCAAAGCAGGCCTAGTGAGTCCAAAAATCATCTGTTGGCTTCATTGGCTGTAAAGACAGACAAGGCGTGACTGGCTCAGATGTTCAGCTTTGCAAATGACCAAAGAGAGGTAAAATTAATTCATTGCTTATAGATATGAAGAGCTGAATCCAAAGCAAGACATCAGAGGTGTCCTGTGTATTTATCATACAATGCCATGTATATATTGTACAGTGCAATTGTATAGTGCCTGAGATCCTTTCAGCTTGCTCCTGCCTGGAATGCTGCCACTGCAGTATCTCTAACCTGAGGAGTACCCAGACACTGTTGCAGCTCTCTCCAGGTCTGGCTGTCCTTGTGCCAAATATTGCAGTGGTTCAATACCCTGCTGCAAAAGTCCCTGTGCTGGCCAGAGCCAGGGAGCTTGACCCCAGATCATTGCATGCTCACAGAAGATCCATTTGGCAACACTTCCACTCTTACATCCTGACACCAGTTTTCACTCTGGCATTTGTAATAAGGAGGTTTGTAGCCCCATAGCAAATGAATTCTGATGCCACAAACACAGGGTTAAATTATTTTTGAGTGCTACCTCAGGTTTGGCTAAATATGTACATATATTATTGATAGAGTATTTCATTGCTATTTTTCAGTAAACTGTAAAATCAATTTCTTAAGTAGATGCTGATTGCCCAATGGGGTTATATTTGTTAGAGGTTTTGATCTTAAATACTGTGGACAACATAAAAATAAAACTGTAGATGAAAATTTTACCATGCCATATCGTGGGGTTCATTGCATGCTATCTACAGAGGTATTAGTCCTGTTGTTGACATATCTGACACTGGATATATATTTCATGTTTGTCTCTCCATCCTGGAAAGCAGCAGACAGTAGTAATTCTTATATCTGTATTTTTTGGTGGATTGTTTATTCTAATCTGTATTTATAAGCAAGAGCCTTTTTTTAGGTTGTGGTGGGCTGACCCTGGCATACATCAAAGCTGCTCTATCACTCCCCTTCTCAGCAGGGCAGGGAGATACCAGTCAGACATTACCATCATGGGCAAAACAGGTTTGATTCGGGGAAATCACCTGAATTCATTGCAAATCATACTAGAGTAGGATAATGAGAAATAAACCCAATTCTTAAAAACACCTTTCCCCACTCCCTGGGGCACCTCCTTTGCCTCCTTCTTCACTGACCGTGGTGTCTGCAGGGCTGCTTCACATATTTTAATTCTTCACTCTGCTGTTCTCCATTTTTTCCCCCACTCCTTAAATACTGTTATCCCAAAGTTGCTACCACTGTTGCTGATGGGCTCATCCTTGACAAGTGGCAGGTCCATCTTGGAGCTGGCTGGTATTGGCTCTGTCAGACGGAGGAAGCTTCTGGCAGCTTCTCACACATGGCACCCCTGTAGCTCCCCAGTGCGAAATCCTTGCCACACAAACTTGGTACACAGGTGCTGGGATCTTGGCATAAATGGCTCTTTCAATGGCTCTTTCAATGGCTCTCAGCTACTTAGCACAGTTCTCCACTCCATGGCGTTGCCATTTGGTGAACACTAAAAGCCTTGCTCTGAAACACAGCACAATGTGATTAAAATCTGAGTTTCACAGCTTGTGCTGCACATGTTCTTCCACCAGTACTTTGGGACAGATATTAATACAGAACCAAGGAAACCAACATACACCTCAATCAGTTTGTCACGATGCTGGGGAATATGTTGCTTTTTCCATATTACTGCAGAGAGATCTGCAGGTGGTTTCTGCTTCAGGTTTACTGCAGCTTTTCTAGTTGGGAGACCAGATCTCTGTGGAATCACGAGCCCACCCATGCTGTGCATTAATTTTGTTTCTATAGTAACTTCTTACAACTTATTCACATCTTGCTGTGTAACAGATGGGAACACGTGATATACAATATATATGCAGGCTGTGTGACAGCAGACAATATGGAGGAGCTGTTTCTAGCATCAAATTGGTATCTATATACTACAGATACATTAAAATTATAACAAAAAAATGGAAAAGAATTAAAAAGAAAAGTGGTCGGAAGAAAAGGAAGAGAGGAAAGACCATTTCAATGCTCTTTGTTCTGAATCTTATTTCCCCACAGGTGTGACCTGGCTAGCCTCCATCACCATTGTATTTTCATAGGTTAGCATGATTTGTTTTGTTCCATTAAAAAAAAAGCCCTTCAGGCATCAGAGTTAAGGAATCACATACACAGGAACATTGTGGGTGACAATCAATATATTTTTCAATAGTATTCACTGATGCCATCTGCTGGAATCGTGCATTTGTCATTGAAATGACAAATTTCCTCAGGTGAAAATTCTCCTTGCTCCTCAGGTGGAAATTCCAAGTAATGCTCTGTTTGTGTGACTTCCTTTGTTGAAGATTCAATTTAAACCAAATCAATTCTGCCAGACAAATTCTAGTTAACCATTGGTGAAGAGTAAGTATTGCTCAAAATATTTGACCTTGTCTGCATTCAGAAATTGACAAAAACAGCAAATGTGTGAGTACTATTCATCCCCTTACCCCAGAGAGTCAGTTTATCATAATCCTCATATAATATATTTAGATTAAAGGAAAGGATCTTTGTCTCATTTGGTCTGTACCATCTATTTCAGGATACATCTTTTTGGTGAGGTGTTTCTCATAGGATTGGAAGTCTTTGGTGGGAGAAAGCCAGAACAATCTGTGCATGTGTAAATCTATATTAATCTTGCAGGATTTAAGTAATATATGAGCTCTGCAGAGAGGTGAATGTCTCTTTGTGCATACAAAGTCACTACTCAGGACTGCAAGACCTGAGCACTGTTATGACTATATTTTAAGGCACTAAAAGTCAAGTGAAACTTCCTGTGTAAGCAACAGAGCCCAGACTGAAATCAGAATTAAATAATGGAGCTCTCAGAACGACCCTTGAAAGCAGTCAATTCAGTTTTCATTGCACCAGGTTTTATGAAGCATAGGCATCCGGGCAGCATGGGCAAGCACATGCTCATGGGGAGTATTTATGGCACTGAGGCACTTGTGAGAAAGAACAAGGCCCTGTTTTTACCTATGTTTTCATAACCACCTTAGCTATATATTGACTTTATTGCATATGAGTTGCTGACCTGTTATAACCAGAAGAATCAAGCTCTTGGAGAGAGAATAAAGCAAAACTTTCAGCAAACTTTTATTATGTTTTAATATTTCACAAAGATCCAGAAAATATTTCAGAATATCTAGTACATAAATCGGTCTGAAGTGTCACCAATGGGGTTTGGAACAATGAGGAAGATCCAGAAATGGAAAAAAAAAATGTGTGGGGGAAAATCACTGAAAATGAGGAGCCTGAAGAGTTAACGTTTCAGAGCTGAGATGGTGGGACTGAGTGTGTGCTTCAGGCCCACCCAGGCTCCAAAATATGATGGATGTATTTGAACCACCATGAAAGCAGGAAGTGAATAATAAGGCCATTTTACTGTGGCAATGAGCCCAACTGTGAAGTTTTGGCCCAAGTACTCACACTTCAGCATGGGATTTTGCCTCAAGGTATCTATATTTCCATTTAAGTACCAGAATCTCTCAGATAGTGACATGGTTGACCTACTTTCCAGTACTGACCAACTCACTGGGTGCCTTCATTTGGTAGACACTGTCCTGCTTGTCCTGCAGTGTCCCTGGAGCCTCCTGGGCTCAGCATGTGCCTGGTGACAGCAGAGCAGGAGTCCAGAGGCAGAGAGCTAGAGCAATTTGATTTTTTGCATCAGTGGTTTCTCTGCCTGTATCTGTGCATCTTGACTACTCCACTCCAGGCACTTCCCTAGGAGTAGGCACAAGTCTGTCGTCTTTTCCTCTGCTTGACAAAATCTTCACTTGAAACCCACTTTCTCTTGAACTTTGGGATAAAGTAGAAATTGATCTTTATCCAGTCTTGTTTACCCACTCAGATTTGATTTATAAACACAGAAGTACACTTTTCCACATTAATTTTCAATCTCTTCCAACAGATTAATATTTAAAGTATGCCATTTATTAAAATAAATTAATTCAAATTTGTCTTTTTTGGGTTTCCACGTGTAACTGAACTGGCTATGACTATGAAAGAAGCAAAAAGCTATCCTTTTTCTGACTGAAATATCTAAAACATCAAAGTCTCATGGCAAATTCTTAAAATCTATTTTATCTTTTCAACACTGCTATTTTTTTTCTTTAAGTTGTGCACCCTTATGGCCCTGTTCTCCTCTGAGTAGTTGCAAAAAATGAAAGACAGATTATTAAAAAGCAATAAAGGACAAATTATGCAAAGAATAGACATTACAGAATCACAGAACCAAAGAGAACTTGAGGTTGGAAGGCACCTCTGGAGATATAATCTAAAATCTGAAGTCAAGCTGGATCAACCAGCAGGTTAGGATCATGTCCACCTTGGTTTTGAGTATCTTTCAAGAATGGAGATGTCACAACATCTCTGGATTACCTATTCCAGTGTTCAACAACTGTACAGTAAGGAATTTTATTTTGCTTATACTTGAACAGAATTTCCTGTATTTAAATTTGTGCCCTTGGTTTCCTGTCCTGGCATCGGGCATGACAGAGTAAAGTCTGTCTCTCTCTTCTTTGCTCCTCCCCAACAGGTATAGAAACATGCTGGTAAGATCTTCACTGAGCCTTCTATTCTCCAGGATGAGTTGTCCCAGCTCTCCCATCCTCCTCTTGTGTGCCAGGTGCTTCCAGCCCTGGATGATCTTCATGTACCTCTGCCTTAGTCACAGCTCTGCATGTACATCTCTCCTCTGCTGGGGAGCCCTGATATGGACCCAGCACTCCAGATGTGCCTCTCCAGGGCTGAGCAGAGACAAATGATCACTTCCTTTGACCTTGTGGAAGCATTCTTCCTATCTCAACCCAGGAAGTTTTGCTCTTTTTTACTGCAAAGGCACATTGCTGACTATGAACCTATTAGTTCTCCACAAGGACTCTCAAGTCCTCCAGAGCTGCATTCCAGCTGGTGGGTCCCCAGTGTGTACAGGTTTCCTCCACAGAGGAAGAGATTGTCTTTTCCTTTCTTGAATCATATGAAGTCCTTGTTAGCCCATCTCTCCAGCCTGTTAAAGTCCCCCTGAATGGCAACACAACCAACTGGTGCATCAACCCCTCCTCACTGCTTTATTCTGCAATCTCTGTCCCGCTGTCCAGGTCATTGGTGAAGACACTAAACAGTGCTGGATCCAGTACCACCCCCTGGATTACTTCACTAATGACTGGCCTGCAAGCTGGCCTGTTGCCTCTCACCTGCTGAGCTGTTCAGTTTTCAGTCCACCATTTATCTAGTTCATATTTCATCAGATTGTCTATGTGACCTTACAGGAGACAACATCTCGTAAGTTGAGATACACAGCACCCACTGCTTCATCCTTCATCCTTCATCCACCAAGGCAGTAAAGTCATTCAAGAAGGCTATCAAATTAAAAACATGCTGACTGCTCCCAGTCATCTATTTGTCCTTTATATATGTTTGGAAAATGGCTTACAGGATTATTTGCTCTGTCACCTTTCCAAGTACCAAGGCAAAGCTGACTGATCGGTGGTTCCCCAGATCCTCTTTCTTCACCTTCCTGAATACAGAAAGTGACATTTTCTTTGTTTCAGACTTAGAAATGTCCCATCATTTGACACAGCAAAGTTTCTTAGCATATAGAATATTTGGGGAGTTGAAAAGATTTGTCTTCAATGTGTATAATTCTCTATAATTATTTCCATGGCTATTTGCTTAATTTTGAATTAAAATAAAAGAAAATGAGATCAGAACAAACAGCTGTGCCTGGACAAATATTGTTCAGATGATGGCCCACCATGAAGAACTAAAAGGAGAATTGCTTTTGTACTGGGCTAAACATTTTTACTCTGTTCTTACTGGGGTCTGTTTAACAAGCAAATATAAAAAACCTAAAGTTAGCTTTACAACATAATTGTACATACATAATTGTTACGACATAATTTACAACACAATGATTAATAAAGTAATATCTTGTCCATCAGAGCTAGTATGTAATCAATGACAAGTGAAACACAGGGGCAGGAACTGAAGGTGAACACTGAAAATCTCAAGTGCAGTTCAGTTGTCTGCAATGCAGAGAAGTTTTTTAAGGTCATTATCACCCTGATAGCAGCAGAGAACATTCCCTTGTACCTTTTATCAGTGAACAACTGAGCAACAAACACTTCAGCCTTAGAAATGCTAACAGGAGATAATCTAACTCAGAGACTCAGATCTTTCAAAAGGTAATCTTCTTCTATGTTATCTTCCTACTTGAAATACAAGATAAAATGGTTCAGAAAGGACTGGCTGCAATGCTCCAGAGGATGATGTGTCTTAAAACAGGGATTTCCGGACTGTTGCAGAAATCCATATTACTCAGTATTTTCAGTGTTTACTGTTTTACAGTAAGTATGTGCCCTTAGGATAGTTCTAAAATACTGTGCATTATTCATTGTTTGTCCAGGATAAAAACACTTGGTTTTCTTACTCTGAATAAAGGTTGCTCAGGAGGCACACTGCAATATCATCAAAGGTAATCTCAGGTCAACACATGAATAATGGAACAGAAAGTAAAGTTAGACACCTTCCTATCTGCAAAATCTATAAAAAATACTTCAGTATGATAGATGGTGGTGATGGTGGACTGAATGTAGAACTGTCTCTGCATTCAAACACACAGATATCTTACATTATTTATCAAAAGAGAGCCTCTTAATTCTAAAAATAGGGCTGCACCAAAACATATTCATGGCTTGGGCTGCTCTCTCTTATTAATCTATTCATTAGAAATCAATAATATCAACACTTTCTGAAAGATAAAACAAGATGATTTCTTCATTGAGTATGAGTAGTATTTCAGTGTTATTTGTTCTGCAGCCTAAAAATGTACCAAAAACAAGCACTGAAATACCCATCACATGTAATACCCATCACAGCTGCAATGCTGGTTGTGCACACTAGCTGAAATTTAATTTTTTATTGTATACCCTTGTAACACCCACCACAGCTGCAGTGCTAGTTGTGCACACTAGTCGAAATTTAATTTTTTATTTAATGCCTTTGTTTGTAATTTGAAACTCATTAATAAAAGCAAAAGTGAAAATAGCACAAGTATTTCCTACAAGACACCCCTCCTTCCTTGAAAAAGCTAGGAACCCCCAAAAATGTTCTGGAAATTTTCTCTGTACCTTTACCCAGAGTCTTAGGGATTGCAAATTCTACACTTCCTGAAGTACAGTGCAATGTAATGCTTGTAATGGTACTATTTTATAACCTCACTGCAAGTCAAGAGAGGAAACTAAAGAGTTCAATGCGATAAAGGAAGATGCTCTACTCTCTCAAGGTTAAACATTTGTTTCAATGCTCCCTGCCATTTGCTGTCTTCCCTCCATCTGTGTTTTATTCCTGTACTATTTTTCAGCTCTATTTTGTGTGCACTGATAATAACATTGTGTAACTGAATGATGCTTTTCAGAAGCTGACATTTTAGTTACTTTTGCTTTGTTTCTGCTACCACACAGAGAAAGGGGCAAGGGAATGACAATGGAGGAATTGGAGAGTAAATAATCTCATTTGTAAAGGTTCACCAAGCAGCATAGCACAAAGGAATTAAGAAAATGTTCATGGCAGCTCTTTAGCTCTTTAATCATTTCTCTAACGTGGGAGACTTTCACTGCAAGGGAAAAGGCATCTCAAGAGAGAAGTTTACTTTTACTAGAGATGTTTTTGCCCTTATTGATAGCACTATTAAAGGTAACAGCTGTCCTAGGATTTTATTTCTACTTAACAATTAATGCCTCTTACACAGTCCCAGAGCCCACACCTTTGTTTCAAGAGCCTCCACATTGACTGGCTGCAGCAAATCTATCATATACTCCTTCAGAAACCCTTTGGCACTAAAAAAATGCTCCTGGGGTTTGTGGCATCAATTACAAACCACTGCTGACCTTGGTCCTAACTCGTATTTCCCCCATCATGTCCTGTGATGCTCTCATAAAATTCCAGGTAACGAGCCACTCCTGCTGCAGCCACTCAGCATCCACACTGACCCTGGTGGTCCCTGTGTGACCATACCCATGGAACTGAGAAAAGGAAGAGAGGAGAGCTGGGTGCTTCAAACAGCTCCAGGAACTGGACAAAACACCATCTGTCATTCTGCAGTGACAGATGCACAGAACAACCAAGGAATCGTGCCACCCAAACTGACACCAGGCACAATTTTAGGATCCAGCATTTCCCCATGCTTTGGGAGCATGGCTGAGGGTTATCCAAGCACTACTAGGCAGGGAATTTATTTGCTAAGGAAGTGGCATAAGCAATATAACAAGACTTCAGACACAGCCTGTAAAGCTTTAATGTTTTTACATCAATCAGCAGCAGTTGGCTGAACAACAAGGAGAGTTCATACTGTACCTATTCAAAGGAAAGCAGAGCTGTGACCACAGCGTGGCATCCTGTAGACTCCAGGGTTCAAGGTAGCTTTGCTACATCTGATCCCTCCCCACATGACTGTGCTGCCCAGAAAAGATCCAGCTACCCAGGAACTGCTTGCTGTCTTGCTTTTCAACACAAACAGTATTAAACTTAAATCACTGGAGGCATTTGAACTAAGAAAAAATCAAGAGACGAGAGGGAACTAAACTTAATTTTTTTTAATGGCATATAGAGATGAAACCATACACATTTTGAATGCAAAAGAGTTATTGAATGCTGCACTTATCAGTATTTATTGTGATGGGTAAAAACATTAATGCCATAAATCTTAGAAATCACCCATATATAGCCACTCAGACTCCAACTCTTTTTTCACTCTAACAGCTACTGAGAGGATTATGTCATAGTAAAGTGTCTTTTGCCACATCAGACAAATGTTCTCTGACACTTTTGTCACAAAATACTTATTAGAAGGGAAGGAGTCCCTCAGCTTCACTTTTTGATGCTAGGTGATGCTTGATGAGATACAGTTTCCCAGATATAGAAGATGAAGTAGGAGCTGTGAGACTCTGAAATTCAGAAGGGACACAGGCCCAAAAGAGTGGCTCATGATGGCAGAAGTGTTTTAACTGAAACATCCCTCACATTTCTTCTACCATTTCCCCTTTATGAAACAGTTCTGCACCTTGGCTAAGAAAGCAAATAAATAAAGAAATGCCCTCCTATTGCTCACGAGTGTAAAACTAGCCCTCAGCTCTCTAAAATCAGCTCCACTCAGCATGAGAGAAATGTTATCCCAGGATAGAAATATCCAAACAGAGCTGAGATCATACACTGAATGAGTTTCCACTGCTTCATACCTACAAAGAAGTCTGTAGTCTCTTTGGGGGTATAAAACTCCTCAGCTCTGATTTCCTGGGATCTTTTAGTAGCACTTGTTTAAATCAGTTTTAGGCACATACACAAGATGGTAAACAACCTGATGCTAACAAATAGCTTAAAAAGCATGAAGAATATAAAAGATACATTTAATATGAAAATATTAAAAAATAATTTCATTCTTCCTACACATTATGCTTCATATGTAGAATTGAAAGCCATTACTTTATCACAAAACCTCTTTTTTTCAATTCAAGTATTCATTTCTTATATCACAATTAAACTGAGTATTCAAACAAGATCCTTGGAAAAAGGATCT
>JAOTQP010000001.1:67860682-67898577 GCA_026413545.1 Cichladusa arquata | reverse complement strand
ATATATGATTGTATATAATGTTTAACAGTATTCATAATTACATTTTCTAATGAAGACACAGAAACTTCGAAGAGGCATTTTTTATCTATTTAAGCACATTCATGAGTTTTTAGATTTGTATTTTCTGTCAATAGCCCTAAAAACTATGACACCCATAACAAAGATTGCATTGCGTAAGAAAACAGAGCCTTTGATAATAGCCAGTTTTAAGCTAGGGTGGTGACACACCAAGCATTTATGTGAAATGAGCAACAGAGAGCAGGAGATTATTATAGCCTTGTGCAACATATGGTAACTTCAGGTATAGAACTAATGACATCAGGACAGCCTAGAAACTTCTGCTGCACATCAGGGTCTGAGGAAGAAGTGGGAATTTCTGAAAATTTCTAAAGAAGCATATGCACTCCTGCCCATCTTTACCTGCTCATAAAAGTTAAAACAGTGCTTGTTGGTTTTTACTGCTTCAATCCTTGCAGTTACAACTACCCGTTCACACTTGGCAAAGGTGAGATTCACTGCTTTCTGTTTGATACTGAAAGGTATACTCTATAAGGACATAAATCCTTTACACCTGAGGGATGTAAAGGAACAGGAGGCAGGAGGACATAGCAGGTTATAGAACTGATTGCCACGCACATAAATGAGAAACAAAAGCTGCAACAGCTGCTGAAGCAGACTGTATTAGACCTTCACCACCCTTCCAGCCCAGAGGACTCCCAAAAGCAAAGCAAAATCTGGTGATCTGGTGCTCTGTTACAGCTCACCATGAGTGCGGTGAGAGAAGAATGCTGGAAAGATGTGGGCCTGTGTGCACCCACAAACCCTTGAAATATGCAAACAACACATTTCAAAGCCATTACGGGCTAAGGCTGAAGCCTGTTCACTTTATGCTACCTTTCCAACTTCCGCCTGTTTGTCCAACTGATTTATTGGGACAAGTGTTTTGCCCTCAGGTGAAAAGCCTCTCCTGCTTGTTGCTTCACTATTTAGTATATGGGCAAACAGTTTCATCATTCATAATAAATTTGAAAAAAAAGGTAAGCCAAGGGACAGCTGCCTAAGTCACCTGGATTCTAAGAACAGACATGAAAGCAAGGTCTAATTATATCCTATTTCCTTCCTAGAGTTTCTGGAAATGTGATGACATTTCAGGTAGCAAAGACAACTAGTTTTTCATGAGCAGCACACACATACATACTTTACAACCACTCTTCCTCAAGTAGCTTCATCATGTCACCTCAGTCCTGTATTTCCCATTAAGATCTTTAATTCATTAAGAAGGTCTCACCTCCCATTTTGGAGTTTTGTTTCCACTGATGTAACAGTTGTGAAAAACAAGCACTATATGCTGTGAAATCTAAGTGAAAAAGGCTCTTACTGGTTATTTGACTCATCATACAATAATATCCAGCCAGCCCTCGCACTACTGAGACAGCAGAACATTTGATTTGAGACATAATAACAGTCAGAGACAGCACTTGCTTCTAGAATTTCAAAGAGCCCATGTGTTAACACATACTAGGCTTATTATCACTCTTGACAGTCTCCAGGTGAGCATGAGAAGTCTTGCTTCTGAAATTAGGGTCTCCAGTGTCTCCAGAATCTTAACAAGTGAAAACACACTGGATTTGTGTGCCATTATCATGGTCATGCTGCTACACACAAATACAGTCAAGCAGACTAAAGCTAGATTCCCGTATGTCTTATTCAAGGCACAGCTATGTCACTTACCAGTGTAGATCAGGGAAGCAGCATGCAGGTGAAGCTGCTGTAGTGCATATTTAGTGAGCAGCATCATTTTCTGTGTGCTTTGTCAAATGTTCTAACATGGAGAAAATAAGTTCTGTGCTTGGTCTAGTATTGTATGTCCTGTTAAACAACTACAAATGCTTCATTAAGGTTTATTTCCCAATCACCCATGACCCTATTCAAAATTGCTCTAAATCAGATCATGCTATTAGAAAAGTCACTTGTCCAAAGTGTTATAAATCATCCTTTTGCACCCCCCCTTGCACTGGTAAAAATGACAGAGAGGCAAGCAGCCACTGGAAACTGTATTGAATTATTGAGTCCTTTAGAGGTGACAAGCAATTACAGTCTTATTTATACAGACTTTGGCAAACAATTTCTACCTTTTGGTTCTCCTGCCAGAAAAAATCAGTATAATTAGATACAAGTGCACAGCAAAGAGTTTGAGGAAGACATCTGAACAGCCTGTAGGCATCTGAAGGATGGTGAACACGAGTACATCAAGATGGTGCCTCACTCCATGAACAGATGAAAGCCGTCTTCAAAATGCATTTCCTCCATTATTCCCCAAGGATGAATCTGCATGTGGCATGCTTTGCAACTGATGTTTTGCAGTCATCTAACCTACTCCCCTTCTCACTTCTTACAGATGCCAAAGTAGCTCCACAATTCAGTCTGTCTGCTCTCAGCCCAACCAGCAGAAACCGGCAGAGGTCAGTTCACACATCTCACAAGTCAGAAGCTGCCAGAGTCCTGCCTGAAATCTCATTGTTGGAATAAGATGCTCTTGGACAAAAGACTCTGCTAAGAAATGCAAACTTTTAAAAGGTAAGATCCATTCCAGACACTGGAAACAACTGAGACTGTATTTAAGAATGTAATTTCTACATATTCCTGTGATCCAGGCCTTCAGTGAACGAAAACAGGATTTTCTTGGATCAAAATTAAAATAAATGGACTAAGCTCTGCTTAGTACAAAATTATATTCAGAATTTACTTAAAAAGTAGTTCTCAGTATCAGGAGAAAAAGGGAAGCATCAGCTTTTAGCACTAACAACTTCCTCTTTTTTCTCTGCTAATGTAGCATGTGCTATCTTAGAAAAGGAATTTGAAAAATCACATATATAACTGAACTTTTCACAACTGAGCAAATAGTTGATCTTTGAGCATGACCAAAGTGTAAGTAAATGTAATGCAGCAGCTGAAGAACACTCATTCTTCATACACTTTGAAAAAGAAGGCAAGTCAAGCAGAAAGGTGCATAATGCCCTGTCGCGCCATCATACCAAATCATTTGAATACGTGAATTTTAAATTTTCTGAAAGTTTCCCTTGTCCTTCATTGTTGATAGGCCATTAATTGAAGAAATGAGAAGCAGCTGAAAAGTTGGGTAAATAAAGCTGAGTTAGTTGCTGTGAGAGCTGCTCTCTCTCCTAAAATACAGGGTGACAATATTCTGCTCTTGGGTATGTCAAAATGCCCAAACTAGGAAAACTATTTGTTATTAATATAATAAAACAATAAATTACCATTTACAACTTCAAATGATTTTTCCAGACATTCATTTCAAGCATGTTTCCTTGTTTCCTTGGAAACTGAGAAATGAAGAAACCAAATTAGTCCAAACTGCTCTTCCATATCATTGTCAGTGTACAAAATTCCTTCTCATTAGAAGTTGTGCTATAAAATTTCTGTTATGCATAGCTTCCAAATATTTGTTAAGTCATCAAAATAGGCATCTTTAAGGCCAAATGATGCACAGGTCAAATTTTTAAAAATCCAGCTTCCTACTCCAAAATATACTGAGCTTTAGAGAGCTTCCACACAAATCACGTGTCACCTTTACAAGTGTGCAGGCCAGTTCATTAAATGACAGACAGGTCTCAGCCCTGAAGCCAGTAAGGATGCATACCTTGTGAGTAATCACTTCAGGCTGGAAATTCAGCTTCCAGCACACTTGTAGGAACAGAAGTATTCAAATTTGCTTGCAAGAGACTTAAGTATTGTTATTTACTATTATAAAGAGCTGCCACTGTTATTAGACAAATCATAGAAAATAAGGCCAAAAGAGTTCAGATCTACTCCATTTCTTTTCTCTTCCATGCAGTGACCTTTCTTGCACAAATTCCAGTTCAATATTCCTTGAGCTTGTCTCCTCTGCAATGTCCTTAGATTTCCCAGTTCATACGCTGGTCCCCACATTCAGCAACTCAATACTCTTTCCCAGTATACCCCTCATAATGTCTTTGTCATCGTCTTCCTTCCTGGTTTTCATGGGGTGGGGGAGAGACGGGAGGGGTACTTGAGTGACACAAAATTAATGCTGGCCCTTTCCATTCACTGTAAAACATATCACAATCTGACCATTTCCTATTTTTGTCTGCTTCTAGTATCTGTCAAATATGGCACACAGAGACATAGGATATCATGGTTTTGCTTATTATTGAAGTCAAGTATTTCAAAGAGCAGTAGATAAGTAAAGCATTATGTTGTCATAGCTTCCTCCTTCTACACCCAAAAGGACAAATGGGATAGAATTGCCTTCTACAGGACGTCACTGGTTCTCAAAACTGTTTTCCTCAAACATGAGAAAATCAGATTTTCTCTAACCTGTGGCTTTAAGAGATATCCTAATTAAATGTAATTACAAAATCTAGCTGCCCATAAGACAAAGGGGCTCATCCAGTCCTTTCTAAATCACAATTATCACTCTGTTCCTCTTTTTCCCTTGAATGCTAGAAGTTTTGTTGCAGCATTCACAATCACCATCAGCCCTATAATGGCTCAGCTGCATTGGTTAGTGTACTCTAGGGAATCAGCCAAGATTTAATTTATTGCCCTCTAGGAGATGAATATTGTGTAACCTTTAAATTAGGTTACTGTATAACCTTCAAATTCTTGTTTCCCAGTGGCTTTTGAAAGTTGTGTGTAGAGATTTAATTTGGCTTCTCATGCAACTTTACACCCCTACAAAATTCAAAGATGTTTTCCAAGAGCTTAGTCTCAGCCTATAAGATGGCACAGCCTGAAAAGACATTGTAGATTCTCCAGGTAATGACAGTGTTTTTCCTGTATCTCCTCAGAGTGCTCTTCCTTTTCTGATGAATTGTTATAAAAGTCAAAATCCAAAATGAAGATTCTGATTTTTCTTATAATATAATTCCCAAGATACAGATCTGGGTAGATGAGATGCCTCCAGACCAAGACAAGTGACATCATGTGCAGAGTAAAGGATACAATGAGGAACACAGTAAAGCTGGTTAATCAGGAAAAGGGAATGAAAAACATGAACTCACAGTAAGTGCAATAGTGGTTTTCAGGTATAAGCATTTATATGCAGTTTTCCTACAGAACATCAAAGATGAGATTTTAGGGAAGGCTGAAGCAGTGAGGTAGCTGATAGTGTAACAAACACTGCCTGTTACCTCCTCACTCTGAATGCTCTGACATCGACCCAGAACATTTAAGAGCCTGCTCTGCAGAACGCCGAGAGCACTAAAAGGCAGGCGGAGGACTATTACCCTACTCTCCCCTAATGGCTCTGTGCTGCCTGGCAGTAATGCACAGCACAGATGGTGTATGGATGATATACAGACAATACCCAATTTTCACCAGCCTGCAACACCCTGCTAGATACATCCTTGTTGGATAAAAAATTACCATTTGTAATTATTGAGATGCACAGTAATTTAGCTCCCACAGAGGTGTCTAGCTGTAATATAAATATGCTTTACAATAGATGACAAACTAACATGAGCCATGTGTGGTCCAGTTTTAGCCTGAAATCAACCCTAAGTGATCTGGGGCTTATATGACTATTTCGTTATTCCATCCTTTTGTCTGTCAGTGCCTTTTGCCGCTCCTGAGAGATTTTGAAGCCTTTGCAAGTTTGACAAGTCAAGTAGAGAATTGGGATACAAGTCTCAAAGACTGAAATTTCTGAAATTTGATGAGAATTCAAGGAGCAAAAAAGACACCCCAGTTAGTCTCTTGACTAATGTCACCACTAATTTCACAGTTTTATTTGAGCTTCTTACGAATTTGGAAAGAGTAATGGCACATCTCTTGACTGGTGGCTCTGCACATGGATGTCAGCCCAGCATGCAGGCAGGAGGAAAAAACTACAGGTGACTTTGGCGGGAGGGACAGATCCAGAGGCTGAGTGGAAATAAACAGAACAAACATCCCTCCCGAGGCAACCAGGCCTCATCAGCTATGGCGCTTAAGCAACTGTGTGTTCCTTGTAGGAAAAAGACACCAACCTGCTTTTACAAGCCCATCTGTCTAAAGCTGAGTAGAACTTGACATATACCTTAGTATTAACAGCTGACAAACATTTTATTTCCCAAGCAAACACATTCACCTTTATAAGAATAACCTTCTCCTACCTGTCTGTGTTCCTACCGCTATTCCTTGGTATTACTATAAATGATCTAAAGGAACATGAATGGGTTTAAGTCTTTCCTGGTTGACTCCTTTCACACATACTGTCGTCTTTTAAGTTACCTGAGACCGCAGATTTAAAACCCCACCCTTCACCAGCCCTTCGGCGAGCAGATAATGGAGCGCTGTTCTCCTCGGGATGCCTCTCAGCAGCGGCACTGAATTCCTGCTCCTCCCGATCACAGCGCAGAGCACTCGCTGCAGCTTCTCTTTTTTTCTGGACTTCACTTAACCCTTTCCGCCTTTTTTATTTTAAACCCGCACCCCATCCAGGACTTGAGATTAAGACCTCTTTGCTGTCAGATACTCCCAGCACTGCCGTTCCCCTGAAAAGTCTCCCATTTTACACCCTCTTTTGTATTTCGCACACCGAGCATCTCTCCTCACCAGCGGGGTTATCCGACCCGGCACACTCGCTGCGGAGAGCGGCGCCGGGATCGTGTGACACAGGGCGAACCCGCCCGGCCTGTGGCCGCTCCCGGCGCTGCCAGCCGGGCTCCACAGCCCCACCGCCGGGCTCCTGCCACCTCCTCCCGAGAGAGCGGCGATCCCGGCGGCTCTCCCGGGAAAGCTGCCTAGCACTCCTGCCGCGATGCCCAGTCGCTCGGTGTCTCCCCGGCACGGCACAGCCCGGCACGGCACGGCACCGCCCGGCCCACCGCCCCCCTCGCCTCTCGGGGCGTCCCGGCGGGGAGGAGCCCACGGAGCTCCGGGCGGGGCGGCGCGATCTCGCCGCTGGCTGGGGCTGCCCGGAGCCGCCTCCGCCGTCCCCATCTCGCCCCGCTGCCCCCGCGGCGGCGGCAGGGCCAGGTGAGAGCGGGGCGGTGCCGGCTCCGCTGGGGCAGGGCCCGGCGGCGGCTCCCGGTGGCGAAGGAGGGGCCGGGCGGGCGGAGGGAGGCCGGGCTCAACTTGACAGGAGGGAAGGAGGGAGGGAGCGAGGGCAGGAGGCGCTGGTGGCTGCGCGGGCCGGGCGCGGTGAGTGAGCGGCGGCGGCGCGGGGAGGGCGGCGGAGCGCAGCGCGGCGGATGGCGGGCGGCCGGAGCGGGGAGGCGGCGCTCGGCCGCGCCCGGCGGACCGGGGGAGAGGCGGGGACACCGGGCGGTCCCCGGCTCCGCTCCGGGGGCTCGCGGCGTCGCTTTCCTGGCGGCGGAAAGTTTCGGGGATGCCGGTGGGGCGGGGGCTCTCCCTTCCCCTCCGCCGGCTCCTCGGAGCCCGGTCGCCAGCCGGCGGCTGCCCGCCTTGACGCCGCCGTCGCTTAGCGCCCGAGCGCAGACAAAGCCGCCTCCCCACCTGCAGCGCGGCCCCGGGGAGCGGGGACCGAGCCGGCTGCGCTGCCGGGGACGGGCGTGGGGAGCCGCGCTCGCCCGCTGAGCGCCAGCGAACTTATTTTTAGATGTGCTTCCCATCACAATGCGTCTTAAAAATAGCACCGTTCTTATTGAAAGAGTGGGAAATAAACTGGTTCTCGAGGCCTCGTGGTGGGATTTTTTTTTTTTTTTTAAAGCCTTTTCTTTTTTAGAGAGGAAAAAAATGTTTCAGTGGTGTAGGCAACTGTGGGCTGGTTAATATCCACAGGTGCACCCGGGATGCTTTGACTACATCTTCATTAAGGTCACCCCTGAAGCATGTGAACAAAGGTACTCATGGCGTTGTCCTCCGCAGTGTGGCTTCGGTGTGAGACGTGAGGTTTGATGTACGTGCACACCTGATTCATGCAGTACTTACTGTAGGGTCACTCGAGCTTTTTTTGGTCTGTCGTTTCCTTCGCTTTCTCTCCTGTCACTCATCTCCAAACGCCTGCAACATGTGGGTGATGCAGGCTGGTGGAGTGATAACAGCCTGCAAGGATCAGAGCTGTTTATTGCTTTGTAAGTGAATATTTTGCTTTTGTTTTAGCTACTGTATCTCAGCAGACTCTGGTGATGGAACTGCCATAAAATAAACGGGTCTTACAGCTCCAAATGTGTAATATTACATCATTTGTATTAATGACCTTGTCGTGATTGCTCGCAAGACAGAGTTCTGATTTTTATTTTGAAGCCACTACAAATAATTGGGAGACTTGTGTAAAATGAAGCATAAATGAAAATAGAAAAGTACACTTCCAAAGTGGAAAAGAACTTTAGTAAAAAACCCCACTGAATTGTAGATTATTTTAAGTTGGAAAGGACCTCTGCACCTAGCTCTGTCTCCACACTCAAAGCAAGTCCAGTTGGGTAACGTTTCTCAGACTTTGTCCATGTGAGTTTTGAGTGTTTCCAGAAATGGAGGTTATGCAGTCTCTATGATTATGGTGGTGCCAGTGTCTGACCATCTTTGTGGCGATTTTTTTTTCCTGATCTATTGTCAATTTCCTGTGTTGCAGTTTGTTTGTGTTTCTTCTTATTCTGCCACTGTGCACCTCACATCCATCCATGGATGATCATAATCATGTGCATCTGTAGTTTTAGACACCAGAAGAAACCATGCTAGTGTTTTGAACCAAACAATTGGTATAATAAGTATAATAGCTTGAATTTATTCTTATACACCGGAAATTTATTAATCCCACATATTTGCTTAACATTTCCTATTTATTTGAATGTGGTTGATAGCAGATTAGCATATTAATTTGAAATGCATAAACACCTGATGAAGACTATCTGTTGGTGCTTCCCTTAAATAATGTCTCAAATAATTTACGTATCTCTGTCCACTGGCCTTGTGTTCCTTAACCTGAAATTCAGATTGCTTGCTCCCAACTTTTTGCCAGAGTCCTTTCACCATCAACAGTGTCATATATAGTCTCATGGAATGACAGAGAGTCTACTCATTTTAACAGAAGGAAAGCTTTTTGGTTTTAGTCTTGGAATAGCTTTTCCTTGGGAAGGGATGTGCCATGAACAACACAGTACAATCTGTTATTACTGAGAAGTTGCTTTTGTACTATATAGGCATTGTTTAATGGTGGAGTTGGTTGGTATTTATGATGCTGTTGATGTGGTAAATGATGTGGGCACCTTTTTTTTTTTTTTTCAGTCCTGCAGGAAAATAAAAAAAGTTTCTGTGCTGTACAGAATAAAAATCTGCGTGTTCTCCACCATGGCCTAAGGCTGTTAAAATTATTTGTTTCTTAATTTGCGTAAATTCTTGGATGTTGCTGATAATGCCTCAAAAGCAGGGGAATGTATTTGTAATGTGATTTATAGCATGTCACTTCTGGATGTGTCTGGGTAGAATTTCAAAACGTTAGTATGGTGCTGCTTAATGGCAAATGCTTCTGAGTAACTCATGCTCTCCATTAGAGCAGTATCAAATAATTTATTAGAAGCTGTTTGAATGACTGGCTTGCACTGAATTTGATGATATTTAGAATAATTTGATAAATAATTTAACTTATGTTTCCAGATATCAGCTGCCTTTTTATAATGATGGCAACACCTGACAGGTCCATTCATTGACTTGAGATAATTGTAGTGAGCTTCCACTCGGGAAGAAATCAGATCTATGGGTCATTTTTTTTTTTTGTGTTGTTTTATATTATTTTAATTAGTCCTGTAATGACTATGTGAGTCTTAGATACTCTTGAAATTTATAAATCTCTTCTCCAAGCTTACTAAACTCTAGGTTATGTATTCAAGATTTTAAATTTTACCACCACTAATATTTTAGGTCTTTTTAAATGGTATTTTCTATTTCAAATGTGAACTGCCTCGTCTGTTTACGTTTTTCCCAGTCTGTATTAGTCTCCTGCTAGCATGTAATTACGGTAAAATAAATAAATAAATGACATATGACGCTTCCACAAAATAAAACTTTTTCAGGGGTATAAAGGCTGTATTTTATTTGACAGTATTTGAGGGCGATTTGCATAGTTGGAAAAACAGTTTATCTTGGACTGTTAAGATCACAATCTTGGAAGGCGTCATCATCAGGATAGCAGTGATTCATGTAATAAATTTCAGTTTGAATTTGGTCAACAACGCAAAACTGGAAATGCTCTTGTTAGACTCACAAATGGTTTGCTTATTGTGGTATGTACAGAAAGGCTGTCAGTGGCTTTAACTTTATTGTTGTAGGACAGAATTTCATAATGCAGCTCGTACACTTTCAGTTTTATGGCCTGGAGGACTGAATGTTGGAACGGCTGTGCTAAATTAAACCTGGGGTCTGTGACAATGACTAATAAAACATGCTTCAGAGGGAATTGTGAGAACAAATGGGAGGTAATTTGCATCCCCTGCTCTAGGTGAAGATGATGCCTTGTAGTTTGGAATTGGCTTAAAACCTGAATAATGTGTAATAGCCTCTTCAGATGTTATTATGCATAATTATGATAATTTTTGACATACTTATTGATGATAAAAGTAACCAGTCAAGAGCTGTGGCTAATTTGGGAGGCAGTTTATGCTGGTGTTTTATTTGCTTGCTTGTTGCCAGACTGTTTCTAGACTCAGGCTAAATTCACTTAATATTTTCCATCAGATTCAATGATTAGGGTTAATGTGGCATTTAGGGAAAAGAGATTCTTCTGCCCACAAAGTTTATCATTTGAGCTGTACTGGTGACAACCACTCATCTGGGTGTGAAACCTGTCCAGGTGCAGATTGCGTTTCTGTTTGTGTTGGAACAAGGTCTGGAACAGAAACTTTCTCAGAGAATCCCATTATCACCAGTTTGTAGGAAGGTCTGGGGTGTGTATGTCTCACTTTCTCTTGTGGAATTGACATAGAGACCATGCCTGTACTTGCTAATTAGATCTTTTATTTTGGACTTGGAAAACTTGTGAAGTTTGTGTTCCAACAGATGTCCTAGTGAGTGTTCAGGTATTTTAAATATAAACAGCAGCTACAAAAAAGCCTGAAATTACACTGATGCATACTAACTTGAGTCCCCTGAGCTCGGGCTTGACTTAAAAGTCAGGGTAAAAAAGCATTGTCATAGTATAGTCTGTTCCTGAATATTGCTGAATTCCAGAATCATATCATCTTGAATGAGGGATGCTTATCATCTCTCATTTATTCTGAGCAGTTGCTTCTGAATACTGTTAGATTCTTGGTGTTGATGGCTTCTGGTAAGAGTAGATTATGTGCTGTATGAGTATGTATTTATGAACTTGCCATTGTGTGGTGGAATGGCACCAGTCAGTATTATTCAGTGAGTACCTGTGAATCTAAGTATAAATTTCATTGTTATCTATTTGGAATTTTTAATGACTTTCTTTAACTTTATAGATTTCACATGCAGCCCCATGGAGGGTTTTGAAATAGTGAAATTTCGCAGTTCCTACTACAAGCTCCTGACAGGCTCCATACCATGTTTGAGGACTTACATGTTTGAGCTTTGATTGAAATTGCAGACAGTGCTGTTCCAAATCAGTATTCCCTGAGCTTCTGTGTGTGGTGGATGGCTTTACATTCTCTTTTCCATAAAGAAATCCATTATTTGCATATATATATACACCCTACTGGCCCTGAAAGGAGTACTGCCACTCCTGCTCGAGAGTTACCTTTCCTAGACTAGGAGTCAGTAGGCTGCTGTGTTAATCCCATGAAAACTCCACCAGTTTAAGTCATCAGTCATTAATATTTGTGCTAATGTATGATCCAAACCCATTTTTCACAAATGCTTTGTGTTTGCAACACGACCACACATTCTCTTCTCATCAGTGCTGGCATCACTGCTGCAAGCACGAGACTGCTATAGATGGCAGTGTCAGGCTGGAGAAATGATGGGAGAATTTCTGGTGGATACAGCCACAGGAGGTGAGAACTAAATTTAAAACCTGGATTTCTGTCCCTAATAATTAAAGTTTCTTTCCCAAAATAGCACTGATGAAAACCACAGCTTTCACCGACTTTTTGTTTTATTATCCATGTCAACCAGGAAATGTTCTTAAATGCTTTAGACAAATTTCTAAAAGGAGGGTTAAAAATGTAGTGGGTGTTTACTGTCATACTTAAGACTTCTTGGAAATTTGTACTTCAGAAAAAAAGGTTCTTATAAACCTCTTCACATGTTTTAAAATGAGCTGGAACAAAACATGATATTTCAAATAGAATTACTAATGCCTGTTAAATATTAGCCCATGCTTCATGGTAGAACTTTTTGTTTTCTTTCAGTTACATAAGAGCACAGGTAATTAGAGTGCTTTGAAAGGAGTTAGATACAAGTGTCAGTTGTCATCATAAATGAGTGATTGTAAGGATGTGGATTTATTTTATTCTTTGCATCATAATACATGCTTTGTCTTGGAGCTGCAATTACGAGACCTTCATACCAGGCCATGACAGAACATACAAATTTGGCACGGGATTCCAAACTGGAGCACCTTGGATTGGAACTTCTTGGGACTTTCCACTTATAAGGGAGAGGAAGACATTCAGCACTGCTATAGGATATTGCTGTCTTCTAAGTTAAATAATAGGTGTATTCTTATTTAGATAGAAATTAGTTTTCAAAGATAGGCTCTTTGCACAACAGATCCCTGAAAAAGAATCTTTGTCTCACCTTGTGGAAGGCTTTATTTGGAAACAGAACACCTCTATTCATCCACTGCAGAACTTTCACTGTGATCATTTTTTGTGCACCTGACAAGCTGTATAAAAACAATGAAGTGACATTTGAGTCTGTTGGGTTTTTTTAACTTGATGAAATCAGCCACTACATCCTTAACATTTTGTTTCAGATGTCTTTACTAAAAATCTGATTCCATGCTAAAGCAAAAATATTTTGAGTAGATGATCTTGTTCTTTGGAAAAAGCGCTGCATACGTGTGTACTTGGCATAAGGAAAATACAAACTGGTGCTTTCAGAAAGCAAGCTAAATTTCTCCAATGGTAGAAACAGGCTTACTTATCGAGACTGACAAGGTTAGTGTTGCTGGGAAAGAGCATGACTTTAACCTCTGTGTGTGTGATGAAATACCACAAATGGTAGTTAGTGTTGGCATTGAAGGGGAAATGACAGGCAACAAGTAACATAGTTGTTTGTAATTGTACCATAGCTGCCTAGACTATTTCTAAGTCAGTGATTCCATACATTGCTGTTTTAAAGCCAATTTTAACAGACTTCATAGAATTCACCAGTCTCACTTTTTTTTTTTCCTTTTTCCCCACAGCATGACAAGGTTTGAAATGAGTTAGAAGGAAAACTGTATGCTTAGCATTTGTTCAGAAATTATTTAATGGATCTGGTTAATCTATAGATGCACTGTCAACATGGTTATTATTGAATGAACATTTTCAGTATCTTAAAATTCTTTGTCTTGTATATATAAAAAGTTGTATGCATTGCTCGCTATGGATATTTGTAGCAATAGATGTTGTGAGAGAGGGATTGTTTTGGCTATTAACAGTTTCATTAGACAACCTTTATTAGAAGATTGAAAATTAAAACAACATGATTCACATCTTTCTTATTATATTTGCCTATTTCTTCAGTCTCCTGATTAAATGTGATCACCATTAAGAGCAAGTATGCTCTCCTGTGAAGTATGGAATTAGTAAAGCTCATTTTGTTATGAATTTTTATTTTATCATTTTTCTGATGGTTATGATCAGTGTTTTTATTGTGTTGAAGGCGTGGTACAGTTTCTCTCCACGTGGATTCTGCTAATGTGTAATATGATGTGAATCCATACTGCAGCCTTCATCTCATTCAGGGCACCTATTAGAGGTGTTTGTCAGAAGCTTGTTCTTCACTTGGCCATCTGTTTCTGTAAAGCACGTAGCAATTTAACTACCTTAGAGGTTACCATCCTGTCAAAAATCAGTGATATCTGTCAAGTGGCTCAAAACTATTGGGAGGGGAAGAGAGGGAGATGTTCGCAGACCTCGTGATCACATAAGCTTCTTAGCTCTAGCAAAGCAGACCTGAAATCTGTATTTTAATTATTCTGCAGCACTTGGGATTCTGATGCTTTCCTTAAAGAGATATATCCCCAAAAAGAAAATTATGTCTGTATGAAAAGTTTAAAACGTGCTGAAACCACACAGTATTTCTTACCATGCTTAGTGTCAATAGGACACTTCTAAATATACTGGCTTGTTTTTAAGAACTGTCAGACCCACATTTTTTCTGCCTATAAATTCTAAGATTTCATGGACATTTTGTAAGAAGTAATAGCTGCAATTCATTCAGGCAAGACATTTTGATGAGTGTTTGTTTTACTTAATATCTTTTACTTGACATCCTTCAGCTTAATATCCTGAATGTCTTGGAGAGTTTGTACCAGGAGGGCAGAGTTACGTGTAGGATTGGATCACCTGTAAAGAAGAGTAGCTTTAACATGTACTGTAAATACAAGGCTCCTGCTTTCCCTACTAGAAATACTTGTGGGATCACATACTCCAACACAATGTTTGTCTCAGGTTTTTTTATGATGTGTTATTTCAGTTCTGGTCTGCTGCGGTGTCATTTAGCAATCTTGTTCTGGAAGTCATCTTGAAATTAATCCATACCATGCAAATAGGAAGTTGTCCCATAACAAATTAAAATCAATATCCTGCTTGTTTAGTTGCAGAAAGAAGAATAGAAGACGGTTTTCTGTCAATCATGATCAATCACAGTTAAACTTTGCAGGACTCTGAAGTGTGCTACTGGTATTGACATGCTGTACATTTTCAGGAGTTGTCTTACTGTTAAAAACAAGAGCTGAGAAGTAAAATCCCAAAGAGGGAGATAAAAGAAAAGGAAAGATTGCAAAAATGAATGTTATTTTTAATTTAAGGATACTTGATAGATTGATAGGAAGGCATTGGAAGGGTGAGATTGGATAGAGATGGAATGAATGAAGAGAATAATCAAGAATGAAGGGGAAGAAATTACCATTTATGGGGAAAAAAGTGAGGGCTGGTAAAAGCCTTTTGGAAATCATTTGTGTCCCAGTCAAAGTAGAGCATATATTAATTTGAATACATTTTTCAAAGGGATCTGCATTATTCTTAGATTTATGTCAAGCTGACTTTTTGAATAGCTTCTTAGATTTCATTGCATGATTTGTTAGCTGTAACCAGTTGACAAGCTGTAAATCATCTAGGCATGAATCTTCACTTCTCAAAGTTTGTCTCATAAAAAGATAAAGTCAAATACTTTGTAAGTCCGGATAGGCATTGTCAGAACCATGTGAGAATTCTGTATGGCTGATTTTCCCTGTTTAGGAACAATACTGGAAAGTTTTGCACAACGAGGACTTCCTGTCACACATAGGCTTAATAATGCTACAGTGGTATTTTTTCCCCAGTCTAAGCATGGCAAGTAAAACAACAATGGCCATTTACAGTCGTCTCATTAGGCAGGTGCCCTTCAGAACAAAAATGAATATTTTGCTGTTGCAGTTCCTAAAATGCTTACTGACATCATCTTGGAAGGTAAAAATACACAGTTTGTTTTCATGCTTTGTACACATAGTGGATCCTGTTGGAAAACACTACTATCATGCTATCATAAAATGATGAGAGAACAGCTGCCTGTACATTTAGCCCTGACTGTTGTCTTGGATCAGACTGAATGTTTCTGAAAGGGGGAGAGAAGATCAGTTACTGTCAAGGAAGCTATGATCCAACTGCAGCAGCTTCTGAGGTGTAGTAAGGAGGAAGGAGGGAGCAAATCAGAAGGTGCAGGGCTGGTAATGTTAGGGAGATGGAGAAGAGTGGGTCTGCCTCCAAAACTGCCTTTTGTTCTCTGGTAAAAGCTTTTTAGGGTGCTAAAGCTGTATATAGGCTTATGGAAATACCAAGTTCTTAGTGATGTTATTTAGAAAAAGTGGTTCTAAATTATTTATTAGTTTTTGGAGGAATCTACGTGGATATTCTTTGCCTGAGGAAGTGGCTGAAGATTGCTGGGCAGAAAATAAGGTCCAGAGGAAAGCATATTTCCCACAGGGGCATAGCTATGGGTTAGATTTGGTTCTGAGCTTTTTTTAATAGTGTCAACTGGCAACAAACCAGCTTGATTCCTTGTTGTGCCTAGATGCATTGCTTAAGGTTCCTGTTTTTGTATTTTAATTATATACAACTTCAGATCCCGAAAGCTATGGCCTGGGGGATTCTTTTCTTGTTACTTTCTCTCTCTTTTAGTGGGGATGGGGAAGCAAGACTATTTTTATGTGAGTTCTGCATTGGGATTCAGCTGCAAATGCTAATGCAATTTACACAAATAAGAGACCAAAAGGAACAGTCAAGAACATATTCTTATCTCTGACAGATTGCACAGTGCACAAAGTTCTTTGTAAATACAGGTATTTAATACGATGACATGATTAACTTTTGCCAACTTTCCACTGAATTTTTTAGTGAATTTACAATTTAAATTTATAAGCATATTACAAAGTGTGTGTGTGTGTGGGGGGGGTTAATACATTTATTATAAAAAATAGAAAAGACTAAAATTTCCTTAGTTCATACAGTCAAATTGTGAGTAGAGAGAAACAGTGTGGAAAGTGAATGTTGCTATAGCTGCTATTTTTCATTATTTTTAGAGTGATTTCCATGCTATCCTTTCCCTATCACTACTTTCTTCTGCCTTATAAGCATTGCTGTGGAGTCTTTCTTCCCTTAGTAACTCTGGTCTAGTAATTCACATGCTAATATCTAGCTTTGAGGTATATAGTAACAGGATCTACAGTCCCACTATTCACAAATGAGTCTCCATTCTTTAAACAATCTGATTATGTTCCCCTTCTCTTGGGAGCATCCACAGTCCTGCCTCCAGGACTCTAGAACAATTTGTGACTGATGAAAGTCTGATGGTCCTCAGGCCAGTGAATCCACCTGAGAAGGAGCCCTGTTCAAATGATGTCCAAAGCATTCTGTAATATTATTACCCTTCTCATTTCTGCCTCTATTAAAAAGGGAGGGAAAGGGGGAAATGGCCAAGCTGTTTGCCTGTCATTTTCAAAGATTTGCCTAAATGATGTAGGTGGTTTGTTGTTTCTTTTCCCCTTTGGGAGAGGGGGAAGAGTAGATACATCCTTAATGTGCCATATAAGCCATATTTGAGCATTGCTGTGGCCAGTGGTTCTTTCTATACAGTTTGTTATTGTTACAGTAGTATTTAGAGTAGGTTAGAACTGTAAATTACTATTTTGTTCTCATAATAAGAACTGTTTGAAAAAGAGTGCAAAAGGCAATAGTTAAACTACTACCTATTGATTGAATACTGTGACACTGTGCTGGGTGAAAAGTTAATATTGATATGCTTGAGGATGGCAGGTTACTTTGCTTAGCAGAAATTACAGAAGATTCTGAATAAGTTTGTGTTGTGTGAAATTCAGTGTTGACATGTATTAGGTTCTACTTTGTTGACAAAAGAAATAAAATAATATGCATATACATCATTGGGACATCGGAGTAAATATCCCTCTGTGTTGATGGCTTGATAAGCCAGGCCCTGCAATTGTTTTTTTCCTGACCCAACCAGTTATGAGCAAAGACATGGAGATCTCTCTTTATGTGAAACCATTTGCAGCCAAGAAATAGAGTAGAAATTGGAGATTGTCAGCAATGATAAATAGGTTTTGGAAAACCTTCCATATAAAGCAAGATTGAGAAGATTGGCACTTTTCAACTTTTCCCATTAGAACTATATGCAGAATACTAGCCTTGATGAGGAAAGGAAATTGTGTGTTCTCTCTGTTTTGCTGAAAGACTAAAGTCTGTGTAATAAACTAAACATTTTTAAGTATGCAAGAACTACTTTTTAGACAGTGTGTCATTAGTTTATGTAATTAACTGACAAAAATATCTCAGCAGTGAGAAGATGCTATTATTTCTACAACAATTGCTTAAATGCAAATATGCATTTAAGTATTCCTGAAGTCTTTCCTTCTGTAAATCCTTGTACTTCAAAATGCAAGCGAACTAGTTGGATCAACTGAAGAGACACTTTCCCAACCCAGAATTGTCCGCTGACAAATTTCTTGCACCTTCTGTCAAACCATCTGCCACAGGCTAATGAACAGACAGCGTGCTGGATTAGATGTAGCACTTGTATGAGCTATTTTGATAGCTCCTGTGCTCCTTTCAGCTGGAACTCTGTGATTAATGAAGCTTAGAGTTAAATTTTTGAGGCCAGGGGTGGGCAAAGCGGTCTGTCTTTGAGCTTCCGCACGGCAGGATGCTGTTGACAGAGAGGAGTGACAAACCCATATCGCTGTTTCTGAAGCATGTTTCAATGCTTTCTTATAAACCTTCATTTAGCAAAAGAGCATCTCAGTAACCTGTATCACATGCCCATGTGAAGCAGTGACTGAATTGAGAGGAGTGCAGAGTTGTGCCCGTTTTGGGCTGGGGGATTTCATAATTCCGGGCACCAAACATACTCTGTAGTACAAAGCAGATGCCAGAGCTGGAGCTGCAGCCTAGCTAGAACAAATACCAGCTTCATTTCAGACCTCTGTCTCTGAGGAATCACCACCATCATCTCTCAGAGTTTCTTCCTGCTGTGTCTGTGGGCAAGATACCACACTGCGTGATCTGACACTGGCAGGCAGTGCAGCAACCACAAATTTGCAGCTAGAACACAAAGAATAAATTTATTTATATTACTTCACTGACTGGGGGTTCCCCAGCAATACCCTGGTAGAGGCACACAGGTGGAGAGGCAGGCACTGTTAAGTTTTGGTCCAATGCTAGAGAATCACTGGCCTGCAGTTCACACAGGTTTATCAAGGGTTATTCTAGTTACGTAAGGTCATTTGAGTGATTTACAGTCCTTCTGACCAGTCTTTGACTTTTTAACACATTCCTCCCAGCACACACAAGTGTTTTTCCAGTAGGAGACACAGATCTTGTGTTTGAAGTTCTCTCTATACAGACTGGCAGAGAAAGTATTCATTTATTTAATTAATTCCAGCATATGCTCTTTTGAAGTATTCTTAGATATACTTCATAGATGTACTTGTGAGGGATCCAGTTTTACTTTAAGTCAATCATTCTGGGCATTTGTCAGGATTAAAAAAAGGTTAATGATGCTGTTTGGTCACTCTTCAGTGATTCTTGTGATGACTGTTGAAGTGGGAGCTGCTCATAAACATCAAAGATCCAGTACCAACAACAGTAGGTGGAAGTGACTGGCATTACCGTCAAAGCTGCTGGTGGGTTTCCAGTCTCTAGACTGCTCATGATCAAAGCCAGAAGCACATCACTGAACACAGGTGGGCTACTCTAAGGACTAAGGAGCAGTGAACCAAAGGATGCTTTTCCTACAGCGTGGTAGCTGCAAGAAGAACGTCCTTTTTGCCTGCTAAACCAGTCTTACTAAATCTGGACTGAATCTGTGTTGGCCTGTCAAGAGTTATTGCTGGAAACTTTTGCCATACATACTTTTTTTGCTCTCCATACAATAGTATTTGGCTCATCACTTCTGGAATTTTGCATGTAGATCAACAATGCGATTTTTTTCTTTTGTTCCATTGTTGTTTTTTATGCAGTGTTGAAGAGTGAGTGTGCCCAGGTGTTCCTCAGCACTAGCAGCGCTTCTTTGCTGGCAAAAATTCTGATGGCTTAAATTTTTTGCTAAATCAGCTATGACTTAATGATGCCACTGCAAGAAGATCCACAAAGTGAAAAACCATGATGGTCATATTGGAACAGTCTGTGCGTTGTGTCTGCATGTGTTGTGTTAATAACCAATCAGTGGAAGTAATTGATTTTTTTGCTCAATCTGATATACAGCCCATTATCTTTGATGTATTTAATGAACTCTCCTAATACAGTAAGTTTTATGTAGATAGTGCACAAACCAAAGAAAACGCTGTGGGCATGACTGATAGATCAACCTATTTCAGTCCATGCTTTCTGTCCTAGCATAACTTGAGTGGCTTCCTGCTTTCAGTATGCCTACTTGCAATAAACTGACCTGTTTAGTTTATCTAACTGTCAAAGAGGGTAAGAGCCATTGCAGTTCATTTGTCATTCCTCATCTCCCCCAGCTGTGCATAAATCCATGGAAGTTAAAAGTAGATTTGAGGACTTTCTGTAGTTAATGTTACTGGGTTGTGATCTCCATTTCATACCTGAAAAGGCTCTGACATCCCTGTGTAAACACTTACTTTTATTCTTTTATATGTAGGGATGTCAGTTAAACTCAGAATCTAAGGTTGCTAGTCATAGGCATTCTGGTGACCAATTAGGGCATGATATTGTGTAATGCAATTCTGTAGTGAGTCTCTTTAATTTTTACACAAGATATAGCAAAATGACCTAAGACTGATCTGTTAGAATTCCTTTTCTTTTTCTCTCTCTCTCCCTGTTTATTTACCAGCGTAAGTGCTTTAAAACCATCATTGTTATTTCTTGAAGCATATTCAAATTTCTTCTGTATTTGGGGGGTGGGAAACAAATTTCAGGGTCCGTCTCTTAATTTTGTTTGTCCTAAGCAAGGCCATGAAAGGGTAGCTAATTTCACCTATGTGAGATCTGTATCTTCCCCCCCGACACCTGCAGCATCTCAAGCAGCACTGGATGTTTGTGTGTGTGTGAAACTAAGTCAAGACCCTAATGCCATATAAAAGACATAAAACTGTTACAGTATCCCATAGCTACAATATCCTTATAATTGCTGATGTGTCCTCTGAAATGTCTTGAGGAAAAATATACTAGGGGTCAGAAATTTTATGGCATTTGATGCTCTTAAGGAGGCAAGGAGCATTATTTAATGAACTTTAAAGATGTGGGCTGCTGTATTGTAACTTTTAAATTCATCTGTATCCTTGCTGCTGCTGGAAGGATCAATCCCACTAATAGCAATTTGGGCTGGGTCCAGTTATCATTATAAGTAATCTTTCAGATCAAAAGAATTTTAAAATTTGGAGTGTAGTCATAGCTCTTTTGGAGTAGAAAGGTAGTGTTGCTATTTTTTTTAAGTTGGAACTATTTTATTTTTATTTAATTTTCACTTAAACCTATCAGTCATAACCAGAATGTACTGCATCCAGTAATTGTCTGGCCTTTTCTTTTCTAAAAGATCTGAAAACTCAATTAAGTTTTAATTACAGATTGTGGTAGGTGTGTTGTTAATATTTTTTTTCTGAAGATTGAAAATAAATCCAGTCTAACTTGCCTTATATAACCTCACACTTCTGAATATCAGCTGTGGAATATTGCTCTACAATTTAAATTTAAAAATCCCCATACTAAGTCTCCATCATCGGGCTATGTACAATTCAGAGAGCTCTGTGGTTTTCCCTGGTGGTCAGATGGAAAACTATGTTAAATAGGAAAATAACTTTCCACCATAGTCTTGTTTAATATTCATCATAGAATGTTTACTACTTAAACAAAGGGCTGAACTGTAAGTGTAATCCTAGGGCCCTGTGTTGCTGGTGGACCAGTTTCTCCTCTCTGAAAGATGTGCAGTATAGTGGTTTATATTCACATATGGAACATTATGATTAACTGTATTGGGAATGTGTGCATCACTGGCTGGCTCAAAATATGGACGTGTGGTGACCTTGTCACTGATGCATAGGAAAAAATATGTTAAAAATCCTAACTACATGCATTTTTCAGTGGTATTTTGAGTCTTTCCCCCACAGTCAACTCCCCCAGTTTATATACTGGTCATGATGTTCTATGGTGTGAAATACCTCTTTAACCAGTTTGAGTCAGCTCTCCCAGTCATGCTCTGTCCCAGCTTTTTGTGCACCTACTCACCGGCAAAGTATGGGAAGCTGAAAGTCCTTGACTTAGGGTGAACACTACTTAGCAACAACCAAAACATCACAGCATTATCAACATTATTCTCACACTGAATCCAAAACACAACACTGTACCAGCTACTAGGAACTCCATGTCAGCTGAAACCAAAGGGAGGCTGCCGACACTCAAAGGTGGCACCGTGTAGTCCCACACTTCCCAAACAAGAAGAATGGAGCAGTCTTGACACTATCCAGCCAACAAACAGCCAGCCCCCTTTTCCAGACAGTCTTGTGGTCATGAAGCAACTTTCTTTTAATTATGATGAAGATAAGGAATGTTTAAGGGAAATATCACACATTTCATCATTTCAGCTAAGAACAATACGGGAACAATATTAAGGATTTACTGGGAAGGGACATGAACTCTCTGTGTATATCACAGTTTCTGTGCTGTTAATACTGTAGTTAGATTTTTACATATTAGAGACACATTAAGATTTTGATATATTATAAAAACCTTAGAAATTTCTGCCAGGATGATGATGAGATGCTCAGAAGCATAACTTTAATAATCAGTGCTCCCTAGAGATCCCAGCAGAGGTATTACACATTGAACACCTTTGTGGAAAAGGCAAGGGTTGGGAAACAAGAAATGTTGGCTGTTCTGCTTTACAAGGTGAGGGGAGAAACCTTGCATTAAATGAATAAAAAAGCATTAAAGATGTCTCTTTTGGATTAATGAGCTACATAAGCAATTTTCACAGTCTGGAGGGGAAAGGAAGCATGATTGTGTGATGGAACAGCTAAAAGAAGGCAAGAATTAGCAGAATCAAGAGTATTGGAGAAACACAGGGGAAATGGGTGAAGAAAAAGATGATTAGGCAAAAAGAAGAGAGAAATTAGAAAAAAAAACACTGAAAGGGACAAAATAGCTGGGTCCAAATGAGCTAGAAAAAGATGCATTTGTATGTGTATATATATGTTTAATAATGCTGGAAAGCATAAAGAAGCAGAAAGAAAACATTGTATAATACCAAGAAGACTGTCAGATACGACATATTTAAATTAAGGTGCTTGCTGAAAACAAGTGAAATTGTTCTAAAACTGGCGAGTGACTAAAACTTACGGGTTTTGGAAGGTTAACCATCTACCTAGGGTGTGAAAAGACCATAGAAGAGGTATTGCATCCAGACATTAAAATCCATTCTGAGTTTTGCTGCTGGTAGTTCAAGGCTACATATTTATGTTTAGCAGTAAGAGAGGAACTGTCTGGTTCTTAGACAGTTACCATCTCAATATTGCTAAGCAGATGAAAATTTATTGATATCTTGGAAGCCGTGCAGGGTTCATGATGTAATAAGAGTGATGTCTATGTTCATGGTGTAATAAGTAGAAAATTAAGTAATTCTGCAGCTAAGTCTAACATTAGTTTACAGATTCACTGATTAAGGCTAGGAAGGGAAGAATAGTGTTGCCATGGTGAAGTCTATATGATAAAGCGCAAGAAGAACAAGCTAGTGAATAATTGATACTTGTCTAAGATTAGAAGCAATCATTTGCAGCATGTGCTTTGATGTTCATGCCTGCTTTTTACTTTAAAAAAGCTCAGAGAAACACATTAGCACAGATTGTGACAGATTCTTGCATAAACCTTTAGGTAAAGTACCAATGGCTTCTATGTGGAAGAACACACAAATATACAGTTACTGCAGTGCTAAGGTTCAAAATTCAGGCATATGCCAAAATGTTCCAAAATGGAAAGCTGTTAGCATAGGAAATATTTGGCCAGTCTGCATGTATTATTGTATTTCTTTAACACAGAACACAAATAAATAATAATGTTTATCATAAAATTCAGTAAGATAATTTGTAACTTGTGCCTGTGTCTTTATCTCCTTCTGGGTTTAGTCATATAATTTTAAAATCTTTAGTTTAGAAGCAATTTAGTAAGATATCCTAGTCCGTCTTGAATTAAGGAACAGTAGATATAAGTCCTGGTAAAACTTAAAAAAACCTCTTTTCCAAACAGATAAAAATTTGACTGCCGTTGCAAAGGTATCTGAGTAAAGTAATGGAAAGGATTTTCCTGGGATAAACCTGTAGATCTGCTAGAGCAAAGAACTGCAGGCATCATGCTTTTTAAACAGTTTTGCTTAATGAATGTGTGATTTGGTTTTATAAATGTATGATGGAAATCAGTGAACATGCACAATAGTTCTAAATACAGTCTATCTGACCTGTAGCAAACTTCTCATAAATTCCTTTTTAGAAATCTCAGTAGCAAGGGCTATTTTTCCTTGTTAGTTAGCCCCTTAAAATAAATAAAATACATGAAATTGGCTTGTGTAGAACTATCCTGAGTCTGAGGGTGCTTTTTTTGTTTGCAAGCTGAATGAAATTACTTAGGGGGGGAAAAATTACCAGTATGGTTTAATCTCTATATAAATACTGCATGTTGAATTTTTTTTCCACTTTTTTGATGCCTCAAGTTTGTAGGGCATTTTATAGTAATCATTAAAGGAAACATCTGCATATTCACTAGTATAAGTTAGGTTAATCGTTGGTTAAATTATAAGCAGGTTGTGCCCATATACCAAAACTAGTTCAATAGTTACTGTGAAATAATGATAACAATTGTCAAAAGATAGAATTGAGAGATACTTTAAAGAATTACGGCAAATGTCAGTATCAGGTTCAATTTTAGTTCATTTACTGCCTAAAATAAGTAAGGAGTAGTATACAGCATGTAACAAAAAGTTTGGATTTGTATTACATGATGATTTCATTCATTCAATCCTGACGATTTCTTTCATTAACTTATAAAGCTGCACAGGCTTCCTGAGATTTTTTCTCTTGATAAATAGACAATCTGGCACTAATGATTACAGAGGAATTGAGACATAAAAGCTAAAAGGAAAGGGAGAGGGTTTGAATTTCTTAAACATAGTATGGATAGAGGATCATTGGGGTACTTCATGCATATAAATGTGATCAGCTTTTTTTTAATCTGGTTTGTAGTATGCCTAAATATTCTTATTTTCCACAGACCAATGTATTTAAAGATTGAGGTTTCAGACTAGATTTTTGTTGCCTGTCCCAGAACTGAATCAAGTACATTGGTGTTTTATATGTTGAATGTTTTATAGAGACCAGCCATGGTCTGTGTAGAAGAAGGTATTCTAAACTTGTATGTTTTTCATACTTGTGTGCATACTTACCTGCATAATGCTTTAAAAATGGATTTATACAGAAAAGGAAAGAGGCTTTGTGTGTGAAGTAGCAATCCATGTAGATGTAATAATAATACTTTGTGAGGTCCTCTTCCAAAAAGATCTTGATGTAGAATGGTTGTGTTTCCCCCTGCATTCTTCCATCAGTGTTATACTTGATATTTGAAAACATCCTTATTAATTGCAAAAAAAGAGTAGGATTTTCCAGTACCTTGAAGGTCTTGGATAAACATGTCATTGGGGAATGTGAACTTGATAAATATACGTTTGAGAACAAGCTGGTGGAGGTTACTTTTTGCAAGAAGGGAGTTCTAGCTTGGCAATTAAAATAGAAGTGAAAATGATACAGGTCAGAAGCTAATAACTGCAATTATCCTCAAAATTAAAAAGCTCTTATCTTCTAGACTCTTCAGTGAATGGCAGCTGTTGTCTGGTCCTTGCCTTCCTGTTCATCCCTTTGAAATGGAAGTCTGAGGGCTGCAAATGTTCCCATCCAGATGTTGCAGTTGCAGTTCCTCATGTGCTGCACTGAGCCAGGGTCACAGTGTTGGCAGCAGAGGTGCACTTTGTGTGACCAGTCCCACTCTGTCCTGTGAGGCACTGCTGAATGGAGCTCATGTGGGCTGGGCTTTGAGGTCTACTGCCCAGTTAAAATTACCTTTCAAAATTACACATAATGACGGAAAGCAGTGTAATTCCATAAACTCTACAGACACCATTATTTTCCTCAATTAGCTCTTCAGAAGTTTCAAAATAACATTTTGGGAAAAGCATTGAAGTCTGTCTGGCTCCAACAAGGCAAAGGAGGTATCTTCTTTTTAATAGGTGAGTGAAGGGTTAGGCCTGTATTTCTGCTACTTGGTACTTGCTGTTTTTCTATTAGATATTCCATAGAACTTATATTTTTTGCTATGCCTTTTTTCCCATATAGGTTGCTAAGCATCAATAAATGAATTCTGTATATGTTACCGTCTGTGATTTGCATAAAGGGGAACATTATCACAGAAGTTGTGTGCATTTGTTAATATTTGTTTCCATTATTTCTTTATAAGTGGTTTGGTTTGGTTTGGTTAGGGTTTTTTTTTCAGAAAAACAGATAGTACTGAGTACTGCAAATCAGTATTTGCAAGTTTTCTCAAGTTTGCAAGATATTCTCAAGTTTATCTCTCAAAACTTGGAGCTATATCATGCAGTTTTCCCACCTTTTTTATGATAGAGTGGTAGACATTTATCAGAGGCTTCACTATCAGAAACAAACACGTCTGGATCTTCCAAGCATGGTGGAGAAGAGAAACACGTGAAGGACTCACTATTAATACATTTGAGAAAAGATTGTTTAGTCCAGATACATGTTCATCTCATTTTGTTGGTATAAGTTTTGAATAAGGTATTGCCTGCTTTATTCTGAAGCAGTTTTCTGGCAGTATGATTAATAGTGGTTTATTGTACGACCTAAAAAAGCAATACTGATTGCAAATATAAAAAGCATTCTTACAGATACTTTCTGAATAATTTAGTTTTCCTAAATGAAGTAATTTTAAAAATAATTTTACAACTAAATGTCTCTTTCTAATTTATCTGTTGTTCTGGAAATCTTTATGATTCTGATTCTTGATTTCATTTTTGAGATTGCCATCTGCATGACATCTAGAAAGTGCACTCACTAAAAGAATTATTCAGAGCACTGGTATCATCAAGTCACCTGGAGTTTGGTTTTGTATTTCTTTTTTTGTTTCTTTTTTGGCTTTAAGTGTTTTAATAAGTAAGTGGGCTGTAAACTGATTGGTATTACAACTAAAAGTGACTTCTGCTATCTTTGTTAGTCTTTCTTAGTTATTCACTCTGAAGGAGTGTACTTTAAGTGTAAAGACCTAACAGATGGATAAGTCAATTCTAAGTCAAGGGGAGGCCTTGTTTGGTCGTTATTTAAATTTATTATTCAATTTATTATTATACTCCTCTGTATCTAAAATTCTGAAGAGTTACTTGAGATGGAAAAAGCAAAAAGTAAAGCTGTACTAAAGAATTCGCCTATTAGACAAAAGGAAATTTAAACTAAAGAGATGGCTAATTTTAGGATATGAAGGGAAAGTACTGGCTGAAGTGGGTGTTTTGTTTCTTTTCTTAAACTACTTAGCTGCTGACAAAATATTTGCAGATCGTGAAAGGGTCTCTGTAATATAGGTTTCCATTCTACACTTTTTGGTACCCATCTTTCAAGTTATTCTTCATGATTGTGCCTCCAAGTAAAGCTGAAAAAGTTCGGGTCTTATTCTAGTTCAGGACTTAATCTTGTTCAGGATGTTGTACAGACAGTGTTAGAGTTTCATCCAGAGTTTAATTACTGAAAGTTGTATGACCTATTGTCTGGGTCACTGAAGTTGCTTCCATATCTGATTAATCAAAACAGAGTGGGGAGGAAGTTCAGAAAAAGATAACTTATTAAATGAAATGACATTTTAGAGACTGAACTTAATTAAAACTAGCAAGACAAAAGTAGTAGTTCCTATCTGAATAATATTGCTGTCAGCCACATCAAAGAAGACTAGCAAAATAAAGATCAGATTTTTGTCCTCAATTAAAAATCTGAGGTTTTTAATAAGGGGATTATTTTACATATTTTTATTCAAATGGACCTTCACTCTTGCTGTAGTCACCAAACCAACACCTGATGCACCATTAGAGATGCTTGCAGTAGGAAGCCTTTTAGTCATGGGTAGAAAATTCCTTACTTTTTGCCCAATTAAGTGCTTTCTTTTTATTGCTTTGTGTTCCAATGAGGCCATGGGTTATGTGATAACTTTCACTAGGAGGAAATCAAGCTTGATGCTGGAAAATCAGATTCTGTCATCCTACATTCTTTTCTGTCCTACTAGCTCTCTTGTATTGGCTGTGCTGAAGTTTACCCAATGATAGTTAATGTGAAATAGAAGGAGGGTTGGGTTGTTTTGGTTTTTGTTCTTTTGTTTGGGGTTTTTTTGTGGTTTGTTTAATCCTCTACCATAGATGTTAAGATCCTTTCAGAATACAGTCATTTTTGGTCCAGTTCACTTCTGAACTCCTTGACAAATGCAAGTCTTTCAAGACTGACAGGCAGTTTTGAGGTGATATGTATCTAGAACTGTTGGGTTTTGAAATGTTCTCTTATGAAATAGTCATGAGAGTTTAAAACTAGAATGAGATGGCATTTATTGATGCTAACTTTAAAAGTATTTATCAATGTGGAGCTCTCCAGAGAGCTGGCTTGGAGTTCAGTGATCACAGTGGAGGACAGTAATTCAGGTACTGTCGCCCTGCTGGCAATCAAGGTTGATCCTAGCCTTCACTTAGCAATTTTTCATAGTTGAGGGGTTTCTTTTTTATCACTCTATCTTCTTTTCTATCAGTGAATTAAGTAAATACCTTTAGGACCACAGAATGCTTTGTAGCAAACTGCCTTTTCTAATAGCAGTCAGGTCATACAGTGTATCAGTAAGGTGAGTGTTCTGTCATTAATTAGGTAAATGTTAAAGAAGCACGTCATCTTAGGTGTGATTGGTAAGAAACAATCTGCCAAGTTGAGCTCTAGAGACTGTAATAACACACCAGAGAGTAGTGCCTTCCTGCTGGTATGCTCATCAATCTGTTCCACAGCATGAATGATGCATCTCAACTCTTCATTTCATTTCATTTACTAAATGAGTAGTTCATACTAAATAAGCCTTTCCTTACTGTGCCCCTGGTGTGGCATTGCAGTCTACAGGCTGGCCAAGTGCATCCCTGCTGCTCAGAAGGTGTGCATCTCCCCTCTGCATTAAATACTTTAAAAATATGAGCTATATAACTTCTATATGAACACTAGTGGTCACCATCCCCAGCTAAGCTTGTTGTCTCTGTGGTACATAATCAGTTCCTGGCCAAATAGGGAAAGAAATTGAATTTGTGGAGAGCGGGAAAATCATTAACTGGAACAATTTTTTATGAACACAGAAGTGATATTATTTTGTGTACCCAAATGGTTTTGACTAGTTTTGTGGAGTTTTTAATTTGGGATTTTTTCCTTACACTACTGCTTGAAGTACTGGTTTTGTTTATTCTTTCACAAAATGTTTATTTACAAGTTTTCAAAATAATGCATTTTATCCCATAATAATGCCTATTGTTAACCAGCACAAATTTAGTAAATTAATAGTTAATTTTATTCCTAAAATTAACAGTATCTTTAGTGTTTGCCTTCCCTTTTTTTCTTTTTTTTAATTTAACATCTTGATCCAAAGATACTAGTACTAAACCTTTCTATGTAAATATTCAACATATTCAGCTATTTAACCAGGAACATTTTTACAGGATTTTATTGTAAGTGAAGATTTTTTCAGCATTCAGTAGGAAGGGAAGATTGGTGCAAGCATAGCAAAGTATTTCCATGATCTTTTGCAGGGATTAACATGTTCTCTGCATGAATTATTTCTCTTAAGAATCATTATCATATTATGATCTCAGAACTAATTACCACTCTGAGTGAGAAATAGTTTAGCTGCTTTTGATTCATTCTTCTATGTTGTTGGCCTTCTTTTCTTAGAAAGTTACATTTCTTATGAAGAAAAGTGGTGTTTCCCCTCACACATCCCATTCCTGTCTTTTTTTTCTCCCCTACCTTTAGTTGCAAAACTGGTGCAGTTTCTGTTTTGGACCCCTCCCTTGGGGTTGCTAAGCAGAGGAATGTGGTTGCATAAGTAACCTGTTACTGAACAGGCTACTGCAGCCCTAATCAGCCCATTAATGACAGCCAAGACCTAAAGGAAGTAACTCCTACCATTTACTGTTTGGATCCAGACCTTTTAAACATGGAAAAAATTAAGTGTTTAATTTGTTTCAAAATAACAAAACAGATAAAGAAATCTACCAGCAGAAACTAGTTTAAAGCAAGAATATAAATGTCTGAAAATAACTGTCAGAATGGTAACTCCTGAAAATGGGAAATGCAAGTGCTCTATTGGGGTTTTTTTTTTTTGTTTTGTGGTTTGGGGATGTGGATTCAGTTTGGGTCCACCTCTGGCTTTTGGACTGGTTAGTCAGTGACCTCAAACGAACTGCACAGATTTTGGGAGGTAGTTTCTAGCATGGTCTGTGCAATAAATATTTGACTCTAATAATTCAGATCTTGGCATTCCAAATCAAACTGATTTCTCCATCCCAGTTAAGTGGTATAATATAAATTACCCAAAGTAGAAGCATGTGTATAAATATTTGAAATAGGGTAGTAATGCTTTCTGACAAATAGTGCCACAGATTTGTTTGGTAAAACGTTTGTATGCATTTCTGCATGTTCTGGAGATTGTTATCAAATGGATCATTGTTTATTAGCACCATACTAAAGTTGATAAACATTGAAATATTAGGAGATAATCATGTGAAGCTGCATGTGGGAAAGAAGAGAAGCAGAGAGCAGAGTCTGCAGGGGTGGTGAGACAGTGGATATGAATTTCAGCTGAGCAGACAGGATGCTGTGAAAACAAAACTAAGGAGATAAAAAACTGTAGAGAGGTTAAAGGTGTGAAGCTAAGAGGCAGTGAGAGGAGCAGGTTTGCAGTAGCTGATGACATTTTTGAGAATAAATTTTCCCCTGTTGTTAAGATCAGCAAAGAAAAGCTCTTTTGTTGTTTTTTTGGGTTCTGGCCAGTGCTGGCTTAGCCACAGGCAGATAAAGTAGTCAGTTACTGAACTGGTGGAAGCAGACAGGCGGCTCTGTAAGAGCTACTTGTGTCCTGCCTCCCCTTTGCCTGTGGATCTTCAGTGGTGGTTCAAGGGCTGTGGGGTGGGCAGGCTGCAGGTCTTTGCCCCTTGCTGCCCAGCCAGGTATAGGCTGCTTTCCCCTGTTCTCACACCCTGAGGGGCCAGAAAGGACCAGGCAGCCCCGATAACCACGCTGGGTGGTTTTTCTCAGAAGCAGCTCTTACCACCCATACCTCCCCCAGCACCATGGGAGCACACCCACCTCTCCATCTCAGCCCTCCTGCTTCCTCCTTCCTCTTCCTCTCTGCTCCCCACTGCAACTTCACATCTGTCTTTGCAAAGCTCTGAGCCGGCTTTGCAAGCAGCTGCCAGGCTCGCTGGGCTAAGGGCCCTTGCTTCTGGAAATTACACCATCTGGCTGTGCACAGGGTAGGGAGTTTATATTTAGATCACCTTGTGTCTGGCATCTGGATTTTATTCTGCGTGCTTGATGAGACCTGGTTGGTCTCATCAAGCATTTTCATTTGTGGATGGTATTCTGCATAATATATGCATTGTTATTTCTCAGTAGCCACAGTGAATAATGTTCCATAAAAAGAGTTGTTCATTCTGTGGAGCTGGTGTTTCTATTGGTGAGATCTGCTTGCAAAGTGCCATTTATTATTGGTGCTTGTCAGAAATATCAGACACAGACAGGGCTTGTAAAGAACGATTTGCCCTTGAAATTAGATCAATTATAAATATCTGCAAAGATGGGCTAATGCATGACAGAACCAGCAATACTGAGTAATCTGATATTGAACTATGTTGTGGTATATAGCTGAAGATTTTATGCATAGGACTGGGTTGCACAGTAGGTTTCTGTTTGCTTTTTGTGTGTTTTTTTCTGTAAAGGAATCTTTGCCATAGCTTCAGGATCCAACGACTGACTTTATTAATAGAGTGTACAAAGTACACTTCTGCCTGAAGGCCAACAGAGGGTGCTGGAGTGATACAGCTCTTACCTTCACTCATTTTTATTGGTTTCTGGAGAACAAGGTGCATTTTGACAAACTTCTTATTTGGGATGTCTTAGTGTACAGCTATGAAGTTACTGCATTTTTTGGTAGATTTAATATCATAATTTTGATACTTCTAAAGATTATTGCATGTTATGAAGATTATTTCAGGGATGCACATTTAACAATAATATTTACAAGAACAATGTGTTTATACTTAGGGCATTTTGAAATTTTATTTACTGCTAAAAAAGATACAAATATAAAATCTTTTTCGGAAGAAAAAGTTGGGCACACTGAGAGTATCAATTATTTCTGTGTCTTGTGTACATGTAGTATTGCAGATATATATAATATAATGAGGCTGATGTAGCAAACCACAGATCTATGAAAGTCATGGTTTGGTGTAAATAATACCTGGGTAGAAATAGCATACTTACAATGGAATTGTTCAAGGAGGATGAATAAAAAGTTAGATAGCATATGACATATCATTGTGCAGCACTTCACAGTTCAGTTTGTAGAGGTGACTGTGCCCTTTGTATACTGGACTGAAAAGGTGATGTGTCTGCAAAGGGTTGTAATATTTGGCTTGAGACTGCTTGTTTCAGGTTGTCCCTGTTCTTTGAAGTAATGTCCATGAAAGGCAGTAATTACACTGTATTACACAGAGTCTGGGATGGAAAGCTCTTCCTCCCTCTCCTCCTCACTGTCCTCCTCTTCCAGAGCACAGTATAATGGCTTCAGGTTACCAGGGACTGAAAAGTGCAATTTGTCACAGGGATATGCAAAAGTAGGTGATTACTTCTAACAGGCAGTCTCTCCTTACTGCACAGACACGATGCATGATGCCTAAATCTGTTCTCTTGTACTGACGATGATAACCTGAAGTATTCCATGTGATTTGGATTTCCTTTCATGATTTTAAAACTTGATAACCCATTTTTGTCCAAAAATCTTGTATGTCTCTGACAGCATCTCACAGGCTTTAGCAGACTTCTCAGCAGGGAGGTGAAAATAAGGTGGTTTCAGTAACCTGTCAGATCTACTGTCTGTCATTTCTTGTATTACAAAACCAAAAAGCATTTAAACAATGGAACCTTATCTTTAAAATGCATCTGGAGTATAACACAAAAAAAAAATCCAAATCTGCAGAAATTTTAAAGGAGCAGATCTGAGCTGTGACTGCCCTGTGTTTCTGAGTGACTTTATTCAGATGCCACAGTTTGATATTCTTAACGTTCAGGAAACCTGATAAACATGATAGAAGAGAATTATTCAGACTTAGAGTAGTGCTGCTTTAAGTGTGGACAGAGGTACTATTGTGTTTTTATAGACATCAGCTGCAAAGGGCTATCCAGAAGGATAAAGGCATTGAAAAGAGAAATCAAGATGTGTAACTCCTTTAATAATGCATGCTGAAGTGGCAAGGGTGGTTCCTGTTGTCAGGGAAAGGGTGGGAAGAGGAGACAGGTTGTAAAACACCCCCTTATGAGATAGGCGACTACTTAGTATCATTTGTTAATATCAGCTCAGGAGATCTTTTAATTATATGTTCTGTCAAACTTTTCATGGGGCTGAACAAGTCCAGGGGGAGATGGACTGTCCTGTTTGCTGCCATTGATCTGGACTATTCAGGTGGAGATACACTGTTCTGAGGCTGCTCTGACAGCACTGTGGCTTCCCAGAGAAGTGTGTCTCTGTCCTCGGAGGTATTCAATGCTTTGGTTGGGCAAGGCCCTGGTAACTGCACTTCAAGTTAGCAAACAAGGTGTCTTATGCATGTCACAGATCTGCATAGCATCATCACTCCTTGAGCTCACAGAGAATATTCAAACTGCCTTCACAGTTACAAGATTCAGCTTGGATTTGGTAATTCTGCATTGTGGGCCTCTGGGCATACCCGTCATAGGTTGGTGCTCTCCCTCCAAAGTGTTGTATCTGCATCTGCTGCCAGTGCTTTTGCAGGTGGTAGTCTCAGCTTCAGAGCCTTTTGGCAGCCAGATGCCTGTATTTGCACAAAACAGGAATATAATGTTTCCTGTTCTAATAGGGACCTTGCAGTTATACCCAAATAGTAAAGCAAAGCAAAGCACATTCCTACTTTCAGCACTTTTTTTCTCCCATAGGCACCATTCTGTTTACTTCTGCTTAAGGAATTACAGCGTAACTCAGTTTTTGCTGTTGCTTATAGCTTCTGACCAGAAATCTACCCCAAAAAAGTCTAGTTTAAAGTCTAGTTCATAGTTCATATTGTCAGTGTAAAGCCAAGTTGTAATTTTTAAAAAACATGACATTTGTATATAATTTTTTCTCGCTTGTTTTATGTCTCTATCCAAGAACATGAACTCCTGGTAAGAAAGCATGCAATAATTCTTTTAACAGCATCTGTTATGAAATGTTTGGCAGATAAGTACAAATCTTAACATCGCCTTTTAAGACATGGATTTTTTTTAAACCTTTTGTTTAATCTGGGAGCAGTAATATATCACATTGTCCAGGTGACTGAGGGTTGGCTGTTATTTTTTCTAGGTAGTTGTGATGGCTCACAAAGCAAAACAGTGATCTCCAGGAAGCAAGCAAGATAGCATCCAGACTGCTTGCAGTTAACCCATCTCTGCCTGAACTAGGAAACCATTTATGAATAGTATGTTGCAGAATTGAAGCATTAAGAGAGATCACTGCTGGAAACTGTTGCTTCAGGGAAAGGTAAGACTTTGCATTTATTATCCAGTCATTATGGATTTACATGCGATTTTTCTGGTAAGATTGATAATAAATTCTAGATATTAATGCATTTCTTTATTGAATAGATTTGACAACTATTCTAAAACTTTTAATAAATAGTTAAAAGTATTTTGCATTGGTGTGAAGAATATAAAATATACAGATTGTAATTTGGAAGCTCTCGTCTGTGTGCTTCTTACCAAAAAAATTGTGAGCATAAATTTAAATATTTGGCAATGACAAGTTTTATGTTCTTATGGCCTGACTTTAAACATGAATTGCAAAGCTATATTAAGACCATCACATGTGACATGAGACTGTGCGTACTTTACTACGGATGTTTGTGGATTCTTTGTCTTAATGTTATTAAAAGCTGCCAAGCCATTACCAGGAGCTGAAGAAAACCTGTGGCTTTTAACTAATCTGATACAGTGCAAGTGTTTAGTTAAAGCCTTCCTGGAGCTGAAATTCCTTATAGCAAAGAGTTGGCTGTATTTGGTTTTGTAAATGCTGATACATTGCTGGAAAACAGATGAGCAAGCATACTGCAAGTGTACTAATTAAAGGATATAAAATAGCTGCAATTGCTGCCATGCATTTATACATCAAGGAGCCAGGGGAAAAATATACAGCAACATGAGTGCATCAGTGTCCTCTTGAACAGAACAAAGCCTTTCTTTTCCTACTAGAAAGAAGGTTGTATTGGTTTTAAACTACTGTTAGGCTGTCATAAAAATAAGATTTATTGGAGACAATTAATTTTGCTGTGTAATCAGCTATAAGCCACATTAGATTATAATGTTAGCAGAATTCCTCCTGGAGTGCTGGCTTCTATAGTGCTCCCAATTCTACTCAAAGGGGAGTCAAATATTTTCTTGTGCTTTTAAAGAGCAGTACTATAAAGACTCTTGACAGGGTCACAGCCTTTTCAGTCCAATTGTTATGTTATTTTCTTTGTTGATTGCTTAAATGCAGATATTTCTGTTTCAGCTTTCCTAGATTTTTGGGTGGTGGTTTTAAGTACATTGGGACAATTATTATAAAGCCATTTATAATTCATTCAGTGCTTATTTTATTTTGTTGTGGTGTGGTTTTTATCTAAGACCGTGCAGATCAAAACATGTAGAAGGGTACATTTATGCTGTAGTGTGCAGAGATCTGTAAATGTGTGCTGTGTATTCTGGACCCTTATGATCCCTGTGAAGATGGTGATTTTCATTGCCTAGAGATAAGCTGTTGTGTACACCAGAGATGTTTATCTTATGGCTGACATGAAAAGAGCTCCACTTGGTCGAGTCTGGGAGTTTGCTTTGGCTTGAGGTGGGGCTCTAGGACACATCTTCACAGCAGCATGTCCAGTTTCAACCTGCTGCATGGTTGGAACAAGAGGAAATTCCCATGACAGTCACTGGAGGGTGTAAGGGCGACCTTAGACCCTTGCCCTTGTAGAGCAGTGCAGCCCCAGGAGTCCAGAGCACGATCCCCAGTGCTCCAGGCACGAGACTGAGCACGAACCATTGCACCACGTGAGCCAGGAGGGAATGAGTGCCTGACCACTCTGGTCTGGAAAAGTACAACTGCTGGAATAACAGGCTGGTGAGCTGGGAAATGCACGACCTGTTTCCTAGACTACCTTGCAACTGTAATGGGAAATACTAGATCTGACCACTTTGGGGTTAGTTTACCTGTTCTACTGTGCCTTCAAAGAATTGGTTATACTAGTGTTTCTCCTTCATGGAGCAGTTTGAGACGATACACTGTCTCAGCAGTTAGGCTAATGGCTTCTGAGTGGAAATGGTATCTCATGGCAGCAGGTTTCCCACTCCAATGAATACAAATTTGGCATATTAGCAGGTGTCTTGGAAGCGTCCTTAAACTCAGAGATGGAACTGTGTGAATATGCAAACGTATTTGTGGGCTTTTATTTTCTAAAGGGAGATGAGACCAAATGGCATAATGAGCTATTGTGAAATTTCTTCTACAGTTTAGAAAAACTCCCAGGGAGCTGGAGGACTGATTTAGTTCCATTTAACTAGAGCAGTGGGGTTTTTTTAATCACACTGGTTGCATGTCAGAAAAATTAGCGGTACTGAAGTCTGATGAATGTGTGACCTATTATCTTCTCACAGATCTCTCAGATTTTGGAGGATGACAGTGCTGGCCTTGACAAGAGAGTGCTAGAGAGAGGGGGGACCATATCTGTTGCTACTCATAAATGCAACTGCCTTATTTTGCTTTATTTATTTTAATGCTTCACTGTAAATTTATGCTATTTGTTTTATTTCATCTGATGATATTTTAATAGTATATTTGTCCAGCTGTAGATTTAAGTCAATTAGTTCTGTGCCTTTGGCTTTTAGAAGTAACAAATGAAAACTGTGTATTTAGACTCAGCAAGGCATGTGACAAGCTATCTGGCAGTAATCTAGGAATGCAGTTGATCGTGTTTAATTATGCACTTTGTTTACTAGGCTAGAGTTTTATAATTTTGCAAGGTGGAGACCTCATAGGACATCAAAGTTCAACCATTTTAATTTTTTAATACTTTGACTTCATTTATCAGGGTTTGAAAAACTTCATAATTTCTTCACTCAGTTAATTGTGAAACCTGTGTTACCTAGAAGTTCCTAATTTTTACTTAAGTTTGATAGCAAGCATCGGTTTACTGAGTGTCAAAGAAAAGTGCAGATCCCAGCAACTATAGGTTCAGGAAGTTGTTTCTCCATTTTGATTTTCCTTCTTGGAAGGCCTGGCTCTGTGGAAGATCCAGTTCTCTAACTGCCTAAACAATGTACATCTATACATGGATTATAGTACTTCACAAACTGGAGAATGACATACTTAAACAGGTCTGACTGATACAGGAAAATAAATGAGAGCTAAGTATTCAAGAATTGAGATGGAATACAAATATACCAGTAGTTCAAAAAAATAAAGCAAGAAAAAAAAGCCCCAGAGAATGAAGAGCTAAAAATAGACTTGTTTTGTTATTTTTAGGAATTCCTGCTGGTTGCATAGAAATCACTGAACTTAAAAGGTCATGCTACCAATGCTCAGTACCTTGCAAGCATTCATTTTAATCTAGTGCAGAGATCCAAATGAAGACTGACACTTGGAATTTGAGGGAGGCAATGTAATTTTTTCCTAATTAAATATATCAGTGTTCTAGCTTGAAACCTGTTTTGGGAAGGAGATCAGCATCATGCATCATGTTGAAGCCAACAGTATTGATACTGACTTGAATCAGATGATATTTTAGAGCTGATAAGCATTATTTAATATTGCCTAAGAGTGGATTATGGTTTTCCTTTCATGTTAAGAAACTGTAATAGTTCAGGAAAGGAGTTTGTCAATATTAATTCAAGCAGAATTCTTAAGAATCTTTGTAGCTATAAGATGTATGAGTGCTAATTTGGT
>JAOTQP010000001.1:67836585-67860635 GCA_026413545.1 Cichladusa arquata | reverse complement strand
GGGAGGGGAATAAATAAAAGAAAATATTTTTCTTGAAGAGTGTGCCTAGCATGAAAGATATCACAAAATAGGCAGCAATTCTTACTGCAACAGCAAATACTCAAAAAAAAAAAAAAAACCAAACCAAAAATATCCCCACAAGATGAACAACAAAATCACAGACAGTATGCTGTTATTTCCAAAGTAAATATTTTATCAAATAGGTTTGTGATACAAGGAGCAAGATGTGCAAGGAACAGGATGTGATATGTATCCAGTACAACATTTTAAACACATTTTAAACATCCTGGCTTTTCCCTTGGTTATATTTAGATAAAGCTTAAATGGTTTCACTCAATGTTGTTTTGCTTTGATTAAAACAGACAACATTTTACCCATGTAGGTGGCTTATTTGAGAGTTTTTTTAAGTATAAGCAATTTTTTCTCATGCATATAGTAGAATTAGAAAAAGGCTTTCATCCTCCATTTCCCCTACAGAGAGATGAGCTAAAAAGTCCAAAGGTGCAGATATACTACTTTTTCTTTCAGTGCTGATGTGCTATTTTGGAATATGTGCTGACCTACTTTCTGTGTTTCCAGCAAGCAAGCTGAAAAATTCTAGCTTAGGCTGCAGACTTGGATTTATTTTTCGCTGTATTTTTAACATACTTTAACACAGATATGCACACACACACATTGGCTAATGTGGGGGTTGATGTACAATAGCAAATCAAGACTGCCAATTTTGGTACAATTTCAAACCACTTGCAGCAGAAATCTGCTGCTAGACACCTTCCTTAAGAGGATTTGGCAGGAAGATATTTTCAATCTAGTGGTGTCATTATTTAGAGTTACATTATAAGATAGATAAGTTTTCAGTTCCCAACTTCAAATAAATTTGATACCTAAATAGAATCATCCAAAATTGCAGTGAAAAATGCTGTAAGAATTTCATTATTATATTTTTTACTGTTTCTTCAGCATTTTCTTAGACACTGGGAGATAAAACCCCTTTGAATCATTTACTTTCACTCCATGCATCTCTTTATACAGCTCTCTGACCATCAAAGAAAGTTCAGCCCGTTAGTTTGCCATTCCCAATTAAAATAATGACACATAAATCTTTGGAATTGTATGAACAAATTAGGAGAAAATAAGTAATGAGAGATGAAGCCCTGCTCCATCCTCTGCTTAGGACAGAAAAAATTTATCAGTTTTGGCAACTGTGTGCTCACTTCTGAGCTTCCCCCAGCAGAGTAGTTCTGCTGGTGGAAGAAAATTGTTTTTAGTGTATTGTACTTCACTCACAATTACTGTAGTGCAGAAGGTCCTGGTGTGGGGGTCCTCTCATCTAACCTGTATGAGAATTCAAAGGGTAAGCATCTGAAAGTCTCAGTAAAAGGCTGCAGTTAAGGGGAAAATACAATTTCACTTCTCCTCGGGTAGAGGAGATGAATTCTGCCTCTGTCTCTCTGTTAACTCTCTGTTAACTACAGATGGGGTTTAGACTTCGGCAACTTAATCTTTGTGTGCAGCTAGGTGTGGGAAATGCAGTCTCTTTTCTTTGTATGTACCACAGAGTCCTGATGTTCTTTAGGGAAAGGCAAGACAGTGTAAATGAGGCCTCAGAATATCATGAGTGGTAGATCTGAATCTTTCTATGACTGACAGGCATCTTACTTCTCTGGAAAACATTATGACCTCCTTAAGCTAGCTGTGGATATTTTTCTAAGACATTTGAGTTGCCACTTCTCTTCTTTAAATTTACATTTTATACCTTAAAGACTATATACAGTACTTTTTAAAACCCATCTCTCAAATCTTCGCTTATAGTTGATAATTGAGATGAATTAGCCTCTACATGAGAGTTAAGAATTCTACAATTTAAAAGCTTTTTCATATATTTTTTAAGCATTTGGATGATATAAAATTTTCACTTGGTAAGTATCCTCAGCAGTTCTATTATTTTGCAGGGTGTCTAAAATTGGTAGGATATTAGTTAATAATCAAGTTAAATCAGTATTATAGCCTGATAGTCATATGTGAATTGCCTAGTTACGTGCTCATGGTAGAACAAAGCAAGTTCTTAATGCTGCTACATGGAAGGTAACTGGCATAGATAGTTGCAAATAGAAAACTGTTCAGGTTAGTAATTTGAAGGAAAGCCAAGGGGCAATTTAAGAAGCTTCTTCAGCTGGGCTGTCAGTGTGATGCAACAGTATGGTGGTACCAAAATATTGTATCCAGTGCCTTAATATTTCCTCTTAACAAAGAGGCATACATAAGGGAGAGAGTTCAAAAAAGAAGCCTGTGGAATTTTTTAAGGTCTGGAGAGGAAAAAAAAAAAAAGAAACTTTTATGTTGTGAGGCTTCAAGAGTTCAGTTGTACAGATTTATAGAACAGAATTTTGCACAATGAACTGATCATCATCTACAAATTCTTGTATTTTAAAAAGCCATCTCAAAGCAAGTAATTTCTCAGCCTTATAAATAAAGGCACCTGAATGTTGAAGCTGAACTAGCTTCATACAAACTCAGTTTTTCTCACAAGAAGGAAATATTAATATTGAAATAGATGAGTTGTCATATCTTCTGCCAAAGAAGGAGGGATAATCCAAAAGCTAATTTTACCCTTGCCACTATTCAGTATAGTTAGTGGTCAGGCAAAGGTTATTCCCAGCCCTAAACTGATGGCTCTATCCGTGGGTTGGTAACAGGTATGGGAGAATAGGCTCTCAGGCTGAAATTCAGCTTTGTGATTTGATTCATGTGAGTCCCCAGTATTTTCCAAAAAGCCTGTCCTTAGCTAGCAGGAAAAAACTCTGCAGCCCTCTATATGCAGCTGGTTAGACCCTCATTTACATTAATCTCTTGGGTTTTGTGTTCCTGTGCTCTGTTCTTCCCCATGCAAGATGTGTCCTGCTTGTTAGACTAGAGAAACATGTCTGGAAATCTCATTTCTGCTGAAGTGTGATCTGAGCTTCACCCATTTCTCCATGTGCTTCCAATCTGTGTAAGAACCAAGGGAATCTCAGCTTATTTAGGTCCCCTTGGACCTCTTATTATTTTTCACCCTCCCCAAAATTACTTGTTACGTTTGCACACTAAGCTGAAAGAGCTGTTTCCCTAATACTTGCTATTAGGAGTCAAGACTTGTAAAGATAGCCCCCAAATAATTCTCTCCATAACGATAATTCTCTTGCTCTAAGAAAGATAAAAATTATACTGTACTAGCAGTGCAAAATGCCATGGGTAGGTCTGACCCTTGCTCTGGTACTTTTTCACTCTCATACCTGTAATATGTTCTCAATGCAGAGTCACTTAGCTAAATTTATAGTGCTAACATGACAGTAGTGCTTAACTACAGAAAGGTAAGGGTAGTGACTCCTAACACAAACTGATTGAAGGGCTTACTTTACTGACATGTCTCCCTGAAAAAAAATTGTTTCTATTGGATCTTTGCATAATTGCAGAAGGTTTCAAGAATCTGTTTGCCTGTTCTAGAGACTGGTAATGACTTGACTTCTCAGAGATAAGCCAGATCATGGAGTTCTGTGCTATCACAGACATTAGTTCTTCAAATTCCTCTTGAAACTGATCTGAAATGTCAGGAAGTTCTTCTTTATCCAAGCTATATGTTTGATTATCTTTGAATCTGGATTAATTTCAGGATTGCCATCCCGAGTTAAGCCCTTAATTAATTAGCCAACAGTCCAGCTGAAAAATGTATTGCTCCTCGATATTTGGCCATCCATCTTCACTTCAGGGTTATAAAGCCTGGAGCTGAACTTGGAAGAAGTATGAAGATGGTGGTGTTTCATGCACCTGCCTGGACAGTGGAATGAATTACTGGAAAGGTTCAGTGGGAGTCTCACTAAGTTTTGGGAGCATTTCAGGGTTTATCTCTCTTGGCAAGCTTTTTTTCTCTCTAGCTAAGCTCTTAATTAACTTTGGGTGAAATAAATTCCCTGTTTCTGGAGCCCTGTATAAAGATAGCAGTAGAAGACATTAAGGAGTGAAGGGTGTTTCCTTTTCTTGACAGCACTGATACTAGCATGGATTAAATGTTCACAGTCAGTGGGCAAACAGTTGTCTTAAAATTCGTGCTTGCTGAAGTGAGTGTGTGACTTGAATTAGGTTATTGCAGAGTTTCATTTTACACTAATGCTGTGTTTTTCTCAGTTGTTTTCATTCGTGTTACTACTCAAAATAGGGTTGTGTTGTCTTAGTTCAAAATTCACCAGTTGCACAGCTGACATTCAGAAAAGTAACTCTCCTTTTCTATTGTTTTGCAAGAGTGATCTTTGTTTCTGATTTCCATGGTGTACAACAGCATGTGTGTACGTATATATATGTGTATTTGGTGTTTATTTGGAAAGCCTTGGGCCACTGCAGCACTTTGAGCAGCACAACCCCTAAGGGAGCATCTGTTCAGCACATGATCTCTCTTACCATTTTGACTGTATTTAGGGGGTCTGTGAAGAGGACACAACTACTCACTTCTGCTAATACTGTTTTGAATGCAATCACTGTTATTCTTTCAAATTAATTGTCAAATTAGTCTAAATTGTAGTTATCTCAGGCCTGTACAGAGTCACAAATAATCCCATCCAAATTCTAAAATGTTTTTCTAATTTGCTCTTTTGCTGTTTGTATTAATTGTAACTGTGTCCACTGGGTCTTAATATGAATGTTAATGGAGAAATTGAATAATCAGTATACATATGTAAGATACTATACATGTTAAATATCTATATATCTATATATATAATGCACAGGCACACTGCCTTAAATCTAGTATTGTTATACAGGCTGTATAAATTGTGTCATATTTATGGCAGGGTAATAGAATATGATATTTTTCCAGTCCTGTCTAGGAATAATGTTTCAGGCATGATTTGGAAGCCATTTTGTCATGCAGCTGATTCTTCAAGAAGTCAGAGGAAAATAATCAGTAAAATTGGGTGTTTTGATGTCATTGTTTAAAATGCTCTTTAACTAGTTAGGTTCTCAAACATTTCTAATAAACAAGGTGGATGAAAGAGTACCCAAAAATATCTCTGGCTTCAGGTAAATCTGTACAGCATCTCTTATTCTTCTTTTCACGTTTTGTGGATTTTTCTCTTTTTCAGTCTTTAAGCAGTTGGAATTTTTCACTTACCATAAAGCTTGCTTTGGGGGCAGGCCCTGCTTGTGCTTGCCAAGCAGAGCTCACTGTTGCTCTGTGGCAATGCTGTGTTACTTGCCGTTGGCCACTGCTTCCTGTGGTTTGGAGACCCTGAGTTTCCTCACATCCTTTCCATTTCCCCATCCTTCTCACATACAGACAGGTTGTCATTTTTTCTCTCTTAAGTATGATGGGTGTATGTGGGGGGGGAAGTTTACATTTACTGTTCAGGTAGCTGTTCCTTTCCATGCTTTTTCTCTTTCTTTCTGTGACACTGTAAGAGAAGCTCCAATCTGCTTCTGAATCCACATTTATGAACTAGGGTAGAGAAACTTTTCCTCAGCCATTCTCATTTTGGCCAGGCAGTGCTTTGCTTACTGCAAATGAGAGAAGGAAAAGGGGAGGAGAGAGGCTTGCTGAGAGAGGGAGTGAGCTGGTGCACAAAAAATGCTTATATTATAGCTACATATCCTACTGTATTGCAGTGTCAGGTGCGATAAGAGGTCCTCATAAATACTGTTCAAATGCAAAATAAGTACTTATAAGAAAAGTACTGAAGTTTAATATTGTACAATTAAACAGACAAATGTTCAGCTGTGGGATTTTTGTTTCTGTAACTGGAGGTTTTAAAGATAATTTCCACATCCTGCTTTATAATGCTGTAGCAGTGTCACAGAGATTCTTGTATACTGCTGACTCCTGTAGAAAAAGGTGAAACTCAGGTTGGGGTTGTGCATCAGTCAGACATTTAGAGTTGTTTGGGATGTATTCTGGTGTTTCTAGAGCTCTGGCCTTAGGTGGAGTGCCTTCATTTTCATATTGATTGCTCTTGCACTTGAGATGGTGATCATCTCTAAGAAGTGCTTTAAAGTTCCATACATGGTGATTTTTTTTGCACTATATCTGTAACACTTTTTTCTTTTTTTTTACAGAAGCTGAAATGCTGTTATAATCTCGCACATATGTGCTAACAAAATTTATTTTATGTAGAATACTGAACACTCAGAAGTCGTTTTAACTAGAAAATTGTCTCTGAAATCTGTAACCTTCATATGCATAGTTTGCTCACAGGATTCATTTTCAACGTAGAAGGCAAGAGGAAAACCATCTGCCACGTTTATTCAGGACTAATACTACCTCATATGGAGTAAAATTCTCTCAGAGCCTCAGGTCTTTCTCTTACCACTGTATCCAGAGCATAGCCTTAATGTCCCAGGTTGCAGTGGAATAATACTAAGCATGATTTTGTGATTGCAAGTGTTACCATTGTGCAGATTCTGGTGAGTTCCACCTATTCCATCTTGATCTTTGGAAGATGTCCAGCCACTGCCACTTGGGCAAAGCCACGTGTGCTGACAGCTCTGAGGCCATCTGCAAGGAACCCTGGCAGCTAGCTGGGTGCTTGTGCTGTGCCTCTTCACTCTACCCTGCCAGAAAATGCCTGTTTCCTGGGTTTGCACTGCTTCTCTGCTGGAGAAGGATTGACTTTCGAGTCCTCATGAAAATAACGCTGCCACAGCCATCATGTAATGGGAACATCAGCGTGAAGTGAAATTATTACAAATGGATATTTGCATATGAATTGTTCTGCCTATGAAATGCTGTGATTTTAATCAGCTTTCAGTTTTAATAGGGGATGTGCATATTATAGATCAAACAGTAAAGGCCTAATAATATCTTAGAATCAGATTACAGCTTTAGCTATATATTTTGTTTGTTGTTAGCAGGCAAGAGTATGACTTCAAATTAAAGGTGCTTATCGTCTTTCAGCTGAAGGACAATGCATTTTAAATACTTGGTCAAATCTCTTCCCAATATTTGTCTTTTAAAACCAGCATTCCAGCAGAGAAAGCAACTCTGTAAAAGCTCTGTTCTTTTCTTCATGTTTTATCTGTTAGTATTTGATAATTTGAAGAATCATCTTGGCTGAAAGCCTGCTACTTTTTTCTGTGAGTATAATTCAATGTTATCTGCCACAAGTTAAAACCATAAATATAGTGCATGATATGATGAACATCTAATACTCTTATTTAGCTCCTCAAAGGTCAGGTGTAGCCTGGCAACTAAGTCCTATTTGCACAATTCTATGACCCAGTGTTTGCTACAGGGTAGAAATTAATGTGAACCTGAAGTGATCTCTTTGCTTTCTTTAAGACTGTGACCATGACTGATTATTTGCTGACCTTTTCCTCTTATACTCACTTCTGAGAAATGATGCTTGACTGAAGAGAGATTTTTTGTATGCTAAGGCTGTCCTAGTCCAGACTCTGCTTCTAACAGCATTAAACTGGAAGAAATAGGTTAATTGAAGCAGGGAATGTCAGATGTTCACTTCCCATGGATTAAGACAACCAGGATATTCCAGAAAATTAAACAAATACTTTTTTGAGCAACAGTTGGAGAATTTGAACTGCTGTATGTTTTTCTCATTCCTTATTTTTGATACCCTGTTTTCTCTCCCTTTGTTGTTTAGCTTTTCTATTTGAGATGCAAAGCAAAAGGAGTTAGAGACTTCATGGCACAGATAACTTTGAGGTCTGTGACTGTTCTGCTATGTACAGGGTGTTAGACTGGGGTAATAAGTGCTTATGGGGAATAAAAGAACAAGATTGGTTTGCTAATTGGTGTATACTTTTTAAGTCTCCTCAGCAAGTAGGTACCCAGGAATATTCAACTTCGTTGGTAACAACTTCATTTCTTTAAATATCTGACACCTGTAAAATGCACTCAAATTAATCAAGTAGCCTGAGTGTTGCCTTTATAACCTGATTTTTACAAATATTTTAAAGGGTAAATCTTAACATTTTCTGACCTGACACAGTCACTAAAAGAAACAATTCATATATCCCCGTCCTGGATGCTTACTCTTGTCTTTTTGTCCTTTGTGGCAGCATGACTACAAATAAACAAAAGGTAACCTAGGTTTGTGCCATAGTTTGCTGTGCAGCATCACAAAATGGGTGGTAATGCAACAAGGGGGGAAGCTCCATGGGCCACAAGCAAGAAGGATGAGGTTTGCTTGATTAAACTGTGCTGGTTTAAAATGTTAGTAAAGCTCAAACTTTGCCTTTGCAGTTCCTCCAACATAGATGGCTTAGAGGCCTCTCCTCCCTTGAGGTACCATTCTGTTCTGGTGTGGTGGGAAGTGCCATGAATCCCTGTGATTACTGATACAGAAGTTACTCTACCAAAGCAGACAGGAACTCATTGCAGAGTTGGTTTTCCTTTTCCATAGTACAGATTTTCTGAGTCAGCCTGCACAAGGTGACACACTGAGAACACTTTTTAGAAAAACCTTTTCTTGCTTCTGCTGTTGATAAGCCCAAATATTTCCTCAGCTGAAAAGGCAGCTCTAATGCAGTCATAATAACTGCTGGCTTACTGCACATGAAACATAACAGGGTTTGCTGCTGTATTATTTTTTAAAAGCTAATGATAATTTCTCCTGTGAGAATTTTTTAAATTATTTTTGGACCAGGCTGATTTTGTAACTTCCAGTCTGTATTTCTGTAGTACAGGGTACCATCCAAACAGAAATCAAACATCAGTTACCTTCAGCACTTACTTACCAAACTTTGGTCAAAATAATTAGTAATAGGAACTGCAGACACTACAACTGGGTAATTTGCTGAAGGCGTGGAGTAAGATGTTCTGACTTACCCTTTGACTGTAATGGATAAACCAAATGGTTATTATACTCACCTTTTAAAATCATAAGGAAGTACTGAACTACACCAAACCTACCAGAGAAATCTGAAGCCTTATAAACCTTTCCCAGCCTGAAAATGTAGCCAAATTTTGATTCCTGGCATTTGTTTTTCATAATTTGAGCACTTTCATGATTCAGTTCTGAATGTAACACAGTGGTTACTTTCTTGTAGTAGTCTCTTCTGAAGGATCTTGTGTAAACCTTTGACAGGATAAATAATAAATACTAAAAATATAAATACTAAATACTATATATAAATAAATATAAATATAAATATAAACATAAACATAAATATAAATATAAATATAAATATAAATATAAATATAAATATACTAAAATAACACTAAAATAACACTAAAATGACACTTAGGCATCTCATTCTCAACAACTTTCAGACACCACTAGAATTCTCAGTTTCTGTTTTACCACTGCATATTCCTTTGCTTTACCCCTACCCAGGATTTTCAGTTTTCAACACAAGTATTTGACTTTTTTGATTTTCAGCTCTGAATGCATTTTCAAGAATGTGTTCTAGAGCAGATGCAATAAAAGGCAATTTGAAAGCCCCTCAGGATTAACCTGTTCTTAGATTCCATGGTACTCTGGCTGGATCAGGGGTTTGTGTCCCTGGCAGATTTTCCCCATCTGAAAGAGTATGACCACTATACAAATTTGAGTGTCCCAGCAGCAATTTCTCCTATTGGAAATGCTCCATTTGGCATGAATATTCATTGGGCTGGAGAAGGTAAGATTGTATGGTGCAGCAATTGTATCGCTCAGTGAGAACATGGGACACTCACTTTCGAGTCACTCTTCTAATGAATATTTAATTATTTATATGTGTTAGAGTTTTTAAAGCAGGAAAAGTTCAGAGAGATTTTCATAATATCCTGTAGCCTGGAGCTTAGATCACTTACTGAAGATGATAAAATTTTATTTAAAGCTCCTTCAAATTTCAGTTTATAACTTGTCAAAAGTTAATTCCTGTATTTTTTATTTCTCAGTCCTCACACCTAGTTCAAATATATTTATTTGCTCAGATTTAAGCATTTTCTGTTGTTTTGAAAAGCATTTGATGAATTTACTTTGGTTTAGTTGGGCTGTTAGGAATGGACTAAATATTTTCATGCTGGTTCAACCAAAGCTGAAAAAACAAATGAAGTTGGAAGAGAAGGGGAAGCAAGGAAAACTTCTTGGACCTATTTTTTGTGGGTTTTTTAATTAACTGGGAAAAACAGGATGAGATCCAGAGATGATATAGGTTTGAAGGACATTAAATATTATGGTCTTGAATTATGAAGACCAGAGTGTAGAGAAATTTGTAACTGATCAATTTAGACGCACAATTCCCTTTGGTTATAACCTAATTCTCACCACCTAACCTCTTTTGGAAGGCAGTGGAATTTTCAAAAGCTTATTTCCACATGTTGAAAGAGCTCATGATCCCTAGAATACTCAGCAAGATCAGAAATAGTCCATTTTCTATCTACCTTTAATGTTCATTTGGTTTAAATTATCAGTTTGTTCTGAATGCAGGATATGATTTCTGAGTCCAGTGTATTTAAGATTGTATCCTTCCACTCTTAATTTCAACTTCCAGCCCAATGCAATATAATTCCCAGAGGAATAAGACAGAATCTAGCAGACTATGTGTGTCCTTCTGCATTTCTATCACAACAAAATACTTTTAAAGCTACTCACTTTATATATAGATATATCTCATTATATATACATGTGTGTATAAAGTGATATATATATGTATATACAAACACACATATATAAAAATTTCTCCTCTTCCCTTCCAAAGGCATGTAGATGAACCATTTACTTTTTTCAGCCATAAAATTACAAAAGGTTGTGATGAACTTCACACAAAAACTGTATTTGGAACAGCCAACCTTGTGATCATTGTACCAATCTTACAGTGTACCCCATTTTTAGGAAAGTAATAGGAAAGCATTTGTTGTTTAATTGTTTTTTAAAATTAAAGAAATCAAGTTCTATCTTCAGGTGTTAAAATCACTTTTCCTTTCGTATCCACAGTTGAAACATTATTTACTCTGCCTTTGAATTACCACTCTGCTTCTTCACTTTGCCATATTAAGTGCTGATTTTTTAACAGCAAAATGCATGTAGTCAGAAGATCTGTTAGTTTTAATTTACTAATTCATTTTGCCTCATTTGTGGTAGAATTCAATACGAAAATTAGCTACTTCATAGAAAATGTTTCACTTTGTCTTCTTTCTAAACATTTGAGAAAGGAGGATCACATCCTTGGGGGGCCTCAAAAGATTTTATTGTGATAACTGGAACAAAACAAGAAATGTACCTGGAGTTTTATTTAAATGGAGAATTTACGGACCATCTTTGTTATACATGTATTTAAATGTCTTATTTTTACTAGTCAGCAGTTACATAGAGAGAGAAATTAGTTACACTATCAGATGTTTCATTTCTTCAGTAGGAAATAGCATTATTGCTCCTTGAGGAAAGAAACCCCAAACTGATAGTGGTGGCCATAAAACCCTTTGTGATTTGGACTGTTTATCAATCTTCAAAATGTAAATTTGTGAAACAACAGGACTAAAAGCCCAAACGTATTGTTTGGGTAGTGCCTTTCCCCAGACAGGTTCCTAGGCTGGCATCTGGAGTTCGGTTGTTTGTTTGGTTGTTGTTTTGTTATTGTTTGGTTTGTGTGTGTTATTTTTGTTTGTTTGTGGGTTGGGGTTTTTGGGTTTTGGTTTGTTTGTTTTTCTCTCACACTGTTTTCTTTTTGTAAGGTTAAGCAGCACCTGTTCAACTTGCCAAGTTAATGAACTATTAATGAACTGATGTGAGAAATGCTGTGGTTATGATATAAACCATCCTAGCCCTAGACAGTGCTTGATATTAAATTGTATCTTCCACTTTACAGAGATTGTGCTGCTGAACTCAGGTTTGCTCAACTTCCTAATCACCTCTAAACTTTCAAAGGAATTATTTCAGCCTGCCTCCTCCCTGTGCTGTTTCACTGATGCAAGGAGGGGCAGTGCAGTAACTCTACACCTGTCCCAGCACACGCCTCTCAACCTGCTCAACTTCCCCAGCGGGTGAGTTGGGCATGAGAACATCCGAGATTGCTCGGTCTGTGACCACTGGTCCCGACACCTCTGGGTGTTGGGGCTGGCTTTGTGCTGGGGTGGCTTTAGCACTGGGGGCTCCACCATGGCACTTGATGACAGCAGCTTGTACTCCAGGACTAAGAGCAAACCTAATCCCCATCAGAGTCGGTACAAATCAACAAGACGGAGAAGCCTGCCGCCAGACATCCTGCTAGAAAACGATTTTAAAGGAAAGTTGCAAAAAAATATTAGGAATATAGACCCTATACACCCAAGGCGCACTAAGAAAAGACCTTCTATATTTTCAGGTAGGAAATGCTATTTCAATAGTATTTTAGTGCAGTATCTTTTAACCTTCTTCCTAACAGAACAATTCATCAGTGGATTACAGTCAGAACTTATTCTGGTTTAAAATGTAAGACAGATTTCATGGATAGATTTAATCAAGTGCCATTTATGTTAAATTATGTCAGTCATTAGAGTTAAAATGATGGAACCAAAAAGAGACTTCATGTTTTTGATTTCATTTTGCTTGCTTGAGAATTGCTTTATTTTTTTGAAAGCCAGTTGTTTCTCCAGAGCTTTAAACTGCATTTTGCTTAACCCCACTTACAAGAACTACAGACAACAGTAGCAGTGTAAGAATCTCTCTTGCTGCTCTAATGCTGTATCTCATTGCTTCTCTGGAGGAGAGTGGTTTGGGGAGTTCTTCAGTCTAGCAGATTTTTTTGTGTGTGTAGCCAGAAATTAACATCACTAAATAATCAAATGCATGCTTTAAATTCCTGGTTTGAACTGAAGCCTACAATTTCAGGAGTTAATAATTTAGTTTAACTCTCTAGTTGTTAAGAAGTAGGAGCAAGGTGTGAGTGGATTTCAGTCAAGCTAATGGCAAGTTTGGAATATTTTGTTGTGTTGTGCTTTTCAATAATTTTAAATGTGGCCTAAAAATAGGCAACAGATTACTACGAGGACAAAGGATTTGTTAGAAAACATTCAGGTCATCTTTACGAGGAGGACTTAAAAGGTTCTAGGGGGAAAAATCAATACCAGCTCATCCCTGCTGAAACTGAAAATGTATTCTGTGAGGTGATCAGAGGAAATGAAATCCTTTATAGAAACAAAACTTCTTTAAATTAAAGTATCTCCCTTTCTAGATGAAAATCAAGATTTTCACATTTCTTGGGGAATTAGTACAGTCATACAGATCTTAGAAGAGTTGTGAAGTATATCAAATTATTTAAATATTAATTTTATATTAGGGACAGCTAAGCTTACATGAATACCTTTTCAAGAGCTGAAACACTGGCGAAGGAATGGAAGTACAATTTAAAAGACAACACAAGGCAGCAGCAGCATTGTTTGTGTGGGATTTAGATCCTCTATTGAACCTTTGTTAAGGTAGCTGAAATATTTCAATGCTTCAGGAAATAAGGCTTTTTTCCTCCTTCCTATTCTATTTCTCTAGCTTAAAAAAATGCAAAAAAGCCTTAGCAGATCTTGAGCCAGATGACTCAGACATGCCCAAGGCTCCTGTGCTTCCCAATGCTTGAACTGGCTCTTCCTAAGATGATGTGGTCTGTTGGTGCCTCTCAAATCACATTATTTTGGACAGGTAGACCCTCTGTATCTTACCTGACTTTGTATCTTATCTCAGTTGCCACTTTTTATGTTTCTCTTACCTTTTCTGCTTCTTAACTACTCTGTGTTTGTGGGGTTTTTTTCTCCTGTAACTTTTCAGGTTTTTTCCTGTACATCGACATTTTTGTTAGGAAACAAACGCATTAAATATGTTTTTGGCTTTGTGTATGGTCTTCAAAACCCATATTCTGTTGTACTTACCCAGATTTCACCTTTATTCTGTGATTTTTTTTTTTTTAATGCAGTTCTTTCTGCTCTTTTTCCACGCTCCCAAATTACCACATTAGCAGTAGTACTCCATTCTTTGTGCTGTGTCAGACATGAGCACTTTAATGCCGTTTGTGTGTCTGGAACACTGCCACTATGCTTATGAAACCCACTGCAGATGTGTTACTGTACACTCAAGGGCACTTAACTCAAAGGTAATGCAAATTGATTCCTATAAGCAACTGATGGAGCATGATGGAAAGATGGGTGTAGCCTTTCATTTGGTAGGTCAGCAGTGTGCATGGGAGAAGCTTTACTTGATTTGCTTTTGAAAACAGGTTAACAAAGTACACTTGAAGTCCTCCAGACCATTCTTTCACGCAGTAAATGTAGGTTAGAGTGGAAAAAGAGCTGTATCATAGAATCAGGGAATGGTCTGGGTTGGAAGGGGCTTCTAAAATCCATGTAGTGCAACCACCCTACTGTGAGCAAGGACACGTTCCACTGTTATCAGGTTGCTCGAGGCCCTGTCCAACCTTGAATAGATAGATAGGTAGATATTAAATGTAAATATAAATAAATAGACAGGCTTTCTCTGCAGTCTTTTGGATGAATCAAGAATTTTAACGTAGTAGTTCCTACTTCCTTGTTTCAGCCTAGTCACCTATAAAATAAGTGTTTTAAATCTCTATCATACTGACTCTTACACATTCTTCTAATCTTTGTATCTCTGCTAAGTTTTTTATAATAGTGTCAGCTGGTCTTGCATTTAGGACATTATTGCAATTTAGGCTGAAGTCATGGACTTACAGTTTGTTCTCTTTTATTCTATCTTACAAAGCTTTGTTAATACCATAGTGAATAGTGATACACCAAGGCATTGGGCTGCAGGGAAATGCATCAGTCCATCCATTGGGACTCTTGTTGCAGTCTTGGTGCAAACTCAGGGAGGGGGCTTCTTTTACAATTTTTTTCTAAACTGTGATAGCTAGAAGCTCATTCTTTAGAAATAAAAGCTGAAACCCGAGAAAGTGAGTTGTCTGTGTGTCCTGCCATCATGATGTTAGTTATTCATGTATGCCTAGACAGGACCATCCAATGGTTTCATTGGGTTATTGTGTTCATCCCTTATGGCAAGGGGAAGGCAGAAACTGCGTGCTGAGAAACCATGGCATTGCCCAAGGGATACACTGCACAGAGATACCTTTCTCTTTTTTTACAAAGCACTTAATTTCTTATTTTTCTTGAAATTTGAAATGTTTAGAGCTACCGTATACTTCAGGAGTTGGTGAATATCAACTGCTATTTATATATAAATTTTGATTTTTACTGTTACATAGTTATGCTTTTTTTTTGTTTTTTTTTTTGTTTTTTTTTTTTTTAAGACACAGGCACAAGGGATCATAGCAACATTATAGGGCCATTTATTGCCAATAGAGAGGTTCATCACCTTTATTAGTGGAGGTTGTACAGATCTGCTGATATGTTCTCAATTCAGCACACTCTCATGGCCATGACTGAACCTCGCTCTGGCAGGACCATGCAAAATGAACAGTGTCTTGTCTTAACCCTCAATTGTTAAAGAGAGAAAAAAGAATTGCATAAAGACAGTGGGCAATGAAGGGGCCTTAGGAGACCATGTCTTGACAGAGCTACCTAATAAAAGTAAATTGAACTAACTGAAGCAGCATAAAATTAAAATGGATTAGCTAAATATCATTAAATGTGTATGCTGACTTATGTTCACAAGCACAATGGCCTGAACAAAATTAGCGTGTATTTTTTAATTTTAATCTAGGGAAGTGAAGGGTGGGTTTTTACTCCTATTTCTTTTTGGAAGAAGGCTGCTGGTGTTGTTTGAGTTTTGTCTTTTTGCATGGAAAAGACACGAGATTTTGGCTGGGAATGTTAATTTTCTATAGAAAATAGAATACGACAGAAATCACAAAGGTCAAAGTGCTAAAAAAATTGTAATGGTCAAATTCTACTTGGAAGCCATTTGTATTGTGAGCTAGAGATGTTTGTTTAACTAGGTACCATTAAAAATCCACTTATAGTACTTATTAGTATCTTGTAGACTTTTTTCCTTCTCCTTCATTCCTTGCTTATGTAGGTAGTCCATATTATTGTTGAATGATGCTTGCTCACTGATGTGTCAGTTTTGAAGAATGGAAGGTGAGAAAAATACTTGGGATTTTCTGCCTCTCCCAGGACCAGGCACGCCTCCTTTTCATGGCTGCATGCCTGTGCCTCAGGTGTTGTCTTCCCAGCCAAAATAAGCCCTGTGTATTTTGTGGGACAGCACATGATCACTACTTTGGTTAAAGCAGTGTGGTGCTGCTGTGAGTTAATGTGATGAAGGTCACTGGTTAGCAGTACTTTACAGAGCTACTCAAAGTAAGAATGTAGGTTGCTAGTCTGTGATTTGACAACTGAATAGCTAGTATTTTCACTGCCTTTTTTCTTTTTTTTTTCAGTGAAAATATTGTCGCAGTTAGAAGTCTTGAGATACTCTCTCAAAGCATTTCTGGAGTTCAAACCAGCATACAGTCTAGCAAAGTCACTTTCTAAAATAAGTAAGTTGATTTGACTCCATATTTGCATGTAAATTGTAATAAAGAAAAATAATGACAGAAAGAAAGGGTTTTATATGAAAAATTCAAGTTGTTCAAGAGTGACAAGAATAAATTATTTAATTTCCCATGAGTTGTGCAGCTAAAACAGCCGGTATGTATGACTTACTTTTTACTTTTGACTGGCTGTGTTAATTGGAAAAGACTTGCCAAAATCTAATTACTTTTAATAAGGATGCTTAAAGTCATGGGTACAGTATGTGTCTTGATTCAAATGAGTAATAATGATCTGTGTTCAGTATTTTAATTTGGTGAAGATTTGAATATCCTACCTCCTCTGTGAATAAATTGTACTGCATGGCAATAATGTATGCTTGTGATCTGCATATGATAATTGCTCTTCACTTATGGTACCCCTACTGACATTTGGGAGATTGGCCTGTGCTGGTGCTGCATTTTACAAGTATCAAGGGAAGGGAAGGCAAGTCTGACTTGTCCCGAACTTTTTCTCCTCCATGCCTTACTTGAAAACATTGGCTTGGTTTCCCACTGATCACCCACTGTTACCAAGACCTTCTGTTGACTGAAAATGCAGGAGGAGGGAGGGATAGCATTTTTTTATTTACTGTTTGTACTGTAAGCTGGCATTAGTTCTGTTGTACTGTTTTTTATTGAGCCTTATGCTAAGATATGCCATTGGTGCATTGCTGATTGTGTCCCCACCCATTGATTTGGGTGCGTGGCCACTGCTTCATTAACAGAAATTATATTACTGATATTATCTTGCTTTGATCTGGCCCTCTGCATTTTTGTGGTCTCATACATATTTATATATACATTACTTAATATTCAGCATTTTAGTTCATGCATAATTATATTAAAGTGACATTTTCTTTAGGAAGGATGGGTTGATGATTCAGAGGAAAGCTCTAGATTTCTCATGAAATCTGATGTAATAGCTGTATGTTGTTGGACTTGTTTTCTTCTTGGGTTCACTGGCATTTTATGGAGTGGGGAGAATGATTTCCAAATAATTTTGTAAGAAAGTGATGAAAATGCTGCCTCATCTTTAAGTTATATTTAGGGATTTAAATGAGGTTCTCTATGTCCATTGGAAAGTAACTTGAACATGGAAATGAGAGAGAAGGTAGGGAGGAAGGTGAGGTTAAGATAAAGAAGGCTTCTTCTGCTATTATGGCTTGGATTTTTGTGTTTTGATTTATTGTTTGTTTGTTTGTTTGTTTGTTTTAAAAACTGTTTATTTGTCTCCTAGATTTAAATTGCCACCATCAGTTGTTATAGATGTTAAGACTCTTCTTAAAAGCAAAGACTCCAGTGTTCAAGTGAATGAATCGCATTGTATTACACAGTAATATACCTCAAATCTTAAATGTCTAAGGATTTGCAGACTTCATTTGTGCTGAGAGACATGGTGAAACCTTTCTGTTTCAAGGAAAAAAATATCTGTAGTTATGCAATGTATATTGTGTGTGACACAATCCTGTGGCTCCTCTTACAAGGACCTGTTGTGTAGTGGGCTTTTTATTTATTTAGTTGGTTTAGAACTGCCTGAGGGTATTGATGTGACTTTCTGTGGGGTTTTGCTCTGTGTCTTTGGAGTTACTGTTTCATGTTGGCTGTAATATCAACATTCTTTTGTTGCAGAATGTGTTAGAGATTATCTATGCGGTTATCTGTATGCTCAATTTGTTGTGAATTATCTGCTATCAGAGTAAACCTTTTCTGGGGTAATTTATGCTGCAAATGATATAAGGCTGGTACAATAATTAAGTCTAATCTTAAGTCTGTGTTTTGGTAAGGAGAGGGACAGTTCACAAGTGCCATCTTTCTAACTGTAATCTCATTTGTCCTGTATTTCCTGCTTTGTTTAGGATTTTTGAAGTAGGCAGTCTCTTGCTGGCCTGTCCTCTCCTGTTCTTCTTATGCAAGTCAGAAAAATCTCTCTCTAGCAAAGTTGCTCTATTTCTTCTGCATTTTGCCTGGGTAACTCTCCTAGCAATTCTCAGACCCAGTTCAGAAGTTGGCAAGCGGTGAGGAATCAAGAGAGAGCTGGATTTGCCACCAGGATTTAGATGATGCTTTTCTGTACGCTTGTAGGCTGCTTCATGGCACCTGGCCTCATGGCAGGAGAAAGCCCCAGGGGTTAATGTAGGCATGGCTTTCATGGCCCTACATAGTTGAATCACCAGTCTGCCCAGCAAGACATGACTTTAATTACCACAGAGGTCATTAAAACTCAGCACCAGTTTGTTCAGTGTGTCACAATAAAGTACTTCTGATCAGAGTTGTTTAGATTTATCATGGGCAGTTACTGACTCTTCTATAGAGAATCATTCAAGTATTAAATTTCTACTAGTTGCTGAGGCTCTGTTCTGAAGCAGAAAGTCTAATCTGCAGCAGAGGTTTTACTATTACACAGAGATGCCAGGGTGAAAGAAGGATAGCAAGAAAAGCAGAATACCAGAGACTAAATTAAGCTCACAAGATGGAACTTCAGGGTCTGAAATGTAATTTTCTGCCCAGTGAACTGAGGATAAACAAAACATATGTGTACAAGTCCAATTTTAAATCTGTTCTGGAACTAGAAAATCAACAGTTCTCCCTTCAGAAACTAGTAGTAATGTAATTTAAGTTTAGATTTGTCATACTAAATATTGTTGCTCTCTTACTTAAGAGTAGTGTCACAATTTGTCCTTTATCTGGTTTCAGGGTTAAGAATAGTTTTGCATAATCTATTGTTATATTTCTATTCTTCCCACTTGAAAGCCCATCCTAAATGAGGTCTCAGTGACTGTGTAAACGTCCCTCATCAGCAAGGACAATGAAGGTGATGGAGATGGAAAAGGCCCAGGTGGTCCATGCTGCCTTTGCCTCAGTCTTTACCTTCAGGAGATCTTCGGGAATCCCAGGGGGCAGAGGCCAGCAGGAATGCCTGAACTGAGGCTTTGCCCTTGTTACAGGGATAAGAGGTTAGGGAACACTTGAAACAAGCTGGACATCCATAGGACCTGAGAGGATGCAGCCCCAGTGCTGAGGAAGCTGGCTGGTATCATGGTCTGACCAGTCCTGGGAGTTTTTGAAAGCTCATGGCTACGCGGGGAGGTTCCTGAGGACTGAACAAGACCAAATGTGACTCTTTTTTTCCAGGAAGGGCAAGACAGAATATCGGGGAGCTGCTGGCTGGTAATCCTCACCGTAATCCCTGGGAAAGTGATGGGATAAATAATCCTGTAATCTATTTCCAAACATAATTACAGATGACTGGCAGCAGCCAGCATGTTGGTATGAAGGGGAAATGATGCTTTACGAGCTCAATAGCCTTCTAAAACAATAGATAGACAGCTTGGTGTGTGATGGAAGATCAAAGGACACTGTTTCAACTTTAGACAGGCTTTCAGCAATATCTCCTTGAGCATCACCATAGGCAATGATGAAACTCGATGAATGAGCAGTGGGGTGAGTGGAAGGCTGAGCTGCCAGGCTGACTGGGTGGTGACTGGCAGCACCAGGGCTCACAGGAGGTCAGTCACTAACAGTGTAGCCCAGGAGCTGGTACTGGAGCCAGCGCTGTTTAACAGGAATCTCATGAAGCTCAATGAAAGGAAAAGTCAAGTTAATACAATTTTAACACAGTTTTGTTCAATATTTCCCCTACTACTTCTGCAAGTACTTTGTTTTCACTCTGTATTACTGAAAATCTTACCAGTTCTCTTACTCTACTTTCCCAGATTATTATAACTATTTAGGCATTTCCTTAAAATTCTGTTCATTGATAACTTTTCTCACTAAATATTTCCAGAAAACAGAATCTACTTTTTTTTTTTTTCTTATTGTGGAAGATAAATGGTAAAACTGTCAAGCAATCCTGTAGCAATCCTGAACCTACTTCATTGTGTTTTCCCTATAAGCAAGGCCCATTGTTGCCAGAGTTGCAGACACCTCACTTTTCTAAGCTCCCTTGCTTTCCTCCAATCCTGATACTTGCAGAGGGAATTGTGGAAGGAACTTCCTTGAGTGTTAGCATTGCTTCTTTCTCACAATAGAGATCTAGAAGGAACAGATGCAGTAGCTTTAACAGAGTTATCATCCTATAAAGACTGATTATCACTGTCCATTCTGGCTTTTTAAATGTTCAAGCTCATTTTCTGACCATGCTTCTTGGAATTAGAGCTAAAATGTATCTGTTCCTGACAGCCAAAGTTTAGTAAGGGCTGAGCCAGAAAAGCGGCTTGGAAGAATGTTCTTTACTATAAAAAGCAGTGCCTCTTATAGGTAAAAGTGCCTCTTACAGGTGTTTGTAAATGTATATGAGCAGTTGGGAAAGCTATTTAACCATGTAATACCTATGAAAAGCATGTCTCTGTTTTTTTTTAAACTGGTTGGGTTATTTGTTTTTTTTTTTTTTCAATTTAGAAGCATCATTTTCCTTTGCTTCTTTCCCCCATCTGAACACCCATCAGCCTCCATTGCATTGACCTGTGGGGGCAACTGAAGGTAATGAAGGTAATACTGGAGCCCCAAGACACACCTGCTGCTCAAATCAAACTTCTGCTCCTAACTAGTGCCAGCACAAGGAGACCTTGTGGAAATTTTGGGAGTAAGGGAGGGGATGGAGGAATTTCACAGCTCTTTCAAGAGTAGCACAATCTCAGGTTAGCTGAGCTTGCTTAATCAAACAAGAAAACACGCTCTGGGTGAAATCTGTCGTATTATCAGATGGGGGGGAAGTATCCTTCTGGTCTTGGAGAAGTTTCCATTTTATAAAGGGTTCTGCCTGTGCTGATGCTGCGTTTTTAGTTCACTGAATTAGTCAGTAGCTGGTGATGACCTCCCTTGATCTGTGGAAGAGTTCAGGCAAGGTTTGTGCCTTGGAGCCCATTGTGAGTCGGGAGGATACGGTGTCACTGAGCACTGGTACCCGACTGAGCATCAGCTCAGGTTCCACACCCACCACTGCCTGCAGCTGCACTGAAAGATTTCAAAGCTGGTGGATCCCAGTTGTTATTTTTTTATGGTCACCTTTCCCTTTTGAATTAGGTTGCTATAAAAGTTAACTGGATTTTTTCCAGATCTATGCACCGTATTCAAATAAAAGAATTCTGTCTCAGTGGATTGTTTTCAGTTATATATCCTATATTTTAGATCTCACTTCACAGCTGAGAAGCCAAACCAGAGATGAAAAAGAAAGAACTATTTTCGTCTTCTGATCTGGCAAAAAAAAAAAAAAAAAAAAAAAAAAGAGAATAAGATCTGCTAATTTTAATAAGTTTTTTAAAAATGAGTTTAGATTTTCAAAGCCTTTAATGATGCAGTGGACAAACAAGTACGTGGGAGTTTGATGCTTAACCAGATTAGACACTTAATAATATACAAAGCAATTGTTAGATGTTTCAGAAGCTAAATGCCTTTGAAAATCTAGGCTGTGGTGACTCAAAATCATTAATCATTTTAAGTGTATTTAAAGTATCTATAATTGCTACTGCCTTTTCTAGGAAACCGTTCAATTTAAAATGTGGCATCTTTTTGTGCTTTCTTCCTTGTGTACTGAGCCTCAAGTGCTTTCTTTTTTCTTTTAGTTAGTAAAAAGCAGATTGTGTATTTTGTTTTGTACATTTTTTTGCTAAATGGCGGTTTCCATTCAAGTGTAACATGCAAGAAACCTTGAGTAACATAACTGTCTTAGGAAGATTATTTAGCTTTTTCCAGCATAAGCAGGCAGCTGTATTAGACCCCATTTCTCTGGGAGACCCAAGACATCCCCATGAAGGGATGGACTCTGGAGGACAGAAAAGGCCCAGTTACAAAGGCTGCACATATATTTAACTTGGCCTCAGTGAGGACACTTGTGCTTCTGTAGAACAGCAGCAAGTTGGAGAATGCTGGAGCTCTTCTACTGCCTGTGCCCAGATCAAAGCATTGCTCTTGCAAAACCTTCACCACAGCAAGGGAGAGCCCTCCAACAAGTGCTCGTCAGTTAAAAGGCACTATGTTCAGGGGGGGAAAAAGCAGGAAAGAAAGATTCTACCTCTCAAATTGACTTCTCTCCTGGCACAGATTACTCCAAAAAGTGAAACAATACATACTTACAGATGATGTTCTAATTTAAAAAAAAAAAGTTTTGCTTCCCAGTACTTCAAAAAACATTATAAAAAATATTTTGCAAGTCAGAGCAAACATTCTTATGTAAGATCAGTGATATTTTTTTAATCCAAATTATTGTCTCCTATCTAGCCAGCATCCAAACACACTGTTGTGCAAGTTAAGGATGTTACATAGTAAATTTCAGATGCTGTGTTTTACCAGTGCTTGCCTAGGGGGGTTATATGAAAAGTGAATTCAAAACTACATAAAACAAGACATATTCCTTCAATAACTGTTTAGGATTGAGATGATTTACTGACATCAATTTTTGAAAGAATGGATAAAATAGTTTTGAATAGTAACAGGAGAGTGCTGAGGCAGAAGTTGTAACTGAAAGATATGCATGTAATGAGAAACAGAAATTTCACTGTAAAATCATTTGGCCTGATTTTTCCTGACAGTACCTTACAGCACTGCAGTCATTTATGTAAAGTTGCTGTAAAGTAGCCAGTGGCTTGAGTTGTGAAGATTTTTGCTGGCAGCTATTTATGTTTACTTTGGGTATTCAGAAATATTTTCAAAGAGATGAAGGGGATGGTGACAGCCTAGCTATTAAAGGTATCAAGTGAGCGAAGAAGTGTATGTGCATGTCCTGTTTATAACCTACAGTCAGGAAAAGAAAAAAATATTTTTTAGTCTACCACCTGGCATGAATTCTGGGGTAATCCTAATTTTTGAAGTGTTAGTTCTTCCCACCTTGAAACAAAAAAGTTTCAAAAATTGTTGATGTTATCTAGCTTAGTCATTAGATCCCTGGTCTAACGGGAGTAGCACTGATCTCTGAGCTCCCTGAACTGGAATTTTCTATTAGCACCTCTGAGTAAAATGAGAAAAAGCTCTTACACTGTAATAAGCCAGGCTCCAGCTATTCCAGGCACTTCCCTCACAGCAGGGGCCTGAGCCCTGGAGGATGTACAGTCTTGTTTGTGGTGGTACATGTCAGAGAAGTACCTGTCAAGGAAGGAAAATTGATGACAGTGATACAAACAAATTGATACTTCATCATTTGAAAGACTGGTCGGTAACCTACGGCCAGCTAAATCTGATGATGCTCAGTTTCCCTGTTTCAGCCACATAATTCTGATGCAGCTGTTGCAAGAGGTAGCATTTTTTGGAATCATTCAGAGTGGACATGCATAAGGCCCTCCTGAGGAGGCTGGAGGTGTTTGCATTACAGGGGCACATGTGCTAGCTCAGACCTGAAGCCTGGCTGGTCTGACCCTCTCTCTGATAGTGGGCAGAGCCTGATACCTGATAGGAAGGTGTAGGAGGCAGCAAATGTGGTACAATCTGATCCCATGTCCATCTCATCTTGATCTATCAAGATCTATCAAGATGGAAGCTGGTTGAAATCCTTCCAACATTTTTGTTCTCATTTTATGAGAGAAGTAAAAAATTGACTTCTCTTCTACAGTTGATGTTTCTAGTGGAACAAAGGGACATAAGCAGAAGGATACCTTTCTGCAGAATAATTGTAAACATTGAGGTGTGAGTATCAAATAGGTCAGCCA
>JAOTQP010000001.1:67821140-67836485 GCA_026413545.1 Cichladusa arquata | reverse complement strand
AAATTGACTTCTCTTCTATGGTAGATGTTTCTAGCAGAGCAAAGGTACATAAGCAGAAGGATACCTTTCTGCAGAATAATGTAAACATTGAGGTGTGAGTATCAAATAGGTCAGCCAGAAAGGAAGAAGTGTTAATAATTAAAAGACAGAATGAGAGAATGGAAAGGAAAGTTTAAAAAAAGAACAAGTAAGCAAGTAGCCTGTCACTGGACCATCTTATTTAAAGTCAGCGAAAACTTTAGGAACTGCTCTGGCAGAATTAAGAGAAGGAAAATATATCTGTAAATGTAGTTGAGATTCAAGAAAACATTTGTGTTAAAAATCACACTCAGGAAGTGCATTGAGGTAAGATCTGTCTAAGGGATGGATTAGTATTAGAGAACAAATTGGAGCTACTGCACTGAAAATTCCACCTTCTAATTAAATAATCAATGTTGCACATTGTGCATGTGCAACAAGTTACGGGGAGGTCTCTTGTGGAAAATGGCTATTTTGAACATGTTATTCTACAAGGGAGACAAAACTAAGGTGTGTGATATAGTTTGGTTAGGATGCCTTCGTTTTGGCATCATTTCATCATTCTGAGTGAGTAAACTCCCCCCTTTTGTGTCTTGCTGTGCTTTCCATCACATCTTGGGCACCTCTCTGAAAAGGTGGGAGCTTTTCCTTTCCAGGTTCCATGCCTGGGGAGCAAAGGGAAAGGGGAATTTTCCCCAGCTCCATGGCCTTGGCAGAACAGGGCCAGGAAAGCTGTGCTTGGTACCTCAGGGTGTGTCTGAACACAAGAATGAGGAGAAACAAAGCCTAGAATCTTATGATCTCAGCTGCAGTAAGGTGCAGTCGTTATGAGCCATCCCCAGAGACCCTGTAGGAACAAACAGGTTGCTTAGAACAGTGCCATGTAATGGAAGGTGTCCCTGGCCATGGCAGGGGTTTGGAATAGTCAATCTTAAAAGGTCCCATCCAACCCAAACTATTCCATGACCCTGTGAACATCTAGCAATAGGCGTGCTCCAGCCCTTCCCCTTGCCGGCTTCCACCTCTCTGCCCTCCCACAGAGTTTCCTGGAGGGTAGAAGACATACAGCTGCGTGACAGAAGGGAAGTGGAAAAGGGAGTTTACAACTTATTATGGCCCTAAATTTTGCAGTATTTGGGGGTTCAGTCTATGCACTGTGTAATGAGGAAATGTGTGTAATAAATCGAGAAAAAGAGGGACAGCCAAAGTCTGGATTCCCTCTGTCCTAGACCTGGTACCAATTTCTTACGAGTAAATTAGCAAATACAAATTATACTTTTAATATGTGGATGGGGTTCAGTTACTCCTTACATCTCTGAAACAAGCACCCAGAATCAGTCATCTTCAGTGGTGGTTTGGAAACTTCCTGTTATGAGGAAGTTCTGACACCTGATACTAGGATGTTTGGAGAGTATGATATATAACCTTGTCCTAAAATGTAGGTAAAGGTTTGTTACAAAACTGAGAAGGGAAGAAGTTTATAGGATTTCAGTAATGGAAAACAGCTTGTTTAGGGATGGTTCCTGGAAACTTGAGGTGAAGAGCAGGAAGAAAGTACTGCTTAAGTTATTCTTTGTGCCTGCTGATGCCTGTGGTCTGTGCTTCTGGGAGACAGGCTGCATTTTGACATGCACAGCAGTATTTCTTGCATCAGTGTTGCCTAAGTCCATGCCTCAGTGGTAGTGGTGCAGATTTCCTAATGGCTTTCAGGATGGTCTATTTTTAGCATGTGTATGGTAAATCTGGGCAAACAAAATTTGTTCCTGGCTGGCCTATGCTTCCAGGCACTGTTTAGCTAGGGAGAGACTCAGAGGTGAATGACAGAGTCCTAAGAGGCCATGTCAGTTTGACAGCTCCAAAGAAAATTTAAAGGAAGAATAACAGTACCTTGAATCTTGAAGGCATAATTCCAGTGTTAACCAGTTAATCCTCTGCAACATGCCTAGTTATCATTTGTTATTTATAGATTAGGCACGAACCCCTTACAACCTATTTAATTAATCTAATGAATTCACTAAACAACCTGAGGATGAGAGCTGGGTAATGTGTGAATCTATAATGTATCTCTGAAAATATGTTATTTTATTCTATTAAATACCATTCAATAGATTTCTATCTAAATATTTTATATAACTGTACCCAAATTGCCTGATGCCCTTGCTTTGGAAATACAAACACATGCTTCATTTCAGTGCTGCTGTCTTCCATTTTGACACAGTTTATGCTGTAAACATGCATTCCTTATGCATTATTTACCGTTGTCTTGTTTCTGCCTGTTTTGCTTCCCATCACTAGGTGGCAATAGCTGAACAGTCACTTACAAACAGGAGGCAAAACAAAATGGTGCAGCAAAACTAATGATACATAACCTAAGAAGGATTTCTATTACTTTATTTAGCAATTATCATATTAAATGAGATTTCCTTGGTGAAATCTTATTTTGTGGAGTGCTTTCTGTCACTCTGTACTTTTAATTTGGATCATAGCAAGATGTTTGTTTTACCTTGTTAATACATCACAGTACCTAAAATTTGGTTGATTTAGATACTCCAATTTTGATCTTTGATTCAGCAGAGGACATTAATAAAGCTGTGGATCTAATGTATGTGTTATGTCATATCTGCCAGTCTCTGTGAATAGCTCCCATACCTTAGGGTATCTATAATTGTGCTAGACACCTATTTTTAGGCACTGGAATACCATTGAGCTATGAGCAGCATCCATCTGAAAGCTAGCACAGTCTTTCAAGAGCAGGGCAGAGAGAGGTTCCCAGAGAAGGGAATGTGAAACCATGAATGCAATGCAGCCTATCCCAGAACATGGCAATATCCTTTTTGTTTTCCTCTGTTAGGTGTGTTCTGCACTGGAATCAAATAAATCTGGGGATCACTCTTTGTAGGGTTGCTTTATTTTGCCCAGGAGGACTAGACTGTATCAAAACCACAAAGATACTAATAAGCAGCCCCTACTTATTCCTGAGGTGAAAAACTCCAGACAGCCAAACTTTTATACAGACTGTGCCACTGTGAATCCAATCTGATTCCATGGAAACCAGAGACACAGATGTAATTCAACATACAGTGTTATTTGGCTCATAGTATTTGACTCAAAATAAGGAGGAAAAGTTATATGAAGCCATAGAAAATAATAATCATAATCATAATAAAGGATGTTAAAACCTTCAGTAATACAGCAGAGCTACTTTTGGCTTTGATATGTGTCCACATCACTGTTTGGAAGACAAAATTTGCATCTATGTTTGCTTTGTTACTGTTGTCATCCCTTAAAGGCTTTCAGCTACTCTTTGCATTTAGCCTCAGATTCTGAAGAGTTAAGATTGCAAAATCCACATAGGCCCTTTCATTCCAAGCTAAAATGAGCCCTAGAAGATTGTGCAAGACTGTGCTATATTCAAATCTCCATGTGCTTTTTTAAGGATTCCTGCAAGCATTGCTGAAAACATAGAGGACTAAACTGCCTGAATGACTGTAATAAACAGTAGTCACTAAAACTGTAAACAAAATTGGTACCTATGCTACTAAATATTAAGAATCTAAAAATCCAGTATACAAAAGTAGTTACCCTAAGTATCATGTGTATACAGCGAGGAGGAACAGGCTGCTTTGAACAAATAATTGTGCTCTTTACTGGAACTCTTTGGAACTATTGTGTCATGCTGAAGGCACTCACCTCCCAGTGTAGGCATCTGAGCTGGATGCCTCAAGATAGATATTGTGAATACCTCCAGCAGTATGTGGTTTTGTTATTCTTGTTCCTTTGCTGAGTGAAAGCTTTGAAAGTCTATTTTTCAGATGTTTTGCAGTGACAGTAGCTGTTCATGCAGCATTCTGCTCACAAGAACAGTTCTGACCATTCTGATGAACAGCGTCTCCCAGCTTCTCACAATTGGGGTGTGGAAACTCCACAGCTCCAGAGTCTGTTCAGACTGAGAAGGGTATTATTAGCCAGGTAACCAAGATTCCTGGATATTTGTTACCTCTGATCTCAGAAAGCAGTGAGGGAACAGAAGGTGCTCAGTGTGTCACAAATGTGGAGTGTGAGTTACACACAAACGTTTATAGTTTAAACAATGCTTATGGTAATCAGCAAGTTCATCATGGCAGACAAATGAAAATCCTTACATTATGAATCTATGGTTTCATATGGTGAAAAAAAGGCAACTTATTGTCAATTCCCATGTAGCAATATCATAAAGAAGGAGCCCACTGTAATTCTGTAATAGCCCTCATCAATTTACTTTCACTGACAGATTTCATATGCTCATGCCTATCTTTCACAGCCTAGAATATGTAACTAAATGGTAAATACTGCAAAGTCAAAAAAAAAAACGAAAGTGGAAGCTATGTAACTTCAAAATTGCTTAGTCTTGTGAGCCTACCAAAAATAAGTTCAGAACACTAAATTAGAGTGCTGATGTTTCTCCCATTTCAGTGTGTTATTCCTGTTTTTAAGAGTGTTTCCAAAATATGGGTAAAGTCATTATATATGGAAGATGTCTTACATGCAAATTTTGACTTGCAAATATTTAAATTCAATTTAGCATTTAAATTTTTAAAAAATATTTTATAATTTTACTAATTATAGAAATTAGTGATATTTTAATTGATTATGCTTTTAATTTTAAAGAAGCTGTTAGAATAAAAGTTAAATTCTGAGGCATTTATGTTATGGGTGATACTTTTGAAAGCAGAACCAATAATGGAGGAGTATCAAACCTGAATTAATCTTAACAACTACCATTCTGTATGAACTCATTCATATGATGCAAAAAAATATAGACTCTTAGAGTGGTGGCATTTTTCCTTAATATACTTTGTCTTAATATATCCATTAAGCTTTTCAGTATTTTAGTACAGCTTCATACTGTCAGTGGAAGCACACAATAGGCAGTTCTTCAGAAAGAATACTAAATGGTGAAAGCAGTGAGATTCTGCATTAATGTTGTGATGCAAGGCTTGAAAAAGTCCTGAAATATACATGAAATTGGATTACTTTGGCTCCATATCACTTTGAAAATAGTCAGTAAAAAAGGTGCTGGGGATCTGCCACTCCTGGACAGACAGCTGAATGTAGCTGTAGCCTTTTTAATGTTATTCCATAAGGAAGTGCAACTAGGCATTAGGTGATACTCTAACATGCCGGACACAAACTCTACCTATGGTAGTCAAATCCAGGTGTCCTTGGATGCAATAGCCCATTTATTTACTCACCAAATGATCACAAAGTCAAGAAAAGATTGTTAGGCTGGTTAGACTTGATAACTGGTGAAGACCAAGTGGCAGGAACATTACTGGATCCTTTTCATACAAGCTGACTCAAAATAAGCAAGGATAGATCTGCAGATTTGAAAATACAAACTTGAGAAATAAAAAGGAGCTGGATAGTGACAGTTTAGAAAACTGCCTGTGTGGAATGTCTGAAATTTCTTTTACTTGAAAGCACCAAAACCAACCAACCAACAAAACTTTGAACTTTTCATTCTGCCTGTGAGGGACACCTGGGATCCTCAGGAGCATCCCATGGAGCTAACAAGTCACCCATGTCAGCTGGTATTCTCCTGACAGCAGCAGTACAAAAGGTGAGCTGAGTAAGACTGTGTGAAGGAATAAAAAGCCAATAGTTAAACATCCTTACTCCTTTACAACTTTGAAAAAAGAACATTGATTTTAAAGAGTCCAGTATCCAGTGAGGTTGAGAGATGGAGCAAGAATAAGATTTGACCACTAACTACGTGAATGCTTTTGCCTTTAGTTTTCATTTTGCCTTGTAGAAGAATAGAGGTAGGAGGAGTAATATAAACAGAACCCAAAAATCAATTGTGAGGTGTAAAAAAAACACTCAAAGATCTTCAAATTCACATTACAAAAACCAGTTAACTTCCCATTCATTCTCTCAAAGAAGAGCAGGCATATGACGTTGCAGCTTGGGTAATAACATTTTTGTTGAGCATATCACAAGAGAGATTCTGCCCTGTAAATATAAACCACAGGTTTATTGGGGGGAAAAGGATCTGCATCAACAGACAGGTTGCTTGATACTCAAGACTGAAACAACAGTAGTGGGAGATTATATTTAAAGGTGTGAATTTAATTTAAAATTGAATAAAATCTAATACGGATTTAGGAAATACAACAAATTGCGAATTAGCCTCCTGCTTTTATTTTCAACAAGAGAGTTGCAATAAAATTAATATATCAGTCATCTCCAGAAAAGCATGTGATATAGCACCACAGGGGAAATTATTATTGAAATCCTCGAACATAGGAATTAATGCAGTGTTTGTGAGGGTGAATAAGGGCTTCTAAACCTACTTCACATTGTGTCTGATGAAAAATTACTTAGCGGGATGGTGGAAAGTCCTCAGTCCTAGATCTTGGAGCTTCTCTTATTTAGTGTTAAGTTTAATTGTAAAATGCTGGATTGTGCTGGCTAAAACAGGATGGCACAAAGAGGAGCCTTTGTCAGTGGAGGGGTAGGGAAGGAGGTACAAATGGGATGGCAGGGTCTCAATATAAATTGGGAATTCAGAGTGACAGCAATGGGATGATAATTAACAGCATAGAGAGGAAGAACTGATCAGCTCTCATTGACATGGCTGGTGAGATCAAACCTGAGATACTCTCAACATTTCTGGTTGCTCATGTCTGTGAAAGGATGTAAACAGGTTTTGAGTGAAGTTCATTTAGGAACTGAAAGGTTTACAACGTGAGTTTAAACAACAGCCTGTCATTAGTGAGGACACAAAACCTTATCTCTAGATGAGGTATGTTTGCAGAAGACATTTAGCATATTTTCAGTGAGAACCACAGGAGCTTGGCCTCAGTGACCCTTGGTTTCCTCAGTTTCCAATCCAAACATCGAATATTCTGCATACTGAAACTAAAAGTAATGTGCAAATAGAATTGCTGGCAACGTTTTTAGAAGAATCAGCAGCAGACAAGCTCTGTTTTGTCTCAGATATTGTAATTATAAAATGCTGCAGGAAATTTATTTCACTAAGTGAGAAAAAAAGACTACTGTTATTCCGGGGAAATACTATCTGGAAGGATGATACCAAGAATATGTGAAACAAAAATTATTTTGGAAACTGAGTCTTCTTTTTCTTCATTACCATTAAAATATGCATAGTGATGTAGTGTGATTATATGAAATAAAACCTTAGGAATATGGAAATTGTACCTAGCAATTAAGTATTTTGTAGAAAATACAGAGAGATTAACAAGCAGTGAATTGCTTCTGCCTCATTTTTCTTATGTGGATTCAGCTCCCTTTTAGAAACCATTATTCAAGATAAAAACGATATCAAACTGAGTTTTCTGTGGCTCTTTCAGGGGTGAATACAAAGCAGTGAGCTCTCTGGCTTATTTGCCTCTATGAATTCAGCTTGCTGTCTCTCATCTTTGTTAAGGGGGGGCGGAAAAAGTGTCAAGAAAAAAATGACAGCATGTTTTTCTGAGCAGTGAAAGAAAAGCAGAAGCAGCCCAGTCTGAATGCCGTGGGTTTAGTGCTCTGGAAGTGCTGCTCTTGTGCAACTGGGCTGTGGGAGAGCCTTTTTTCCTTCCCAGCGTCACTGCAATCAGATCTATGGGTGCAGCTCTGCTTTACCGCAGCATGATGCAGTTGTGTATAGTTCGGCGTGCTCTTCTTGGGAGCAGGCGGAAGGAGAGCAGCTGACCAGAGCAGGCAGAGGATGTTCATCAGAGGGTGCTTTTTTCCCCCTGAAGCTCAGCAGTACGTGTGAGATTGCTGCAGCTGCAGAGGAGACGGATTCAGCGGGGCTCCGAGTTGATCCTCGGCGGGCGGGAGGAGGCGCGTCCGCTCGGGCTGGCAGCTTCTGATGGGAGAGCAGCTTCAGACAGACGGCACAGGGCTGAAAGCACGGCTCGGACACCCCTCGGGAGCACACCCGAACCGTGCCTATGGAACAAGTGCTCTGCTGCTGCATATGCCTTCGCCGGCCAGGAGAAATCTGCCCGGTTGCGGAATGGAATAAATGAAAAAATACTGAGTACTGAGGGGGCGAGGGAATAGAACACTCCTCAGCTAGAATTAAGAACAAGCCCCGAAGGAAGAGCAAAGGACAAAAATCTCATGGTGTGTTTTTGTTGTTGTTGTTGTTGAGCTTTTTTTAAATTTTTTTTCTTTTTTTAATGAGCTTACCTACCATGAACGGAAGAAGTGGATCTGCGGAGACTTCATTTCCTCCTCTGACCCCTCGTTTACATCACTGACTGGTGACAGTCACATCTACATACATAGTACCTGCCACTTCAGCTGCTCAGAATTATAGAAGCCTCTTTGTATGCAGCAGACATGGCTAGCCAGCAGGATTCAGGCTTCTTTGAAATCAGTATCAAATATTTACTGAAATCCTGGAGCAATAGTGAGTAGCAGAAGAGTAATCTTTTCATATTACGCATTGCTTGGTAAATAACTAGGATAACCTAAAGGCTAGAATCTTACCTTTCTGTATGTTTGTGTTATATAAACCAAGTAATTTTTTGCTTTTGCCAGCTCTAAAAATCAAAATGTCAGAGATTTAAATAGGTTTCATTAACTGCAAAGGCTGTAATGAGATTATACTAGATTTTGCTTGATTGAATTCTGAAGTTAGGCTGTTTTCTGGGTCTAACAGTACATTGCAGGGAGTGCATTCCAAACAGCATTTCCTGCCTACATGTTTGTTTGATTTGTTCAGACTTTATCTAATTTTTTTCTAAAATTATGTTTAATCACAAGGGTGTGGCATTGCTCAGAAGTTGGTTTTTATTAATTGTGCACTGAGGACAAAATATAATTATTCTACTTCAGGTCTGAAAGTCATTCTGATGTGATGGGAAGCAAAACATTAATTGCTTATAGCTGCACTTCCCACCCTCTATGCTTAATTTCAGAATCTTATGCAATATTTCTAGCCAGAAAGAATCCATCTGCTTATCTGATCCAGGCTGGGTTTTGCAGAATGTAAACAAATAGCATTTTAGTCTGCCTTAGTCTTTTCAGTACTGCTGTTCCTGATTTCCATTGCTTTTTAAATCAATTACTCTATAGATGTCTTAGCAATATTATGTAATGAAGATGTCTGAATAAAATTTCGTGCTTGCAAATATATTCAGATTAGGTAAGGTGATAACACTGGCAGAAATTTGCTTTTAAAGTTAAAGTACATCAACAGTATATTCCTTCTCTGTAGAAGCTTTTATTAACAGTGCTAAATCTCTATATTTAACTGTTTTTAAAAGATAGAACACAATGTCTCTGGAAAAATCCAACTTGGCTACGTGTGAAATAAGGTTCTGATCATCCTACTATCTATAATCTATAATAATGTCTGCATAAAAGTCTAGTATTTAAAAATTCTGTGGTATAAAAGAATTGCAAGATATGCCCAATACAATAAGAGTACCTTATACCTGCAAAGAAATAAACAAAACACTGTATTAGATGTGTGACATGCAAGACTTGTATTCATTAAATTATATCCATAGAAACTGTATTTTTCCAGGTCATTTATAACCTCAGTAACAGTGTAGTGCTTGTTTGAATCTGTTTTTCTACCACAAGTGTGAAGTCACCAGGGAATAATAGTATTACCTAAATAGCATTGCTTATCTGCCCTCCTACAAAAAATATTTAGTGCATATTCATTCAAATAAGTGATCCCACAAGGACTAGGAGAGAATTTTATGACTCAGTTACCTTCTTGGACTAATAATAATCAAATACTGAGAGCATAAGTGTGTGTTGTGACAGCACATATTTTATGACAAGCTAGGCACAGCTTATGACAGAAGAAAAACAAGTCAGTTTATGGTGCAGAAATCAAATCAGTTCTGGCATTAATTTTGCAGTAGCCTACTGTGTCTTGAAGTAAAACCAGCACTTAAGAATATAAACCAAACTACATTATACAATTAAATAGAAAGTGTTGGCTTTTTTCTTCTTCCTTTATCTTGAAGTATATTGAAGGTAGTTCAATATAGGAAAGGTATTTCTAGTCTGAAATTAGAGGTCCTTAAGTTCTAGTTTAGGGAAATGGAAACAGTATATGAATAATTGATATTTCTGACATTCTTTTAGTGGATAAACACCCCTTCTACTGTATCTGAAGAAACAGTAAGAGGAAATAGAGTAAATGAACCCAAGTTGCCTTAAACTTGTTGCCTACTGGGGTGTTTTTTTGCTTTCATACTGGAAGAGTATGTTCATAAATCTGAATGTATCCTTTCTAGCTGGAAAACAAATGATTTGATAAGAAGACAGTAGGGAGTTAAAAAAAAAAACCTAGGGCTTTCTTCAGCTCTGCTATGTGATGGGTGGAGCAGAGGAAAACACTTCTCTTGCTTGAGAAACTGCTGGGAAGCCTGCACATGCATGCACAGGAGCATGTTTTTCAGAGAATTGGTGCTGTGTCTGCACACCCAAGACCAGAAGTAATCCATCAATTATGCTGGGGCATTTGCATAGCAGCAGGAGATCTAACATACAGTTTTAAAAGAAAAATAAGTTTGGTTCCTACAGTGGATATTTTGCTGCAGTGTTAACAGTGTGGAGGTGCTGTCCATATATGTTTCTACAAGCTGGCACTTTAAAACATCAGTTTAAACAGCATTTATCCTTCCCAGGCTTTTTAGTCCCACCAAAACCAGGTGAGACTAAACCAAGTCTTCCTATTGATTTGTGTTTTGGCTTACACAGAACATCAGCACTTTCTAGCAGATTGCCACCCATGTCTGTTGCCCACACCATGAAATATACTCAGTTATTCTACTTGGAATGAGATTTTTCCTGATTTTGCTATCTGAGGAGTTTACCAAACTAGCGTTCTTGATGTGCCAGGCAGGATTTCAGTTCAGTGTCACACAGCACTCGCTGAGGTGTTCCCCTAGCATGCTGCTTGAACATTTGCAGGTTCATCATCCAGCTGAGGAGGCAGGTGATTTATGGACAATGGGGTGGGTTCGCTTTAACTGTTGCAGTCAGGATGATACAGTCCGATACAGTCCGTGGTGTTCTCAGAGCCTGCGCTCTCCTTCCTGGCAGATATAAAAGCCAAGTCACAGTCTGGCCTTCAAATCAAACTGAGAGATCTCAAAATACTCCTTTGTGCAGTTCCCAAGACAGACTTTTGCTCTGCATGTGTCTATAAGATACTGTGCACGTTGTGCTGTCTATAAAATATTCCTGTACTGGGTTGGAGATGGAATCAGAGCTGGGATTCTCTGCTTGGAAAATAAGAACAAGGGGCTTTTTTTACCCATCTCATGTGTGTTCTTTTATTTTCTTAAATATTGAGTGCTTTTGATCAATGCTGCATTAGTCAACAGCTGTATTAATCTTTTGCATTACTTAGTTTTGAAAGTACTGCTAAAATGGCTATGCCTGCACAAAGTGAGTGGTGCTCACTTGGTCCACTGAGGTCAATTAGCTGGCAAGAATAAAATAGGGCTTAACAAAACTAGGACGATTAAGAGTCTTTTCCTCAGATTTGTTGAGGAAATACTGCAAAATGCATTTCTGTAAATAAACATTTGTAATTTCTTCAAGGCATAATACATGAATACAAATGTTAAGAATTTGAAGCCTGATGTTTCCTTAGATTTTTTTTTAATGAATAAGATAGATTTATTCTGAATTTAATTTCCAAATGTATTTTTCAGATTCATAGTTTAAAAAAAAATCTGAACAGAAATTTTGAAATCTAGCTACAAGAACCTAGAGTACCGTCATTATGAACTGCAGAAAAGTCTATAATAAATTCTGCCTTTTGCAGTTCCTAGATCTGATCAGCAATTAAGTTTATTGGAGGATAGGATTCTGTAGAAGAATCTAAATGGCACAAGTAGATGGCTCACTCGTGCTCTCACAAGTCAGCTTCTGTGTGGGCTTGTAGAAGCTGCATTTCTTTGTCTCACTAGAGATAGGTTTTAAGGTTTCTTTCTGTGTGATGAAATGAAATTGCATATTTTGCATAGGATATATTATATTTGGCACTTCTCATAGAACAGAGCTACCTGCAGGGCCTGATTTAAGGACTGCAATTCTTGTTTATCTGCCTTTCAATAGCAGGGGGGTTTTCTGTGGACTTGTGTTTAATGCAGACTCAGAATAAGGACTTTTCTAGTATCAGGTCTCTTTCCCATGGCCATATTTCCTTGCCTTCTTCCACAGTAGCTAACCTCCACATCAAAATCCTCATGTCATCATCCTCTTCCCTTTGTGCTGTACAGAGCCCATTGCTCAGTCCTAAAGCACAGTGCCCCTTTCCCTGCGCCCCTGTGTGCCCAGTCCCTGTAACAGTTGTCAAAAGCTACTTCTTGTTTATGAGTGGTGGTAACATCAGAGACACCCCAGGCCTGGGACCACACAGACACCCACATCAGCTCACATCCCACAGCACTCCCAGTAGGATCTCTGGCTCCTCCACAGCTTGCTGGTCACGTACCAAGCTGAACATCAAAACAAGTTCTGTGCTCAAAAGAGCATCAGAGACTTCCCTGTGGCTGCTGTGAAGCTGAAGGGTTCCTAGCTGCCATGTGGTCAGCCATGTTCTGTTCTTCTCTTGCAGATATGCGTCTACCATATCAGGAAAAGAAATTAATGAAGAATGTTTAGTCCTTCAATAAATGAACAAGGCAATAAAACTCAGCCTTTTTACAGAGAATAGTCATGAAGTCCTGTGTCGATGAGCAAGAGGAAAGGGAAGGTCACAGACACTTTCTCAGCTGGAAGTCTCTGTTATATCCGAGTCTGTGATGGACTTGTTTGATCTTCTAGTAAGGTTTCATTGTGCATAAGGGTGATAACAGCTGTTTTGTAGGGTTCCCTTATCTGCAGTCAAACCCAGGCTGAATACACTAGGCTTCAGTTTAAGGCTGAATACCCTGAGCACACCATGCTATCAGACTTACAGATTTGTAGCAAGATACCAATCTTGGAAAGAGGGCTCCTTGGTGTTTCCCAGTCCCCACTTAGACAAACACATTCACCAAACAGGGAGAACCTATCCTTCCTTCCCCTCTCTCTTGCTCTGGCATCCGTACTCTCAGGCCCAAATAACCTGATTCCAGAAGCTGATGTGCTGCACTCACCCTGCAGGCAGAGGATCAGTCCTTGCCTGAAGCAGCTGGGGAAGGGATGGGGCCAGTGGTGAGCAGACCGAGAAACTGAGACCCGTGTGTCCTGCTGGCTCCTGAGCTCTCACCCTGACACACCTGCAGAGGGAACACCTTCCACAGCCGCTGCCTTTGGGGAGCCCTGGGCACAAGGGTTTAGCATCTGCTCCTGCCTTGGCACCTGAGCCTGCCTGGGACAAGGGATGCCATTAATTCAAGCTGTTGTGCTACAGTGAAGGGGATTGATTGCTCTGTCCATTGAACCTGAAGGGAGGGTGCTTACTGTATTCTTCAGCTGTTAGTAGTCTGTGATTGTCAGCAGTGAAGTGTCTTGCTTGATAATGGTGACTGTTATCTCCCAGGAACTTTGTGTTTGGTCTGATCCCAAGGGAAAGGTAGTAAACCACAACGTTTAGGCTGTTTATGTTCTGGTGGTGCCCATTTTAGAATTTGCATTTTGACATGGTTCTTCTCAGAAGTAAGGGAAAGTGAAAGTTTTATTACTTTGGAAACATGAGAACTCTTTAAAAAAGGATTTTTTGTTTATTTTGATATTTGCTACTCTGTTGAGGACATTCCAGAAGCGTTTCTACCATACTGGGAGGGAAAAAAAGGATGAGAAAACATAAACGCTTTAGTGTAAGATTCAGATGTGTAGAATGAGTTTCCTTCTCATTAAAAAGTTTGAATTACTGCAGTAAAAATCTACAAATGCTTTGACTGCAATATGGTACATAAATTTTTGTGGTAAAACCTCAAAACACCAAATACAAGATGATCTGGAAACTAGGCTTTGTTAATTACTGGTAGATATTCCATAAATGTTCTAATTATTTTACTTGTGGTGAAAACAAAACCGTTCTGTTATACTATATGTATTCACTTTGAGTGAATACGTATTTGTGATATCCTTGATGTTATCAGAATACCAGCAGTTTTTTTTTTTTTTTCTAGTATTGCTAGTTATTATTCAAAAGGATCCAGGAAAGAATTAACAATTCTCATTTCCTTTATTCATGTAATATACCACTGAATAAGCTGAGGTATCTTTTATTTTTATATGTCTATATAAATACAAAAACTCTAATTATGAAAAAGGGAGTATATATAGGTATAAGGAAAGGGATAAACAGGATACCTTAGGAGTATAAAATGTGCAATAGTGTTTAAAATTTAATACTGAAGAATATAAGCTATTTGCATTAATATTTTAACTCTTTCCTGTGTATTGCCTTGAGGGCAGTAAGAAGCAGGCTGCACACCTACAGAATTACAGTTGCATCTGCTTGTCCAACTTTATTTTCTGTATTCATTCCTGAGTTTCTAAACAATCAGAAACTACAGACACTCGCTATGAGTTGGTAGCCCTAGAGACTGAATTCCTGTGGGTGTTGAAACCATGAATGGCACATATGGCACTGCAGTAGCTGTGACTGAGAGGGACAGACTCATCCCAGCCTCTTACTCCTGTCCCTACCGCTTCTTTGCCATCCTAATTACCCATAGAGTTAATATACTGGAAGCTAAACTTTCTAAAATGGTGTAGATGCTGGTGTCAGCATGAGAAAGGGGATGAGGATACACTGCTAGGAGTGAGAGGCAGTTTTGGCTGATTCCTGCTATTAGGCTGGTGGAACTGTGTGGTAAATAATATTTAATTTAATAGTGATTCCTGTACCTATGCCCACTTCTAAATATTGATAATAGTTCCTTCACCAGGAAGAAGATGAGTCTAGCTTTTGCATCCCTCCCTTTTCAGAGCATCAGCAGCAAAGCTGTTGCCGTTGCCATGATAAATTTGGAATGCAGAATAATTTCACAGAGATAAGCTGAGTTATTTGTGAGTCAGTAATTCTTCAGTCACTGCAGTTACCTAAACTAGATTAGAATCAATTGTTCATGGAAAGAAAATCCCTTCTCTCCAAATATTTTCTTCTGAATCAGGGAAAGGGAATGAAATCCTGCGATTTCAATGAGCATCATTTGGGCAAGCTTTAGTCCATATCACTGCACTTCTTGTCATCCCATTTACTTTTAATGTTTTCACTCATTTTCGGAATTTTCCCATTATATTTTAGCCGTTTAATTTTTATAGCTACCTCATCAGAGGATACTTTTTCCCTTTCTTCCGTGATTTCAGGAGGCTTTTAGGGGGAATTTTATCAAATTTTGGACCATTTCCCTGCACTTC
>JAOTQP010000001.1:67801977-67820260 GCA_026413545.1 Cichladusa arquata | reverse complement strand
ATGGATGGATGGATGGATGGATGGATGGATGGATGGATGGATGGATGGATGGATGGATGGATGGATGGATGGATACAGGCTCTTGAGGGAGAACCTGCAGGGAGCTAAGGAGTGGAAGTTGCTGTCTTTGTGAAGGAGCTCCTTGTGGATCTGGAGTTCTTCTGTGGGCTGGATGGGTGACTGTGTGTTGGAGAGATTGTGGGTCTAATCCTAGGTCAGGATTAGAACAGATGACTTGAAGTGTTACAGGGTGATGATGAGAATATGTTAGAGGGCATTGATCAGGTAAGGAAGTGTAGAAAGTCTTCTTTGACCAACTTGAAGAAGTTAATGGATTGTTGATGTTGGTTCACATGAGAGACTTGAACTTCCTGATGTCTGCTGCAAGTGTGAAATAGTGGGATGCAAGCAGTCAAGATTTCTTGAGAGTATTGGAAGTAACTTCTTGAATTACAATGGACCAAATGGGTGAAGTGCAACTGGGTCTGTTACCCATTAATTACCCATTAATTACCCATTACATGGAAGACCTGACTGGAGCTCAAAATCCTGAGAAGAGTGGGGAAGGGGTGGCTGTGTAGAGACCCTGGACTTCAGGAGAGTAGATTTCAGTTTTTGAGATTTCAGGAACTATTAGTGGGGATCTCATGAGGGACAGCTGTAAAAGGCAAAGGAGCTTAGGAAAGCTGATAGGTCTTTGAGGTCAGCATCTTCCAAGAACGGGAATGGACACCCCATGCTTAAGGAAACAAGCAGGGGTATGAGGAGACTGGCTTGACTTATCAGGGACCTCCTGGCTGAGCTCCACTGTGAAAAAGGCAATACATTCAAGGGAGAAGTGTGATTTGGCTGCAAAGAAGGAATTGACAGACATTGCCTGGGCATGCAGGGACAGTGCTTGGAAATTCAAAACACAGCTGGAGGTGGGTTTTGCAAGGAATATCAAAGTCAAGAAGGAGAGTTACTCTTGCTTTTTTACTGGTAAAAGGGCAATGTGGACCCTGAATGAGGTGAGGAATTTAGTGATATTGGACTGAAGTACTGAGTAAAACTTCTGCCTCTTTATTCAGCAAGATGGTCTCTCTGGCCTCTGTCTGCCAGGTTCTAGAGTTCTCCTTGACATGGCACATCTCAAAGGGGGAAACCTAGAACTTGTTCAAGTCCAGGGTTCAGAAGCCCAGACTCTCTTCTTCGCAGGAACTACTGAGAAGCCTGGCAATTCCTTACATATTTATGATCTTCTATATGTTGCCAATTATAGTCACATTCAAAACCGAGGGATGGCAGAGTTTTTCTTTTCACAGCTGACAGTGGAGCTTGCTAAAACAAGCCACTGAATGAAACACGTCTGAGAAACAATTACTTCCTAGTTGCTCTCGGCCAAGTAGCAGTAGTTTCATTGAGTTAATGAATGCCACTTTCTTCCTCATCTATGTGAGAGATCACAAAATAGAGACACCCCCAAAATATTGATGTTTGTGTATAATATAAGATCTCTGATACAACTGATATTAGAGGTGCTTGAGAGATTCATCTTTGTCATGTCTTCAGAAGAGAGATTTTGGGGCTCTTTTCAGGACACTGGTTTGAAGAAAAATCCAAGCGTTGTTTTGTAAATACTGTGGGATCACTATAGTGACAGTATCATGTTTTTCTAGGGGAATGCATTGCTGATAAAGAGCTTAATTAGGTGATTGGAGCCTTAGGAGAGAAGTTTCACACATTAAAATAAAAAAGGGAGGCCCTTTTGGGAGACATGCTATACAATCTTTATCCTGAATACTTTCTATTCTTTCAGAAATTTGCAGTCATCACATGCAGTGCTAATGCATACAAGTTGAGAGACTGCTGTGGTTTTTCACTAGTCAGTGAGGGGGTGAGAAATCACAGTTTTTATATGGCCAAAATGTGAAGATGTTAGATGAATTAGTATCAGACAAGGGCTGATCAACAGAATGCATCAGATCTTGATTTTATTTGTAATAATTGAATTGAAATTACAGATGGTTTTAGCTTTTTAAAAAGCTCGAGTTTGGAAGACTAATTTATATTCCCTTGAATTCTTAAGTAGTACATGGCTCAGCACAAAATTCTGACAAAGACATTGGTTTGAAATAATTCTCCTATAATTGGGTGGTCATTATACTAACATTTTTTCCTAATCTCAAGCTATCTCCTCTCTGTAATTTTGAGGAGTCTCAACTTATATGTGGAGTAAATTAAACTTCAAAAGATGTCCATTTATAAATTTGTTTGTTTTGATACTGTTTTCCTTGAACAAGTTTTGTTGAACACAATATACAGAATTATCTTTCTTACTGCATTTCTGATTATTATTTATGAATGCCTTTAAATGTGTGGATTAATTTGGCTTTTTACTCAGAAGGTTACCTGGATAGAGTTCTTCCTTGAGAAGTTTGCAGAGTGGGTTTCTGCATATACTCACAGCAATGCCTTGCTGTATGTTTTCATAAGGAGATTTATTCTTTGCACATTATTGAGATACCAAGTGATGAAAGTAGTCATTCCCTTGTAACTGGAATTGTTCTAGATAGCTTTCCTGTGGAAGCAAAACTTATTCATTCTGCCTGCCTGCCTTCTTTTGGACATGTTAATCAAATTCAGAACAATTCAGAGAAGGGTAGAATTCTTAAAGATACTTAAGTTTCTACGAATTTGAAAATTGAGGCTGTTTGGCAGAGAAGAGGGAATCTCAGATGTTGGAAGATGGCTGCATGAGCCTCCTGCCTTCTTAGATGCAGGGAAATCCTTGCTGTGACAGCCTTTGTAAGTACCCCAGCTGTGAAACAAGCTTCAGTCACACCTTTGAGAGGACTGCACACAAAACTCATTGTGTTGCCTATGTCAAACTACATTCACAAGATGCAAATTGGCATTCATTAATTCAGGTGCAGGGAAACCACTGCAAATAACTTCATTGCAATGGTCTCCATTATAATAATATTCATACATTGCTTCCCATCTGGAAGCTTTACAGATTTAAATTCTTCCAGTCTTATTACCTGAATATGAAGGATTGCTTTATTGCTATTCCTGGGCAAATCAAAACAGAGAAATTAACTGAGAAGCATGTATCCTGTGTTGGATCTGGAAATGAAGCCCTGTCTTCTGTTTATGTACTGGAACAAGCTTTTTTCCTTCACATTCTTGGTAGCCAAGTGACACATTGCAAATTGGGACTCAGCCAGTTAATATATATAATGAGATTTTTAATTGACAGTAAGTAGTAATTTCCATATGGAAATGTCATTGGATTGTTTTAAAATTCCACAGCATGCATATTTGTTGCTACTGATGTCTTAAATGACGAGAAAATTACTCAGCTGTATTTCTTTTTCTATGAAGGCAGATGTTTTAAACAAATAACCTCACTCCACCCTTTTTCTGGGTGCCATCTGAACCAAAGCTAGGTGGTCATTTTGATTTTTGTTCAACTGTTCACAGGCTGGAAAACGGGACAGAACAGTCTATGTATTCTTTACTGGGATGAGTGTTTGATCAAGAGCATTTCTGATTCTCTGGGGATCCAAAGTTGGAATGTATCACTTTTTGAAATACAGAAGTCATCAGTGTTTGTAGTAAATTAAGCAAAGTCTCAGTGTGTCCTTGGTGAATCTTTAACAAATATGTCATGGAAGATGAAAATATTTTCAAAGGGAATGTGAGGTTAAAAATATTGATTGTTTTTACTCATTTTTCTGTCATGTATTCAAGCAGTAAGAGACAGGAGAGGTAGAAGTGAGTGTTATAGGGACCTGCAGAACTCCATAGTAACTGAAATGACTGAAATAATTTGAATTATAGTTTTTATGAACGTTTAAAAGTTGTTAATATAGGGAGGTTGGAATATTATAAAAAAATTAAAGATTGTGTTTATATATTGCTGTGCCTACTTTTTAAATGTAAATTCCCTCTTTTCCTAAGCTCTGCAGTTTGGGCTAAAGCACTCCTAAACTTAGTGTCCCTGCAGGTTAACTTTGGAATTTTCTGCTGAAATGGTTCTACCCTCTCTAATAATGAGAAAATGCAAAATAAACCCTGTTGTTCATTCACGTTAAAAATTCTCTTGTTGGGAATGGGTGGGGGACAGAGACCTTACAGCCAGCTGCCTCTGCACAGTGACTGCACAAAGAAAGTGAGTGCAGAGAGGAGTGAATCTGCAATAAAAGCCCAGCAAAGAGCCTGTGGGAATGAAAGGAGAAGAGGCAGGGGAATCATTATGGGGAAGGAATCAGAAGCAGAGGAACTGATACTTCCCAGACAGCAGGAGTGGAAATTGAGAGTGCCTGGTATGACATGGAACCAAGGGGATGCTGGAGAGGGGTGGGTGAAGGGATAGGAGTGGGAAGAGGAATGGGATGAGGTTAAGAGAGCTGGAAGGGTGAGATGAACAATGTTTAGGTGGGTGAACAGTGTATGGGAGTCCAGAACTGGAATAGGGAGCCTGAAGTGGGGAAGACACAGCCATGAGGAGACCAGATTGTAGAGATGGAGTAAGAAGAGAGCAGCTGGGGAGATGGGGGTGGTGAGAGACAGAGAAATCCCCTCCCAAGAGCAGAATGCAGTGCAGGAGATCTGATTTCCATCCTACATCCTTGCTTTATAGCACATCCTTCCAGCACAGGGTATGCCTTCCTTTGCCTCAGTGCTTGGGGGGACAGAAAGTGTTAAATGTTATCAGGTGAGGAGAACAGCAAGTGCCTTGTGCATGCTGTTAAGGTAACTGGGTCAACAGTTGGTTCATTTGGCATCAGATTAATCATACATCCTCTGCATTAACTCACTTCTAAAGCCTGAGTCCAATGAGGTAATGCAGCACAGTGGAAAGCACAAAGAAATATCCTCTCAGCTCATTATTCTATTTATTATTACTTGTAATGCAGTAGCAGGTAACTTCCTGATGGACTTCTCCTCCAATGCAGGAGGTAATGTCTAAGCTAGTAATAAAAACTAGTCTGTGGTAGCATCTCCCAGGGGAGGGTGTCAGACAGATCTGGGCATTTTTGACAGTTCTCAGCTGAATGAAGAAACAAACCATGTTTTTGGGCATTAGGGAATATTTGAGTGTCCCTCAGCACACGTTCAAGCATAATAGTTTTATGAGCAATGTGTTAAAAACTGGCATGAGGCACTGTAAATATTAAAAGTGTCCTTGTGGATGGTTTGTTATCACATTAGATTGAGCTAAGCAGTTGTGTACTGCAGGGATGGGCTCTCGGCTTTACTTTATCTCCTCATTAGGGATTTGAAAGAAGGTAAATAGCATGTTGTGACATTTAAGTATACATGTATATATTGGAGTATCTAAGTATTAGTAATGAAAAAAGAGAAAAAAATAATCAAGTGAAATAAATTATTTATTGAACTTATTATTTAGAGTAAAAATCTGGAAACTTACTTACCATCTGAACCTGTAAATGTCATTCAAGATAGAATTTATTTTTAAAACATGAAAAAACAAGACTGGCTGCATCCTTAAACTGCAGTGTAAGGGCCAGCTCTTCACTGGAAGGGGAGAAACAGGATTTGTCACTGCAGCTGCAGTGACAGAAGGTGCATGAATATGCATAGAAGCTCCTGGGCCAGTTCCCAGCTCTGTTTTGCCCAAAGTGGGAATTCCAGGTGACTGACTGCTACAATGGAGCTCTGAGAATGGCATTTACAAGTAAGGGTTTTTCATTTATTTGAGGACAAGCAGTAGTCCTTCAAGGAGTAAAATGAAAGCATCATACTGCTGGCAAGTTAGATATTTATTTAAATTTATCATGTGCTTTGATATTAATAGATACTTGGAAGGACTATCTGCCTCATATTAATAACATTGTTTCTAGATGACCATAAATTCTGTTACTAATTTCTGCAGTAATTTCTTCATAGCATAAAGGAATTTATCCCTGGAAAGTAATGAAACAGTTTTTTCCAATGTGCTACCACGGATTTTATTCAAGCATTTTTCTCAATTAAGTACAAAGAAGTGTGTAATACTTTTCAGAACCTCTTGCACAGCTAGCACACTTACTTACCAAATATTTTTAATTGGTAAGCTTTCCTAAAGCCTGACTGAGCTGTCATGCATTTTAAAAATTTCGTTTGTATTATGACAATGCCCTTGGGGCATGCCTTTTTATTACAAAATTTTCAATTTTATAATATTAAATCCCGAAAAGACATTTCAAGTTGGTATTGCTTACATTTATTGGGTTGGATATGTTTACCTGCTCTATAACGAGCACAGTTTGAAACATTTGTCTGGAAGGTTCAAATCTCTACATTAATGTTATATGTATGTGTGTGTGTGTAAATATTAATAACAAATTAGGTCTTTCTAATTAATACAGAAAATTATCTTCAGTCATTAACACAAGTGATCAGTGCAATCAATGGCAGTCTTTTTGAGTCTCCTTTTTCTGCTTTGAATCATCCAATCATGTACATTTTGGATTCAAATGATAGCTGTGATTTTCCATAAACTGTAGAAGAACTGGCATGTTGTCCTGAAAATGTAATAAGTGTCTGCATTGATAATTTAAGTATGATATACTGAATAGTATTTTCAGAAAGTTGGATATTGTCCTAAGGGTTTTCATGGAAAACTGGAGAGTATTTAACTGTTTACATCAGTGGAATTGGAGCTAGATTGATTTCATTAAAACAAAAACAAACACAAAACAAAAACACCACAAACTTTATTTTAAAATTACTGTATTAGTTATTCCAGATGAAGTTTTTCTAAAGATGGGAGATGAGATTTCAGAACCTTGATGTTTAATTAAGCATTTAACCCCAAGCTATCACATTCTGGGTGAGTTTTTTAGCCATTAAGCTGTTACATAAAAAGCAATTACAGTCAAACTGAAAAGGAGAGGAGCTGCTTCTCTCTTCTGCTTTGAACATTTGAAGTGACCCAACAATGTGAGGTCACTGTGGGAATATATCTAAAGCAGTGTTGGCTGTTGTGGATCCTCTTGTGAGATGCTACTTTACCCAGTAAATTTACCAGCAAATTTTACCCAGATTTATCCAAGTGATTTATCATTTGAGTAATTTTTTATGGTTTCTGTTCCATAGGCAGGTTTTAAGCACTCAACTTCCCAACTGGTGAGCCCTGAGCAAAGTGTCCTGGAAATGCCACGTCCCCACAAAGGCAATGATTCCCTGACAGCATGGGGAAAATTTCTTTGTATATCCAGAAAGAAGTGTCAGTGCTGGTGTTTAAATTCTTAATATGTTGAGAGCCTTATGTACCATTTCAGGTGCCTGAGGTTCATGCTTGGTATAGTTTTGTATGTGCTTTCTTACGGACAAAGGCGTTCATTATCGTTGGGTTGCCATGGAGTACTGATCACATGGATCTGGGAATAATAACCCATTATGCTAATATAGCTTGTCATTGTTTTTGATGTGAAGTGATGTCCCATAATAACATCTGATGCTTGTAACTAATGGAATTTATGGTAAGATCACAGGTTATGGAACAGTGTTGGCAAAATTGCCTACACTCTTCACTTTGAATTCTCTGGTTGCATACCTATTAGCAAAACCATTTGTGCATTTTTAGGTCAGTATTCTTCTGGTTTTAGTGTCCTTCTACGGTGAGAATTGGAGGTTTCTAACAGAAACCTATGGCCTATTTGCTTGATGCTAGAAACGTGTATTTTTATTCTGAGCTCTCCTGCCTCTTTAGGACCCACAACTTTGATACTCTGATCATACAATTTGTATTTGGACCTGTATGTACAAAGAAAAATCAAGTACTGATAGGAATTCAGACTTCTGCTTCTTGATATTATCATGATTAGAAAAAGATGAATCCTTCTTACAACATCTGCATCCTAGCTTTACCAATGAGAGATTGTTCTCAGAACTATGTTTCTACTAATATATTCAACAAGTCATAAATTATACAATCAGAAAAAACATTGTGTCATCTGATCTGTGCTCTGCATAGAACAGGCTTTATGGCTTCTCTGAATTAATTTCTGTTTGAGATAAAGCACATCTTAAAAAAAAAATCTTAATTTAAAATTCCCAGTAATGGAAGAATCAGCACCAGACTTAATAGCATTCTGGCAGTTAATTTTCCTTCCTTTGTGTTTAACTTCTTTAATGCATTTGTCTAGTCTAAAATTGCAGACATTGGATATTAATGAACAAAATGCTGTCTCTTAGCAAACTTCTATTCCTGATATTCATGCTTAATGGGCATGGAAATCATCTCACCTAACTTTCAGGCATCCTTAGTGTTTACATTTACATCTTAGGCAATCAGGCCTGGTTTTCTGGATAGGTAGTGAAGAGGTTGGGGGGTACAGTTCAGATGAGCTGCTTTAGACACATTTATTGTAATGAATCACACTTTGGATGTGCCTGAGTGCCTGTGCTGTCTAAAAAAGGCGTTTGGGGATCAGAGGCTCCATGAAATGAGTTTTGCAGATAGGTGCCATTGTAGGAAGTTAAAATTCTTGCCATTAGAGGACATAATGGTGTAACTTTCTAATGGTCCAACTAAACTCAACTTCAAGGCAACTTTTGCAGTTGTGAGTTGTTTCTCACCTTTCCTGAATGTTCTCTGCTTCACCAGTGCCTTTTCTCAAGCTGCAGACACCAGAACAGGACTGAGCATCCAGCAGTGGTGGCAGAGCCCCTGACAATGAAGCAGTAGAGCTTTCCTGCTTTTGCTTTTTTTCATACTGCTTGAAAAGGCTCTCCATAGCTCTTCAGGTTACAAGAATAGCTGCCTGTTTCCAACACATTAGTCATCCTGGTCTCAGGCCTTTTTTCATCATCAGTGTTTCCCAGGAAGAGAAAGCTGCCTTCTGTCTGTGTGGCCTTGTTTCTGGCTATGCACTCCCCCATAGGTTAGAATTACTATCTCATGTATTATTTGCTTGTATTTAAATTTCAAATGCTATTCAAACAGAGTAGAAGGACCTTTTTTTTTTTTTTTTTTGCTATTTTTTGTCTCACACCCTTAATTTGTGTTTTGCCTGTAAACTTTGTAGAAAAGTTTTTCTTTTATGTCATTAACAGTAATGGTAAATAGTACAGAACCAAGAACTGGTCTCTGTACTCCATTAGAAGTACATTCATTAGAGTATGATTCTTCCTTAATTCATAGATGTTACCTATCTTTTAATCTATATTGGTTATAAATGTTGATTTTACAGTTTGGTGAAATACCAATCCAATTGCCAAGCAAAAATGTACAACTGCACTTTCAGCCTTGCTAACCAAATTTATAATCTCATAAAAAGATATGGTTAATTTAATAAAATTTACTTTCCATAAACCTATGATTGTGACATTGTATTATCATACTTTGGTTCTTTGTTAGTCAAATGCAGTCACTCCAGAGTGAGTATCAGGTCAGCTGTGCTGTAGTTTGCCTGGATTGCCCTTGCTGACACTTGAGAAAATGTGATACAACATTGATTTTGTCCCAGCCCTCAGGAATACTGAATGTCCCCTTGAATATACTATAAAAAGCATATTTTTATTATTTTCAGATTGCATCAGGCTCTTTGGTTTTTCTAAAGAATTACTCTGTTTTTCCAGGGTTTAAGCTGTTTATTTGAAGAATCCAATGTGAACCCTAGGATTCTTTCTTTATTTCCTTAATTAAATTACCCAGAGTTTGTCTCTATAGGTGCCTGTTCCTCTCCAGATTTAATAACATATTTATGTCATTCCAAAACATTTAGACATTTCAATGCATGGAAGGAGTTTTCTGTCATGGCCCACTGACCAGCATGAGAGCAATGTCCTATCCGTGTTGTATTAGGAATTTGCAGCTGACTGGTCATGCAGAAGGTCCCTTGGACAGCAACTAAATTCCATGCACTCCACTTAGCTTTTCAAGTGAAAGTTTCTCAGTGGGCAGCTGCACTCGAGCCAAATTTTCAGAAACCTTAACTGAGCTCATGTGGATGGTAGAATACATTATCTTGTATTTCAGTCACCACAAAAGGAATTTATATCCCAGAGCCACAGTCTACCAAAGCAGCAAACATTTGCATTTGCATTTAGGTTTGTGGCTGAGGAGCAAATGAACCCACTTTCAGAGAATTGTTAATGTAATGTAATAAAGGGTTATTAGATACAATAGCATCATAATGGTCTGTGGCTAATACAAGATGGCTGTAAGCAAAGAGGCCAGATAGCATTGAATATGGAAGACAGACAATGTTATGAGTGTGCTGCTGCTGCTGTCAGTATTAAGTAATGATAGTAGTGGTTCAATCAAACATAGCGTAGGGGATTGATAACAAATATTAATCCAGATTTTGGCTGCAAAATGTTTTCTTTCATTTTTCTTTATATAAATATTACTTTGTGTGTTCCACTGCAGAGGGAAACATGAATTGGTGTCTCACTCATGTTAGTCTTTATTCAGAGAAATCCCTCCTGGGGTGTCATCATAGAAAGCTTCACAAAATTTTGTGAAATTCTTCTTGGTTTGTGATGGTTTGACTTGCCAGTCCCCAGATCCAGCTTGTGGCTTGGTTTACTGCTGGTATTTTGCCATTTTCCACCCACATGAGTAAGGGCAAGAATTTGAGCCAGCAGCAGCTAAAATGAACCACAGTGCAGTTTAATCCATACAAGGTGCTCTTGAAGAGTTTACAGATTTAAGAGTGAGAATCATCACTTAATAACTTTGGGTATCTTTATTGTCAGCTCTCTTTCAATAATCACTAAATGAGTGATAGGCACCTCTAGAAAGTGATTTATTCTGTCTGAAGATAAAAATCTAAGAAGGGTTTGATGGATCACCTAGACATGTCAGTCTCAATTTGCCCAGAGTCTGGATTGCGAGATTAAGTTTGATGTTTGTTTGGTAGGTGCCTAAATTTGTAATTTTCCCTAAAAAGCACCCATATAGTAGATCAAGTGCACCAGAAGATGCAAGAAAGCAAGTATAAAGATTTTCCTTAGTAGTACTACACTTTGAAACATAACTAGACATGGCATCTTTATTATGGCATGAAATAAATAAAGCTGTAGGAAACCAACTCTTCGACATTGGGAATAAAGTACTGCTTGTTTGCACAAGTGCATCACAACACGCTCAGGTTTTCATACACATGTGTACATTGCACAGAAGACACATCATCCACAAGCTAAATGCTGTTTCCATTCCAGTGAAAAGGGTTTTTAACAGCATGATCCAACATGTCAGTAGTTTGGAAAAGCAAGTGTGAACAAACAGACAATGAAAATTCAGGGACAGTTCCAGTTCTAACATCTGAGGTAGCTACTGAAATTGGAATAGGACTGAGATGCAGGCATTTCATGTCTCTCTCTGGTAAAAAATAAACGGTTTAAATATATTTTCAAAATTCCATCTTATCCAGACTTACAGTTGTATTGCAGAACATTTAAGTAGAAAAAGAAAAGTAAATTAACTCTACCTTGACTAAAATCTGCACATTAGGGAAGGAAGATACAAGTCACATCCTCCCTGCTTGCTAGTCAGTCCCTCTTCTGGAAGTAGCAATTCCTTCTCTTCTCGACTCTTTTAGCCTTGTACTTCCTCGGCCCTTTCCCAAGTTCCCTAAAAATAATTCTTCTGCTAACACCCATCAGCCACAAAATGACAGGAATATCTTCAACTCCCTGTCTCTGGACAGGAAAGCAAATGCAACAAAACATCTGTCTAAAAATCTTATAGGAAACTATTTTCTTCTCCAACAAAACCAAAGTGGAGCTTAGCCTCTTTGCCCTAGTACCTGAAAAAAGGGTAAAAGAAGAGTATGAGTGTCTTTATTCAAAAATCAAATTCTTTTTAAGCTCTGTTTGAGCTCAAAGAAATCCTGATGTCACTTCAGAAATAAACCTTGTCTCTGTTTAAATTTTTTTAGAAAAAACCCAACAATTACTCCTCTGAAAATAACTTTTCACCCTTCTTTGGAGTTTTTTTCTTTTGGAATAACTGGAAAAGGTAAAAAACAACCTTGTGAAGTTATGTAGAAAAGACATCAAGATTTTGAAATCTTTTGAAAGTATAACGTTGTTCTCAAGTCAGCCTTCAAAGAGGCAGCGTGTCATTACCATATAAAACATAGAAACTGAGAAGTATCGTTGTTCGATTTGGATCCCATCAGAAGCAGGAAAGATATTTCCTTTAGCGAGAAGTCACCCCTAAATAAAACACTCGAATGTGAAAATTGCTGTAGATTTTCCACAAGATTTTCCACATCATTTAGCGTTTTCAGTCTTTAATCTCATAATAAACCAAGCAATTTCTAGAATTAGTGCAGTTAAAAATCTTTGTTACATGCATATATTCCCACGTATCTTTAGCACGGTGATGCATATAAACAAGAAAATAATGATTTAAAGACAAAGAAGCAGAAAAATAGAAGGTGAGCAAAGAGAATGAGAGGGAAGGAGAATTGCTTTCCTGCCTCACTCATATCTCTTGCAAGGATCTGAGATAACCTAGGGAACACTGTTAAGCTGCTCAACCCCTGATCTGCCAGTTAGGAGAAGGAGAGAGGGAAAGTCTGTATCTCACAGGATGCTTATCCAAGTCAGTGAAAAGGCCTTTAAAAAGTCGATGGACACATATGACAGGATTTCCTGTTTGTTTGTTTGTTTTGGCAGTCATCATTCTTGAATCCTCTGCACATGCAAGGGGAGAAATGTGTTCCATTCACTGCTTTCCTCTACAGGCTCTCACATCAATTACCCCTCTCTTGCAGAGAATTGCAGTACTCCTCTGAGGATCACAAAGCTAACACTTACCTGCCATCAGCTGGGATGTGAGGACCAGAAGGTTGCTAGTGGCTAATAAAGCCAAACCAACAGTTTCATTCTTTCCAAGGTTCTAGGTTAAACAAGAACCTTTGGCTTCAAAGTTAACAGGCACTTCACGACATTAACCTCAAATAAGACCTGTCTATATGTTACAGGCATGTAAGGACTGTTCTGATGTTTCCCTGAATTTGGGCAAAGATATCTATATCCAACTGATTATTTCCTGGTGGGGTCCATCACAGAAGGTGACTGCTTCATAAGCATCTCTGAGTGGAATGAAAGTATGAGCTCTTTGTAGATGTGCAGAGAAGAGCATTCCCCACAAGTGCTGTTTTAGCATCCATGAGGCCTACTGAGTGACCATATATTTATTTCCACGTTGCATTTTGTTTCTATCCTGTGGAGGATTGGATCTGATTGTTAAAAAATTACCACATCTAGGACATGTTCTTGGGCTCTGTTCTGCAAATCGTTGTCCACCCTTGGATTAAGGGGAGGGCTGAATGAGTTTGCTACAAGGAATTAGCCTTATGTCCTAAAATGTTCAGTCTCACTGAGAATACCACATGGTCTGTTTTAGGCTTGTTTTTTTGTAAGATACTGAAAATAAATTCAGGAATGGCAGGCATGTCCACGCACACACACACACACACACACACACACAATGTTCAAGCTTCCTTTTCCTTGGGTAGAGTATTTGGGTTGGCCAAAGTTTGCACATTATTGGCAATTCTGCCACTTCTTAGTGGATGTACTAATTAATTTGTCTCCCTTTTTCCGTCTTTGCTCTTCCTTGAGTTCACATGAAATTTGTAAAAGGAATAGGAGGTTTGGACAAAAATTGCCTAACCAAGTCTACAGGATTTGGAACTGTCTTTTGTAGCTCCACAAGTACTGTTAAAAGAGTGGAATAAGTATATCTAAACCTGGCAACAGCATTTTTTCGCTAAGTACTTAGTCAGAAATAATTTTAAGTATTGATCTTATCTTGGGTGAATTGGTAACCCAGTCCTGGAGTGCCTTTGTTATGGAAGATATCCTCTTCCTTTCTCTTCCCCATGCCAGTTTACACAAATGAATCTCCTGAGGCATATCTCTTTAAAGAAATTAAGAAATCTGAAATGTTTAAAATAGCCTTAATTTCTCTCTTATAGTTTCAGCATAATCAAGTATTTGAGGACATCCATTTTGGAGAGCTGAGGTCATCTCAACAGTTTATTGGATATCCTCCCAAATCTATTATCGTTAGACTTGTTTTCCAAATGAGCTGTTTTGCTCCAGAATCTTGAATTTCTATTGTACTTTTCCTCACTGACCTTACTGTCTCTTCTCTATTTTATCTTCTATACTAGTATTTCCTCTGGCATACGGATTTCCAGACTTTTGTTTTGCATGTAATTGTTTGGGTTTTATCTTTGTTGCATTGCAGACCATGTATCTAATTGGTCAGCCAAAGATACTCTTCCTGAAGAATCCTGTATTTTAGTTAAACAGGCTTTTGAAAGTCAGGATGAGTTGGGATAGTTCTATGTCATGTTCTTGTGTCGTGACAACGGTACAAAATGACTGATTGTCTTCTCCAGTAGTTGCCTGAACAGTTTTAGACAGTCTTCAGAGTTTGGAGTTTTAGAATACATGTTTACTGAGATTTCACAGAATCACAGAATGAACTAGGTTGGAAAAGACCCTTAAGATCATCAAGTCCAGCCTACGACCTAGCTTAACACCTCCTCATCAACTAAACCATGGCACTGAGTGCCATGTCCAGTCTTTTTTTAAGCACATCCAGGGGCGGTGACTCCACCACCTCCCTGGGCCAACGATTCCATTGCCCAGTCACTCTTTCAGTGAAGAATTTCTTCCTAACATCCAACCTAAATTTCCTTTGGTGCAGCTTAAGGCTGTGTCCTCTCATTCTGTCAGTTGTTGTGTGAGAGAATAGACACATCCTCCACCTGCCTACAACCACCTTTCAGGGAGTTGTAGAGAGTGATAAGGTCACTTCTGAGTCTCCTTTTCTCCAGGCTAAACAACTCCAGCTCCCTCAGCTGTTCCTCACAGGGATTGTGTTTTAAGCCCCTCACCAGCCTCATTGCCTCCTCTGGATGCGCTCAAGCGTCTCGAGGTCCTTCCTAAACTGAGGGAACCAGAGCTGGACACATGCAAATTAATTATGAAAATAATGCTTACATTAAAAGAGTGCTATTAGTGCATCTTACTAATACGCTGGAATAACATTTTCCTTGAGAATCTTGCAATTTATTTCACCAAGATAAAAATTAGTCTGCTTTAGTTTGTTCCTTTCAGCAAAAGTTTCTTTTTTTTATTCTCTGTCTATCAATTAATTGGGAATGTTCTCCTTCAAAAGGTGAAAAAACAACCTTTTGTGCCCACTGACCGTATCTTTGTAAACTAAATTCTTCATGCTTTATTTAATAATGTGTTTTCTTTTTAATATTATAATTGCTCTTTTAAAACAAAGCAAATTTCCTCAAGATTGCAGCAGATGTACAGTTATTGTAAAGGATATGTGGCTCCTCACTGATTCTTGGCATGGGAAAAGAAGAGATACTGGGTTGGCTTTATCGTAAGGAATTCAGACTGTATGTACTTTTGGCCAAAAGACTTTAGTTACAAAACAAAAACCCATCCTGTGTTGTCACTGTGCTTCGCATTTCTATACGAATTGTTTTCAGCTTGGATTGTATGATAATACATGTGTTTGATATGTGTGGTTTGTTTTTGTCGAACTCCATTATCCTGTCTCATGTTCTTGGAGTGCCTGAAGTAGTTTCACTAATCTGTCAGCATAGTATGTACTTGTGGATAAATATAGACGTGCAGCCACTCTGTGAGTGGTCATCATCATATGCTGAAGCTAAAAATTACCCCTTTGGTTATGGAAAGGCTGAGCTGATCCGCAGGCCTGCTCTAGCTCATGCTTTGCAGGTCTTCAGCATTTTCTATTGAGAAACAATACCAAGAAACTGGAGGAAATGTCTTCCTCACAAGCAGTGAGGAAGTGTGAAACAGGATTATGAAACAACTAATTTATTTTTCAATTTTAGTTAGAAAAGGATTCTAACTTTTCTAACTGAAGGAGTGGAACATTTCAGGTATTCACAGGCTCATGGATATTACAGTAGCATGTTGGAGAAAATCCAGCGTGATCGGCTTTATAAAGGGGCTCGGTAGGTATGAAAATACTGCAAATAGATGTTTGTGTTTGTCTTATTAGTTTGTTCATAGTTGCTACAGTGTAAATTTGACACAGTTTACTAACAAAATGCAACCTCTGCTTTTCTGCTTAAAGATACTGAAAATTCAATAACTGTATGGCTGAAGTTATAGCCAGTGTAGCACAGATTCTTGGCTTGTGCATTATGATCATTCAGTTGTTTTGGTTCCTCTTACAGCTCTCAGAAAAATACCTCCAGTGCAGATCATAGCAGGGACTCTCTTATGATAATTTAATTTTGTACTCATCTCCAGTATCAGCTTTTGACTGTGTGTTGCACTAGAACTACTGTGCTTTTTTACAGCTGTTTTTCTGATCAGGGAAATGATCAATACATGGAAAAATCTAGCAGTGATTTTATGTCAGGAGGCCTTTCTGTGGCAATAGTATATGGTTGTGGAGACAACCATGTGTGATATTTCACTGATACTTCCATATTTATTCCTTGTTTTTAATTATTTTAAAATACATAAAATTGAGAAAATAATATGGTTATAGCCTGTGCTAAATGAAAATACTCTGTGGGATAAGAGTATAATTTGAAATACAGCTTATTGCACATTTAATAGAAAAATAAAGGACCGTATTGGAAACAAGAAAAGGTGCTTCAGACAGAATTTCACCCCCAAATGGTACACACATTTTATAGCTGTTCTAGCATGGTTAAACTTTGTTATAGATTTTCATAGGTTAAGATCTTTAAATATGTATACAACTTTCTAAATTTGATCTCTAGAATCTCTGCTGTGGCAGAGTCTTTGGGCACCAGGGTTACCATGGTCTCCTCCATGTGCATCACCATTTATTCTCGTGGGGGGTGAGCTACTTTTCTCTAGGTAAAGGGTTTAGCTTCAGTACTTGTGTAATACCCTACAATATGTAGACATTCAAACTAAATGCTTCTGTGGTCTGTTCTGGTACTTCTTTTTGTATAACATTTATTATTTTGAGATCAGGCAGAAAAAACTAAATTTGTTAAGGAAATCAGTATCTCAAATTGAGTATAACTCCTTCCTTCCACCCACCTCCCTCCGCATATCTTCTGCATGAACCCACACAAACTATACGTGGTGATTTCTCATGTTAAAATTATGTATTTTATTTAATGGGGCAGTGTTTCACTGGCGTAGATGGCAAAACTGAGCACATCTTTTTTATTGCTACTTCTAAGGCTCGCATTATAATGTGTCAACATAAAGGGACCAACCAGGGATGACTTTAATGCACCTGCTTCTTAAATTTTCAGTCCTTGATCTCCAGTTTTATGTCTCAGAGGCAACTTTTTTTTTTGGTGATCTTTATAAGGCTCTCAGTCTAGGTATAAAAGCTATATTCTGTTAAAGCTCATACATTATCAGTGTAGATATCAGTGATGGTCTTGTCATTGGGCCAGATTTTTGCAATGCAAATATCAAGCATATGCAAATGCTGGAGCTAATGAAGCTGAAAAGATGCCATAGAAAGCCAAACCTATATATAATAGTTCATGAACAACTCATGATCAGACCTTCTGAGTATTGGCAGTGTTAGCTTTCACACTAAAGATGCTTAAATGGTGTTAACAGCTACAAAATGGTCTTTTAAAAAATTGAACTAAATCAATGTCATATGTCAGTAATTTCTCTTCACTGCTGTAATTGCTGTAGTAATGATAGATGTTAACCCCCAGGATGTGCTTTTTCTGTATTTGGGGAAAGGCTGTAAAGTTCTTTATTTCTGAGAAGAGCTAGAATAAAACTTTTTGGTGCACTGGCAAATCTCACAGATAATTATATTCCTCTATTACAGTCTGCAAATAAGTGATTTTTCAGTTAGATGTCTGAAAAAAAAAAAAAATCCGCCTGTGTCACAGACCTAACAGAATCATTGTTAAAAGGCTTCCTGCTAACAATGGCTATGTGGAGATTTAAATTACAGTCTCAGAATCCTGGCTGAATGTGACTGAAGATTAGGGTGGCAGCTCCCAGGTGGCATGGCTAAGGCATTTTAAACTTCATTTGGCCAGGACCTGCTCTCGCACACCGCCTGCCTGCCTCCCTTCAATCCCCCGGTGCTTTCAGCTCAGCAGCCGGGTTTAAAGCAGAATTGCCGAGAACAGAAGGCGAGTTTGTGTTCGATTAGATTGCTGCAGGTTCCTGAGAGGCAGCTCGGGCTGGCTGCTGGCCCCAGCCCGGCCGTGTTGTGCTCGGCAGGGGCTGCCTTGGCAAGCAGCGCACTCGCCCAGCCAGCCCTGCCCAGCCCAGCCCAGCCCTGCCCTGCCCAGCC
>JAOTQP010000001.1:67766617-67798989 GCA_026413545.1 Cichladusa arquata | reverse complement strand
CAGACAGGGATTCGCTGCACAAAGGACACAAATCCTCGCAAAAATTGGTTTTGCAGCTCACCAAATAATTCTCCTAACTGAGCACTTGGAGATCGAAATGATTTCGTGGGTAGATGTGAGACGGTCAAAACCACACATTTGGCAAATAGATTCTTAATTGTAAAAATATTGTCTGACTCCACCCTGAAGCTATTTGTGGGGAGATTTGCGTTGCCTAGTGTATTTGATAGTCCATAAAAATTTGTATCTGATCCTTTGTGTCCCACTGTCTCTCTGTTTAAGTTTTAAGAGAGCCCAGGTGATGACAGAAGAGCAGTAGCACTTACACTCTTCTCTGGTGGCACTTTTTTTCAGTCCTTTGAAGTAGATTATTATTGAGAACAACAGTGCATTTTTAGAACAAGTTTTATGTAATATAAATATAGGACTGTTTTATATACTTTGTTTTTTGCAAAGAGTCATAATGCCAGGAAGATTCCATTATAATGCTTTTGCCCTCAAAAATCAAGTGAAACTTTGCAGGAAACAAATCTAGCAGGAAACATCTGTCACAGTGGGAGAAGTGCTGCTGTCCTGAACAGTGATGCTGTACCTTGTCAGTGAGGGGTTATTTCCAAAGAAATTTATGCAGAATAATCGCTACATGAAGAGGAGCATTTCTGTCTTCTATTATTGTCATATAGGAACTTCTAATCTCATTTTTCTAAAGGAAACCATGTTCTCTTTTCTCTAGTGGACCCTTTTTTATTTTTCAGTGTGTAATTTTGGGTTCTGATTTAAATACTCTCAAACCATAAAATTTTCTTTTTTTAATTTTTTTTTTTCATTTTTGTTCAGCAATGATGTGTTAAAGTCCATCGGAAAGATCAAAAATCTAATTTATCCTTAAAACAATCATATGTCACTAATAATTGACAATTAATTTCAGTAACACTTGCAATTCTGTTCCTCAAAGGAAAAGACTAAAGGTATTAGATGTGAGGCAACCATCACTGTAGTTCATTCTTCTTTCTCTCTTTCTTTCTTTGCAACTTGGATGAGACATATAATGTAACACTCTGGAGTGCAGTGCTGTGGGGAAGTGCTGTAATGGTTTTAGTTCACAGTATTTCCATGGTTTGTATTGCATTAAAGCATCTCTGTCCCAATCACCAATAGTGCTCATGGGCATTGCAACACTTTTATTACATTCAGAGTGGATAATGGCTGATCTTGCCAGTGTTTCTTAATTTGCTACTTTTAAAGCCTCTGGCAAAACTAGCAGAGAGAGGATGCTACCAGTACTTGCCTGAAGACCAAACATGACTTTCATTGCCAGTAAGAACTGAGCCCTGAGGATTTTGGGGTGTAAATTTTATGTGTAAAATGGTAACATTTGTAGTGCTTCTGTTTATTTTTCCTTCATTCACAGAAAAACAGCAAGTAGAGCTCAGATTGTATACTAGAGTCTAGTATACAGTATCTTGATACTCATTATGGGGAATTCAATCACAGGATAATTTAGATTGGAATGGATATCTCTGGTGGATGATTAGTCAAACCCCAGCATGCTCACCAGCTAGGGAAGGTTTCTCAGGACCTTGTCTGGCCAACTTTCAAGTGTCTCCAAGAGTGGAGTTTCTGCTGTATCTCTGGACAACATGTGTCTGAGTTTGGTACTTTTAGGAAAGCTAATGTATAATTAATACTTTTTGGCATGGAAAACATTCCATGTCTGACTCTTCATGTAAGATTTAGACTGGTAACATGTGTGTTGTTTCTTGAGTCATTATTGACTGACCTCAGTATAGATTACTGGAGAATAAGACCCTTTACAACTCACCATAGTCAAAAGACCAGACTCCTGACTTTTGCAAGCCAACCTTTCAAAAAGGTTAAAGTTTGAATAGCAATTAAGAATAAATTTTTGCTACTTGACAATTGTATTACAGGTCTGACTTGCGTGCAAAAGATAAAAAATGAGGATTTTTTTAAGTTAGATGTCAGCAAGTCTTACCATGTTAAAAAAAAATAAAAAATAAAGAGGATTGAGTATGCACTGCATAGTAAATACCACTCAATTTTAACATAAGAGATTTCATCTTTGATTTCTTCTTCCAGTTAGACAATGGATATTTTACCTATGGTTCCATGCAAGTTATATTGATGTGTTGTGTATTTCTTTGATTAGCAGCTGGTCTCCAATTTTGCTTTGACAGTGTAGTGTTGAGGTGCTCTGTGAAAGTTAAACCGTGTTGAATTACCCAGAAGTGAATGTCTCTTTTCTCCATTTCAGCTTCTCCAGTTGGTAACGGATATATCAAGCCACCTGTCCCTCCTGTTTCTGGTACACAGAGGGAAAAAGGACCTCCAGCCATGTTGCCCATCAGCATTGACCCTGACAGTAAACCAGGGGAATATGTCCTGAAGAGCTTGTTTGTTAACTTCACTACTCTGGCTGAACGCAAGATCCGCATCATCATGGCAGAGCCTCTCGTGAGTAAAAATAAACTCTGTGTATATGTATATACTGTGCTTTGAAAAAATCAAAGTTTTGTTTTAAAAACCAGGCTTGCTTGCTCTGCAATGAAGAATATTTTGCTTGCAATCTGCGTTGGAGTTTGGTTTGATAGTGTTTCCCAAAGTGTAAGATGTGCTGCTATGGCAATTAGAATGTTGTGGGAGAGGGCAGAGGTATGCAAGATATGCCAAAGGGGTGACATGAAAAGGAATTAATATTTAATTTCTGTTTGCAATATGGGCACACGTTAATGGGATTGAGAAGCAGAAGGGGTGTCAACCAGCTTAGATTTCACAGCTGGGAGAGCAGTCACTTGAGTCAAAATATATTAGAAAATGCTGAAATATGATAAAAGCAGTATTTCTGAACTTTACAGGTTTTCAGCTAAAACATGAAAATGGCTACCATTGCTGGCTCCTCCTTTAGTTCTGACAGTAGTAGATTTTATAATCTAGCAGAAGGCTAGGGCACTTTTTTCCAGATATGAAAAGCATGCAGCACTTGAAAGAGGAGTTACATTACAAGGTCTTGCATAGTGAGAGAGCCATTGTTATTTGTATCTGTAGGCAAATTTAACACGCAAGTATGTCTGTTACAATTTGTCTTATGTAACTGAACTTCCAGGACTCTGCTCGTTTAATGTCAGATTACATGTTATATACTTTCTTGCTATTTTGAATGAATATTTCTATAATTTATATTTTAGTTCTGATGAGGCAAAAAAAAAAAAAAAAAAAAAAAAAAAAAAAAAAAAAAAAGCCCCAAGACCTAAAAATAATCAGAAATCTCTACTTCTGTACTATAAGGGAATTTTAATAAAATCTTAGAATGTTTTTGTTCTAAAGTCCAATGTAGAATATTTAGTTCAGTTCCCCATATCCAGGATATTTTGAAGAGCAAAATTAAAATGTTCTTTATTCTGATGGCATCTGTTTAGCTTTGATTTAGATTTAGAAGCATTTGATGCTTGGAAAGTTTTATCAGGCTTTCTTCTGAAACATTAGCTAGATGCAAGATGAGAGAACTATCTTACATAATTTGGAAATAACACCAAAAAAAGCTTACAGTAAAGAACATTATGACAAAAATCCAGTTTTTTCTTCTTTGATGAGTTTTCTCCAAATCACAAAAAGTAGAATAAACTGACAGTCATAGTGTAGGTCCTTTTAAAAAATAAAATACCAGCAGCTGTTTATTACCATCCCATCTTCATGTGATGCCTAGAGAATGTCTTTAAAATTTTAAAACAAAATGTGCATAAAATTACTTGACAAAATCAGTAATTACTTGATCAAGTAATTACTTGACAAGATCAATAGCAAGACGACCAGTACTGAGGACATAATTTCCTTGCAGCACCTTTGCTACTCTTAAACATGAACCTCTGCATTTTCATATAAGATTTCGGGTGTGGATTTATTCCCATTTCACCTTGTGTTAAGATGATTTTAAGTTGCTGTGTGATAATATGTTGTTTTTTTCACTTTGAAAAACTGTTATTATCTGAACGTTGATCTTATTCTGGAGGTTGTTCAATGGAATTTTATTTGGTAAATTTGATGTAGAATGTAGAAATATTACAAGAGACTGGAATGTCACCTTCTTGTCATCATTTTCAGAACGTATTTTTTACAGGGGTCTGACCATGAGACACTAACAATAATTCAATTACATACTCACATCTCATTAGTACTAATAAAACTTACAAGTCATGGCATGCTGCTGTTTGAGGTTGGCTGTGACCAATGAGTAAGCAGATTCTGTAGACATGCAGTCAAAATGATCTTGAAATAATTAAGTTGTAATGAAAGAAGTGACAAGGGAAAATGGCAAAAATTATTCTCAAATAACGGCTAAGAATTTAAGTCTCCCCTTTTTGTGACATAGCTGCTGGATGTTTAGCAGCTTTGTTCCCACATTTTACTCCACTGATTAGAATTGTGACCATGAAGTCCCAGGGATTTGGGAGATGAAGTTTATAAATTGATGGTGAAAAGCTACCTTTTGGTCTTTTTTCACAATAGGTAGTCAGATGGTGAACTCTTTGAAGTTTATGTTCTAATTAAACTCAAGTGCACTTCAAAGAAAGTCAAACTTGCACAGTGCTCAACACTGAGATATTTCTAGTTTGATTTCTCCAAGTCATTACAAGATATGACAGTTTAATTTTATAATGAGTGATGGATATTTAGGTTATCTTCTAGAGAAGATAAAATGGTCTGTTTATAATATTGTTGCCTTTGCATCTCTAGCTCACATTGAAGCTCTGAAGTTACTATGGTTAAATTAAATACTTACTGACACTGTTTTACCTAGATCATTCTTTTCATACACATATTCTGCTTATACTTTCTATTTATCATTGTTGTTGTTTTTATTAGTTTTTCTCTCAGTTTCTTTGGATTCCCTATGCCCATGTGATGTATCAATATCTTTCTTTTGTGATGCACACAAAACCGAAGTGTAAATTACAGTGTTCTGACAACTATGTTGGAAAACCATGTTTGTGTCACATCATGAGTTGCAGATGCTAGAAAAGCACTAGAAATCTTTGCTATTTTCCAGGGTGTCAGTGAAGGGCACAGCAAACCTCACCTCTTCCTGCAGCCTCATCTGGCATAGCAATATTCCAATGGGAGAGAAAGCAGAGGGCAATGTCATCTACTACTGCTGCCTTGGCTGGCAACTGAGTATCATTTGAAATTTTGGTTACTGGATCTGGCAGGGATTGTCATAAAAAACCACACTTCCCAGTTCATGTATTTTCTAGACATGAATACAATGTCAACTATCCACTGCTAAGTCTTTAATGAGTCAAAATGGAAAACTTTTGTTTCCAGATTTGACATTTTCAAACTTTGCAGAATATTTTATTCAGGTCATTTTCCCCCCTTTTTAGGATCTCTGCTATATAAAACAATAATTCAGTAATTATAAGTTTGCAGTCATGTGGATAATTTTTAATTATTAACTACTGTACCCAGATTGTCAGGTTATATTATTTCAAATTAAAAGTATTTGTCAGCAGACTTGATTGAAGTGGATTGTCCAGTTTATAAAATTAAATTCCCATAAATGAAATGTAAATAATTTTTTCATTATAATCTTTAATAATTTCTGGGTTCTTTTCTGTAGATAATTATTCTTATTTGTTACAAATATTAAGGATTTTATTCTGCAGACCTTTTTTCACAGCTGATTTAATTCATATTAATTTTTGTCAATTTTTATTCTAAATCTTCTCTGCATTACTTCACTTATAAACACAATCTGATATTTTATTATTGCTGATTTTTTCAAGCAGTGGTGACCTTGAAATGAAGCTAGAAAGAGGAAGCAAGGGAAATATTCTTGCCAGCTCAAATGAAAGAATATGTTTCATAGCTCTGTAAGGAGAAAGCCCAGAAAAGAGTTTTCCTTTTTTAGGACTGTTGATTATCACTTTGGGTAATAATTCATCCTGTGCATACAGAGCAGGCTAATCTTTAAATACGGCTTTCAGCAGTACTTACACACAGCTGTAGACATTGATAAAACATAGGGAGCTACAGGCATTGACAGTTGTTAATGGTTAATTTAGCTGTTGGTAAACTTTCATTATGCTTTTCTCCTGCAAGCATCTTCTTTTACTGAGCTTGTCTAAATTCAGGATCTCTCTGAATACTGAACTCAAGGACAGAATTTACTCATTATAGGATTGGGACTATAAGCATATTCATGTATTCTGCATGTAACTCTTTCCTTTTACTAGGCAGGTTTCATCTCATCATTAGGAAAAAACCCCTGAAAGGGGTGATGTGGTTGATACTAGTGTCTTTATTACGCCCATTTCATTAGAAGCTTGAAGACATCAAAATAGAGATCTATTTCAAGACAGGGCTGCTGATAACAACGTAGCAGATGGTTCAGATGACTTTAAAAAAAAGGAAAGAATAATGCAAATTGCAGAGACTGGCCAACCAATATGTATAATGGGACTGATTTCTGATTAGCTTCAGTCCAGGCTTCACTTTCTCTAGGCAAGAGAAGAATATGCTAAGAAACGACTTGGGAGAAAAGGAAGTAGGTTTTTTTGTTTTCTGGGACTGAGCTGTGATAACTTGTAAGATTTATGTAGGCTAAGCAGTTTGATCCCACAGCTGTAATGTAGAATTTTCTGGTTTACATGGACTAAAAGTCCAGCTGCATCACTCAAGGTGACAACTCCTTAGTTGTTACCTGTAATGGGACACATTTCTGTTACACATATTTTACATTTGAAGTCCTCATTAATTGTTTGTCATGTACAGGGACTTTGGACCCCTGTTTGTTCACAGTGAATAGATAGTTGTTACTGTAAAGAACAAGTAATTTTCTGGAAAAGAGCAAAGGCAAACTGCCTTGCTCTGTTCTAGCATTCACTCAGTATATGTATGCCCAGACAAATTCACAATTGCACAACTTTATTTGAATACCTTTATGCAAATATATATTGAAAATTCTGTTCTCTTGTCTCATACAAAACCTATCTCCCTAGGACCTTTCCTCTATAAATGCTACAAGCATGCTGGCTTCCCATTGTTATCTGTCCTTATCCACCTCTGTGTCACTGAAGGATTATGCCACTGATCATTAATCTAATTCTTTTATTCCATGAGTGTTTGTGCTAGTCAAAATTTTGTAAAGCATATGAGCAATCCCAGCTCTAAGGACCTCATCATTCATAATACCATAACTCTGTATCTAATGTCCCATAATTTTTTATTTCTACTGTATTACTTAAATTATAGAAATAAATATTATTATAGTAGCTCTTTTAGACCTAGTTGCAACAAATAACATGTAGGTCATTAAGAATAATTTTTCTTAATTATTCTTTCAATATTTTTTTCTGAAGATGCTGCTTTGTGAAATTCTGCCTCACTTCGTTATACTGTGCTGAGTACTGTTCTCTCACCTCTTCATAAGAAAGTGAAAACATCTCCCCAACATATTACTTTAGGTACTCAATATGTAACCTGGACATGTCTGGTCCTTTCATTGTATGGAGCCCCACAGATCTGTGACAGTGGATGTGTTAATTGAATGTGCAAATCTGTGTCCGTCAGTCATAGGACAGTCTGGAACACCAAGAACATTCACCTCAGGAGAGGATCTGTCTCCTAGTCCTCTGAGAAAGTGTTACTCAGCAGAGTTCCTTTCCTGAAAATCATTGCCTGGATCCTGGGTCAACTTTTTAGAGTAGTAGCTGGTCTTAGTGTTTTATTCAACATCTAGCCCCATCTAAGGACTTCTCATTGCCCAGAGAGGGTGTAAGTGCCGAACTCCTGGAAGTATTCAAGACCAGAATGGAAAAATCTAGGGAAAGGTGTCCTTGCCCATAGCAGGAGGGTTGGAGTTTAATGATCTTTAAGGTCCTTTCAATCCAAACCATTCCATGACTCTATGATTCTGAGTTTAATTTCAGTGTGGACTGTCTCCTCGGTTCTGTTTCCTTTTACTCAGACTTTCCAGCAGCTAACTTATCTGTTTCAAGAAATCAATTAAGCAGAACAATGGTTCAGTCATCTCTCTTCCCTCCTTCACTAATCAGCCTTCCTTGGGAGTTCACTGGCTTTCCAAATATAGTCCAGTCCACTGGTGATAATGAAGCCCAAGCGTGGCCAGATCAGGGTGTTCTTTTCTCCAGCAGAACGAAAGCACAGAACCTACCACATGCCCTTAATCACATTTTTGTGCCATTTAAGTTTCAGGGAAATATATCCCTATATCTAGGTGCTCTTACCACTCTCCAGAAAATGAAAGTCCTACTACAGTAATTTCAGGCCAATCTTATAATTGGTCTGTGATTATGAAGGACAGAAGAAAATCAAGCACACATTTTGGTAGCATTATTGTCAGATAAGCAGCAATTCAGTAAAGAGGTATCTTCCCATAGCTTCACAACAGCTTCAGCCTTTGCATGCTTTCTGAGTCACATTTTGAAGTCAATGAGGTACTGCTTAATTTATGTGCTCTTTTCTGGGACTGAATCTGGCAAGGCACCATTAATACATCTGACAACTTGAATTATAACGTATTTGACCCTGCCTATCTGGTGGCATGACAAATATGAGAAAACTTGAAATACTTCACGTAACTACTTTCACAAATTGGAGATCCACCCAATAAGGTCTTGCTTCACTAGCTGTGCATGAAGTAGGTGTGGCAGTTATGGCTTTTAGGGCCAACATACTTGTAGCAAAAGAACAGTGAAGGTTTCCATCAGCTCTGCAAGGGCACCTGGCATCCTCCTTGAAAGTCTGTCAAATCAGTACCAGTAACCAGGAGGAAAAGGGTTCAGATCAAATCACCTGGGGACACCTTTCATATGGCATATTTATAGCCCTTGAAATAAACACATAGCCAAGAAAGCTCCAAGTAACAGAATTTTAAAGAAAACTACTGGCAGTAGTTCTCAAGTTCACTTTAAAAATACACTTTCCTCATCTGTTTTTCTGTTTTGTGAAAACAGATGCACAGTTGATGACAATAAGTATCTACCTGATGTTAAAGCAGCGGTGGACATCAGACAGCAGACCATGGCCAGGGTCATTTGCTGTCCTTTATTACCCCTGCTGTCTTGAGAGAATGTGGTTCCTGTTCACAGAGATCTCTGCTGTGCTTAAAGCAGCCCTACAATTACAACCCTAAATTTATTCTAATCAACTGATAAGGGCTTCCTATAGGCTTTATTAAATTAGGTCACATTATTCTGAGTGGGTAGCCAGTGGTCAGGGCCCTAAGGGCACTAATAAGCCTTAATGGCCTCCTCTGAGTCTCTCCCACACCTGCCCAGAGGCCAGGGCCCATTCCCAGGTTTTGGAGCCATCAGTCCCTGCCACAACAGGGCTAGTCTCCTGCTCCCACAGCCCCCATGGGCTTTGCTGAGCCAGGTCACATAGCTGAAAAACCTTAAAAAACCTTAATAAACAGTTGAAACAATACCTTGAATAGCAGTTTCATGCAAAGGTCTTAATACAGACTTTGAAGTTTCAATCTCCATCATCTATCGTTCTTATTGTTATATGGAAATCACTGTATCAAAGATTTTTTTAGAGCATTGTGCTTATTTCAGTCCAAAGGCTCATAAATGAAAGATCTTGGACTCTCATACTGCATCCTGTGGCACCACTCTTGACTATGGCCCTATACATTCCCTGCCCTAGCAAATTAGGTGCCAATCAACAAAATTTTATATTCTTCTATTGGATTTTTTTAGGTTAGAATCACACAATCTTCCAACACAAGGCTGTGAGGGAATTATGGTGTCAACATTAAGTGCCCACACTTTGTCTACAGATGGTCTTTTAATTACAGGTTGTAAAATCTACCTCTTTTTCTGTACACTGTAGTGTTGGAATAAATAAAATCAGGGAAAACGAAGGGACACTATTATAATACTAACCAGGAGGATCCTAATAGACAGATGATTTTGATGTGTTCATTAAGTTACAATTTTGAAAAGGTATTCCTGTTAAAACAAGCTCTGAAAACAAACAGCCAAGAAAATTTCCTTTCTCACTTGTGCTAGAGGGTACCTCAAAATCTCAATAAAGTTTTTCTTGGTACTCTTTTCAAATTAGTGGTTTGACAAAAGCATGTATTTGAAATATTTCTTTCAGGTTTCCCAAAAGCATTCTGTAAAATATTTCTTTCAGAACTGGTCTACTAGTAGTTTCCAGCTTTATTAGGCTTTAAATATGGTAGTAAAATAAACGTTTTACCTCTTGCTTACAATAAAGCATCTTACTTTGCAATGGAAAATAGAAATGCTGAGAGTAGTAGGTTTGTTGTTTTGATTCATTGGGACCTTTTTTGTTTGGGTTGGTTTTTTGGGATATTTTGTTTTGTTTTATTTTTTTGTTGGTTTTTTTTGTTTTTGTTTTTTGGTTTTTTGCTTGGTTTGGTCTCGTTTAGTTTCGTTTTCTTGGAGGTTTTTTGCTGTTACCTGTATATCTATACCAGCATTTAACCTTGGTTTAAAGTTTGCAACTGTTTAGTGTCAACACTGAGCTGAGGGAATATCTGGGAAATTTTGTACTGTTCAGGTAAGAATGGTAGAGTTCTTGAGCTGATTGCTAAAGGCTAGTGAAAGAAAATTGGTTTTGATTGTTGGGAGTTGGTTTGTTTGGGTTTTTTTAACATGCTGTGTTATCTTGGGAATGTAGCAGTGCTAATTTTTGTACTGTGCATCCAACAGCAATCTCTGGTTCAGCGGGTTTGCTTCTTTCTTCAGGATGCTTGAAATTTACTTCCATGGAGTATTACTTCTGAAAATCAATTTGTTGTTTTTTTTTTTTTTGGCCTGTTTGGCCATTTTTTTCTGACATACCAGTTACTTCAGACTGAACATTCACCTCTTTTATGTGTCCACATTTTGGTTTTCTTGGTAGACAGCCTAGGTAAAAGGTGCCTTTTGTAGAGAATGTGGTAATCATACAAAAATTAGCCTGCAATACCTGATATGATGGCACAGTCTATTATCAAATCAGAGCAGTGCATGATGAGGGTGCCAAAGAGTCAAAGCCAAGGAGTGAAAATGTGTATTTGAAGCAGAACTGATGTTTTCCTGTTTTTTTTTAATTTTCAGCAGTACATGCACATCCTTTTCCACATGAACAAAACAGAAGAGCTGTTACAAAAAATCCCTCAAAGCAATTACATGAAGAAAGAATAAATTCAGTAATACTGAGCTTGTCTTTTGAACATGCACCTTTCATTATTTTTGTGCATTAACTGTAATGACAAGCAGGTTTTTGACTTGAGCTTGTTAAATAATTTTTTTTTCAGAGAAGTAGCATATTTTTACATATATTTCGTGGCCACTTGAAATATGCTTATTTCCACCATATGTAGTACCATGCATAATTAGCATTGCTTTTTTACTCAATTTTCAACAGTTAAATGAAGTCCACCACAGTTTTTGTTAACATTTTGTTTATCTGTAATTTTGTCTTATGCAAAGTTGTGGTGTTTCCTTGAAGCTGTATTATCATATCTTTTTTGTTATGTTTGCCTTTAGAATTTCCAGTTCCTGTATGCTTAGAATTTCAAAGGTTAATGAGGGAAATGTCCTTTATTTTACTCTCTGTGTGCTGTGGTCACTGACACAGTTTCTTAAAAGAAGTGTCTAGCATCTAATTGATGCTAAGAGAAGTCAAAGATTCTGTTGTCATTCACTGAACAGGCAATTTATGTGTTTATGCATGAGGACCTGCTGACTTGCAAAGAATGGTTAATGAAAACAGGACACTAATTTGCCTGTTTCATAGAACTTGCAGGTGGGAGACAGTTGGGAGACTATCAGAGTAAACAGATTATCCTTTTCCGTCAAAAATCTCGGCTCACTTCATTGCTTAGGTATAAATTAATTAGACTCCTTGGGGTGGTGGTGAGGATTCCCAAATAGTAAGAAGGTATATAAGCAACAAAAAACCACTTCCTGAGAAGTTCAGAGCTATTTTCCATACAAGAGCTTTTTTTTTGTGTGAGCACAGACTGTTCCATATCGAATTTTGAAAGGACCAATTGGAAGTGCAGCTTCATGAACCTGCTCAATGCAGGATCAGCACAGATCCGTTCTGGGAGGGAGGAGACAGGAGCACACAGCTGGAGTGGAGGACATGGGTTACCCATCACATGAGCATAGGACTGAGAGTGATGCATTTTCCTGGTTTTTGTATGTAAAAAATAATCAAAGCCAAAATAATAACTGGCATGCAGACCTTTTCCTACAAACACAAAGAGAATTCTCTTTCCTGCTGAAAAGACAGAGATGTTCATTTGGGGGAGAGGGAGCTGATGGGGTGATTCATCATGAGAAGAATTACGCTTGGGGTTTTTTGGGCTTTTAAGATTACATGCATTTTACATAGATTGTAGCTGTAGTAGTTGAATGTGTTCCATGTCTGTTCCATTTTACTTGAAAAAGTCCATTCTTCTTTCTGTTTGGTGAGTCTTTCACCCTAGCAGAGCAGAACACTCAGTAGAGTATGTCTTGCTGCTTTTTAGGGTGAGGTGCAAAAGTTAAAAATTGTGTAAAAATATCCTTTCACCATGCTTTTAGGAAAAAAAAATAAAAAATGGGCTTTATCTCAGTCAGTAATATAGTAGCCTGTCACATCAGTTTAGTAGGAAAAGCAGGCCTAATGGTTGCTGAGATTAGAAATAGCTTTAAGGGGCATTATATATCATTATAACATGGTGACATAGTGAAGCTTAATAGGCACTACAGCATCCTTTTGTTTTTGTGTTTCCCTGAATGCTCAGTTCTGTGACAGGTGGCTATTCCTGTGTAAATTTACCCAATTATATTTGTGTAGCAGCCCTGAAAAAGCCTAAATATATTAACCATTAAAAGTCACTGACAGTCTTTGGAGAAATGTTTTAGTGTGCCTGTGTGAATAGAGGGTTTGAATGATATGTTGGTTTTTTAGGTAATTTATAAATATTATATTTAGTTGATGCATGCAAATATGATAAAATATGCATTTTCCATTGCATAGTTAACATATTCTGTTTTATCATATTCTATTTATGTTTTCCCAAGAGCACGGAGAGAGCGGAAGGAAGTTAAGTTTTAGTTGAGTATTTTGTTTTGTAGGCATTGGTGACCCAAAACATTTGGCTGGTTTTATTGAAAAACAATAGTTTCAAATATTAAATTGCCTTTTCTACTTATCTCTAACTTGTTTATATCATGGGAGTTCCCAGTGTGAACAAATACAGAGTACGCAATTGAAGGCAGCGCTTCAAACAAGAAATAAGGATGTTTAGTTTAGTGATTAAAAATGGAAATGTTGCTATTGAGGATCCATTCTTCTGAAGTTTTCTGATGTTTTTGATAGTTCAGTAAGCTACAGGCCCTTCCATATTAATCAAAACTTACTTTATTCATATTTTGTTGTAGGCTTTGGCTCCAAATTCAGCAGAACTATTCATCTCAGATTTGGATGACACTTCTGTAAAATGTGGTATATCAACAGAAACTCAAATAAGTCAATTTATTATATAAAAAAGCCTCTTTGCCATTCCTGAGTTGGGTGGGCAAGAAAATAAATTGAAGTAAAATTATATCATGAGGCTAGAAAACAGTTTTAGGATTTTTTGAGAACTAATTAAGTGTATCTCCAGGGTAAACAGACTACTATGAATCTATAGCCCTGAGACAGTTTTGTATTATTACCCATTTTAACCTTTCTTTGCACGTCCTGAACCTGTGGTATGCAGTAAAGACACCTACCATGGGTTTAAATATATTTTATACAGTATTTGCCATAGCAACAGTGTTGAAAATACTGCATAAAATGAAATGGTAAGATTTGTAAGAATATTAGAACTAAGCAAATTGAATAGGCAAGTTGTTTACAGTTGATGAAAATAAATTATTTATTGCATAAAGAAAAATTGCTGTTTTCAAGGGACACTTGAGTACCTGCATATAATTGAGTTGCCTTTGAATTTACTCAGTAATGTCTCCCTGACATGGTCAGCTATTATTCTTACCATTACTGTATTCATGCTTTTATATTTTAGGAGTGCTTAGACAACAAAACCCCACATTTCTATCTGGCCCTTTATTCAGGTCTTCATCTATTCAGCACTCAGCATTAGCAATAAGTAGTAATAACTTCTACACTGAGTTCTCTCAAACCTCCAAATCCCAATACAATCTTATATGGCTGTTGCCATTCACTGCAGGGATGCGGTGGGTGGCTCTGGCGTGGGCACCCCACTCCCAGAACTGGGAGGGTGTGTGCAAAGACACTTGTCTCCATGAGCTCAGGTTGGGTCCTGCAGTGGCTGCAGGCAGTACTGGTGGCAGCACTGTCCTTGGAAAGAGTCAAGGAAGAAGCAGAAGCAGCAACAGCAACCCAAACAGGGGCATGACGAAGCAGCAGAGACAGCTGCAGCAGCAGCTGCTGCCTGGCAAGGGTGTGAGGGGCAGGGAACAGCAGGAACAGCAGTAGGTGCAGGATGGGATGAAGGGAAGAAAAAAGCCTCAGCTGAAGCCCTAAACTGGAGGCATTGAGAAGTTATGGCAGCAGAAGCCTTCCTGGCTTTTGGCAGTTCTCCATCCCAGCTGCCTTCTGCTGCCCCCAAGGCTGCTGCATGGCCTGTGAATGGTTTCTTTAGGTCAGTGCACCACGGCTGGGGAAACCCTGGTGTAGCACCTGCAGGAGTGATGACTTGTACTGCATTGTCAAGTGGAGGCATCTTCTTTAACTCAGGGGTGAATCCCCTGGGGAGTGTCATCATCAGAAACTAAACTATCTGAGAGGTGTATGTGCTTCTCCAGGCAGGTTACAGGTGACAAGGATGTTCTCAGGATTGCACTTCCTGACTCAGGTTTCCAGAGCTTGGTTTGTCTTGTTTGATTGTGTCCCCCTTAGAGACAGCATGTGATGAGGAATCCCACACCTCATTTCTGCCTGAAACTCTGCTCTCTGAAAGCCAAGTACTGCAGTGTTGGCCACAGAAACACAAATCTTCTGCATGCTGAAGCCCATTTTATTGAAACAGACCTTAAGAAGTTTCTCTGTGGTAACACAAGTCTTCTGTACCAGAATCAGAAATTTCATCATTAAAAAGAAAAAAAGGGGGTGTTGATTTTTTTTTCCTATACTGCCGTAGTTCTTAGTATGCTGATTTGTCCAGGACCCATGAAAACTTAAGAATCCTTTTCCTTTTAAAAAAGTTGAACACTACTTTTGAAAGTTTATCTGCTGTCCTTTTCAGTGAGCAGGAATAGACAAAAGAAGTATTGTCCTCCTGTGAGACACAACTAGACAGGGTGGCATTGACTTACTGATTGAGGAAGAGGAGGACTGTGGGTGGGGCAGTGTCCTTGTTTTTCTCCAGGTTACAAGGTTTTTTACTGCAGATGTTCATCATCAATAATCTGTCATAAAGTTGTAATTAATAGCTGTTGTGCCCATAATGTAACCTGGAAGAGTCACTTCAGATATTGGAGAAAGCAATGAAAAATATTGATGGCTGTTATGGGTGAATCAGTGACTCAGTACAAAACATTTTGTTGATTTTTGTATTTGTAGGTAGTCAGGGGATACTGCAGTCACCCCACTGTTGGCCTCCTTGCCAGCTGGCATTACGAGTGGATCAGCATAATTAATTTCAAAATCAGTCAGCATATTATACTGGGCAACATTTGTTTCTGAAAAAAACATGAAATAATAGAAATCTTTGCTCCAGCTCAAGTCTCTCCATTTCCTTATCTCATTAGCTGTACAGTTTTCTTTATTTTATATCTAATATCCCCTGGCAGGGATGGTGTTTTGCCTACTATATTAACAGATGCTGATGAGTGTAATAGTTTGTTGAAAGCTGAACACAAAATCTCATTCTGAGCTGGTGGGAGAGCCCCAGTCTTGCAGCTGTAGGAGAAGAAGGAGTCATGATTTATAGAAGAATAAAGCACTGGCACATTGCAGACACCAGAAACAGTAGTGTAATTCACAGCAGAATTGTGATGATGACAAGTGGCGTGTTTTTCAGACTGTCATCTGCCCTCATGAGTTGTTTATTTTCATTGTGGTGTGGGGGATTGATGTTTTGGATACTGTTGCATGCATCTAAAATATTGACCTGTGTACTTCTCCGTGTCTTCTTGACAAGGAAGCCGTGCAGGTGAATGGACATTCACATGTAGTTTCTGAGTTGGACAGTTCTCCTTACCAGTTACTGTGAGAGTATGACCAGAAAATTTGCTTCCATTCTGAAAATACCTTTTTTTATTTTTTTAGTAATAGTTTTTCCCACAATTGTCTTCCTTAAAAAGATGACCTCTATGGTATTTGATTCTTCTAAGACTACTTTTCTTTCAGTATGCCCTGCATGAATGTGATGTATCTGTGGACATGTTTATATTGACTGGTAGTTTTATAACAGGAAAGTACATCATGTAACAGAGTCACAGGATAACTAGGCTGGAAGAGACCTCCAGGATCATAGAGTCCAACCCATACCCTAACACCTCAACTAAACCATGGCACCAAGTGCCACATCCAGTCTTTTTTTAAATACATCCAGGGATGGTGACTCCACCACCTCCTTGGGCAGACCATTCCAGTACTTTATCACGCTTTCTGTAAAAAACTCTTTCCTAACATCCAACCTATATTTCTCTTGGCACAGCTTGAGACTGTGTCCTCTGGTTCTGTCAGCTGCTGCCTGGAAAAGAGACCAACCCTCAGCTGACTACAACCACCTTTCAGGAAGCTGTAGAGAATGATAAGGTCACCTCTGAGTCTCCTTTTCTCCTAAATAGAGCCCCTTAGTTATGTACTAGAGAAAACACTAGGTGCTTTTTAAGATGTTGAAAGAATTTATCACCGGTGTGAGCACCAACTCAGATGTAATGAATGGCCAATCCTTTTCTTTCATGAAAAGACACCAAAATCACTCAAAACACTCTCAATATTACCTTATACATATGCAGAGGCCTCCTTTGCAGCAATTATCCTGGTATCTCCAGGATCAGATCAGGAGGCACATTATGTGAGTAAAAAATCTAACATAATAATGCTAGTAGAATATGATAGTATTGATCTTAAGTAATGCATATTTAATATATTTTCTTTCAGGAGAAGCCACTGACCAAGTCTCTGCAACGAGGAGAAGATCCCCAGTTTGATCAAGTAAGACACTTGAAATTACATTATTTCCATGCCTCAGACTAAAAGAGGAATGCATTGGAAGGCATTCTAGTGTCTTTATACTGTTGTTGCATACTGCAAAAGTAATATTTCTTGATGTACTTTGGTAGAATGATAAGTGGTTGCCTAACCATTCTTGGATATAAATTGGAAGAATTTTTCTTCTATTTCCAAGGTCAATATTTTTCTGCTATAGAACTTGTTATAGTTACTCTTTATAGTGTATTAGACACATGTATTGTTTCTTGTCTCTTTCCCCTGATGGAGATTTTAAAGCAAAATTTGTACCTTTTCAAATTATGTGGTTTTTGAAACAGATGTGTGGCCCCCAATCTTTCTTTTATGAGGTTTCTTTTGTAGTTAATATGAGAGCCTATGGAATCATGGTTCTTGCCATCAGTCTCATCAGTCTAGTTTGTCTCTGTAGCTGTGACTCAGCATGACTTACATGTGTGTTGCACTTCTAATAGTTTGACCCAACTTGTTGTGTTTAAAATTAAGTATAAGTTCAATTGTCAGGATAAATGCCTGTATATGGCAAGGTACATAATTATTAGGAAAATAGTGGGCAGGGGAAAAGCATTAAAAATTAAATAGAGTTTATATAATTGGTCTGATTCCATTTAGTAGAAAAATAAAATTGTAATTAATAAAATGAAATTGTTATCTGACATTAGATTAATTTATTATGTAAGGGAAATAGGACAAGTATAGAAATAAAACCAAGAGTGATATACACACTTCTAATTGATTATATAAAATTTATTTTTGTCATCAGTCTTTCTTTTTGTCAGCAACATCTAGAATAACCTGCTTTCAAATAAAGGCAGGTAGATTCTAAAGAGTTTAAGTTACATAAACGATGCCAAAACTGGCAAATCTCAGTCCCCACGAAGAGGAATGATAAACTCTAGGTGTGCCATTGCTGTCACCATTGCTACTGACTCCCCATCTGCCCACACCACTGTGCTGCCAGCAGGGCCAGAAACACAGGACAGAAAGACAGAGCAGAAGCAGCAGCAACAGCAACAGTTCAAATGGAAGTTATGACCAATGCCATAAGATGCAAGTACCATATTGATTGACTTAGGGGGAGGAGATAGGTATAAGTACAACTTCAGACCCTCAGCTGAACATTTATTGAATTTTCTGAGACATTTCGCCAGAAGTAAAGATGCCTTGTGTGACTCCACTGGCATTCACGAAGGTTCACTTTGTAATTTTAGCTTGACAAAGTGACTCTAGATTGTTCTGTAGCTGCTTTTTGGAGAGGGAGAGCCTGCTTGGGGGGCTGCTCAGAGCAGGAGGTGAGCAGAGGAGGTGAGACTTCTGCTTCATCCTCAGGAGTCCCTGTCCACCTCACTGACCACGGACACCCTGCAGGGAAACCAGCCACTGCAGGCTAAAGGAGGTTCTTTCTGAGTTCTCCCTACCTGCCTCATGAAATTCTTTGTGGTATTCAGACCTTAACTTTTTATACATACTATTTTCCTTCCTGTGGGAAGAATGTTGCACTTAAATGGGAAAGTAAAACAAATTAAGCCACTCAGATGCCAACCTTGTGATACTGTTCCTGCAGTGCATTAAACAAACTCATAATGGGTGGCCATGATTTGATTAAATATTTATGGTTTAGCAAATTTTGGCCCTTTAAAAGGAAGAATTGGAAGACTGATACTTCTAGTTATTGGTAAGTAGACAGAAAATTGAGTAATTAAGTCAAGGTCATTTAATGAGAACAGCAAAAGCTTCCTAGAGTGAACAACTGTGTGTTTACTGCTGTAGCAATTGACTCTGAATGCAGGCAGGAAAAGAAACAGATGCAGACCGAACACCAAGGTAAATTTTGTCATATGTGACATTCATATGTCTTTTTATCCATATATCTGAAGTCCTACCTATGTGCAGAGTTGATAGAAAAGTACAGTGGTGAGACTGACTTAAATGTCTTCTCAGAAAACCTTGCTTTCCGTTACTTGAAATTTTTAGAAGAAACTATTTAAGCTGAAATTTTCAGAATTTGTCAGCCTCAGGCCAGGTTGCTGACAATGTTTCCCTTTTCAGTTTTCACATTGTTTTCTACTTAAACAGCCTTATCATTTTGAGATGTTCTAGTGCTCCTGGGATTGATGTAGGCCTGTGATCGGCAGGTGGGACCCTGAACCTGGCTTACAAGCCCATTTTCAAGAACATGGTTCATACTTACCAAAGTGATTTTAGTTCATGCAATCATAGAATGATTTTAATTGTATTCAAATAGTTTGCATTCAAAATTCTGTAGTGCACAATATAGATTTGATAGAACTGAGCTAGGGTAGAGACAGGAAGATAGAGCAAAAAGTCTTTCTTTACCTGGCGTGTTTCAGTCACTAGATTATGTGAGTACATTGCATTATAAAGCTATTTTCAAATGATAATGTGTCAGTATTATAAAGTTGTCATGAAAGTAAGGATAATAAAATGAAGGTGTGGTCTGCCTGAGAAGCTCTGAAGATGATGATATGACGTGGTACCAAAAGCCAAGTAAAAAGGCATGTGCTTTAAGTGAAACCACTTAAGCCTTACTTTTGAAGTTAACTGAAGTATTTAAAGATTCTATGGGATGAAGGAAGCCAGGTTGGTAATCTCTTACTTCCCTTTTCCAGTTAGGATGCAGAAAGCTTTAGTGTTAATTTCTGAGATCCATGAAGTCATCTAGCAAAAACAAAAAAGGCCAGCCATGACATTCCTGATACTTTTACTACAAAAATGAATGGGGAAAGAGGGACAATCTCCGTGAACAAACTTCTTCAAGGAGTGTCTAATAATTTTTACTTTCAGTTTTAGGGCATATAAGTGACAGACTGTCAGAGGAACCTAATTTTCTTTCTTTTCACATAATCAAAACTACTCAGTTTGAGTGAAATTGAAAAGTAATGCTGAAGTGAGTAGGTCACTAATTACTTTGAAACGTCTGAGCTCAATCTTTTAATGGTACATTAAAAAGCAACAAAAATAAGGCATGACCTGATTTAAAACTTGCTTTTTGCAAGTCAGCTTCAGAGGTGGAAAAAACCAGTCCAAAAAGCAGCTTAACAATGAGCAGAATGGCACTTTGGCCACTAACCAAAGCAATCAGCATCAAGTTTAACACTGAAACCCCCAAACCATTTGAAATGTCTGTGAAAGCATTGGTTGCTATCCCTGAATAGTTCTATCTCTGGCTCCCTGACAACCAGCATTTTTTCCTGCCTGTTATTAAACACCATTTTAGGAGCATTGGTTGTGATGGTGGTGATGGATCCAGTGTCTGGAAACCTGGCTATTTCTTTCCACATAGGTGTAGTCAGTGTCTCCTGTTGGGCAGACAGCATGTCTGGCTGCCAATTGCATCACCCTCCTCGAACAAATAATAGAATCTTGAGCAATGTATGAAGTGATGATACTTATCCTGACTTGCTGAATGTCTCACCCTTGGCCTACCAAACTGCATTCCTTGCACTGCCTGCGTTTTCCTTTCTAGGTGTGCACGTGTGTAAAGAAAATATATACAGGAAATTATGTAGGTTTTTTCATATGGTTTTAAAATATTTTCATAGTATATTTTAAATCATGTTGTGAAAGTCCTTGATTAGACAACTCTAGTTGCCTATTGGCAAGGAGCATTACAGCTCCAGCATTAGCATGCCCTGTGTCCCCAGTTACAGAAATGTTATTAAACATTGTACTAGTGAACTATGACTTAAACTTCCTATTACAGGAAACCATAAAGTTGCAGTACATGAAAAGATCAAAAGCTTGCAAAAACCCATAATTCTCCAAGAGGGTTATCCTCACCTAAGGAAACATTTTTATTACTCTTTTCTCCGCCTCTACTAATGTATCGTTTGTTCTTACCACGGTGTATAAATGTTCCATGAAATGACAACACTGGAGGCAGAAGAAGGGCACTGTGTAATCTTGGACTGAGCTACAGACTGTTTTCCATATAAAAACACAAAATGAATGTAATGTTTTGGCCATGGAAGAGAAAATTTAGCAGGAAGGCTTAGTTTTCATATGAAGCTATCTATCCGAGGTGCCAGTTGCAGAAGTTTCAGGATAACCTGCACAAAAGCTTATTCTTGTTACAGTTTTATTTTGCTGCTCTCTTCTTAGAAGTGCACTAGGTTGGAGACTACAGATTGGGAAGCAAAAACATTTAACTTTTATATACTTTAGGGAGATTAAAAAAAGAAATCAGCCAAGGTAAAGAAACGAAACTAAAATGAATAATAACAATCATAAAAAAACTGGAAAATGCAATAAATAAATAAGGCACTAAGCAGCATACTAATGATAAAATGTCATTTTTCATAACAGCCTAAATGTGATTGATGATATGCTGATAATGATTCTTTTCCAATATTATTTTTTAGATGTAGTTAGTGAATACTGATATCATTGTCATTGCAGTAGCACTGCAGTTGGACACTTTTGTGTTTTCCCTTTCCTTGAGTTTTACACATTGTCATTCATCACCAGAAAAAGGCATAGGTTAGAGAAAGTATAAGAAATGGTGGTCATGGGGTCATAAAATAACCTTTGGCTCCTGGTCAGAGATTTGGGTTCAAGCAGTGCATAAAGAAGTACATCTGAAGGCAAAATTAAAGGTAACACCTTCAGAACTGAACTTGCTGTCCACTAAAAATAAATGGATTTTCATGTAAACTGTTATGCTGGCAGTAAAATAGCTATAAACATTGGTAGTGTATAAGTATGCTAGCTGAAATTACCCATCCACAAAATTGTGGTACTAAAAAGTCCTGCTTTCTTTTTTTGTCTCACAAAGCCAAGGCCATTAATGAAATCTAGTGAGTTCCACTTGAATAGTTATCAGTTTTAACCATTTCCAGGGAGATTTAACTTCACAGCACAGTCCAAAAAAAATACTTAGAACAAAGATGTGAATGAAAGGAGATCTCCACAATCACAAATGCATTCAGTAGCATTTATAGAAAGTGTAAAACCTTACTTGTGCTTGTCCATTATTTAGAATCTGCACAACAACAATTTAAAGATAAAATATGCATACACTGTGTGAAAAATAGAGAAATAAACCAAGTGCAAACATGAAGTACTGCAATTCTGCTTTGTTAAAATGGCAATAAAATGCCCGTTCAACATACATATTGACATATGTGGTATAGAAAAAGGATGCCTTGACAAAAAATTAATGGTACTGCTGGAAATTGGGTGCAGTTTTGAATATATTTAGCGTTAAAGCACATATAAATTCATTAGTGAAATAAATAAGGTAATCATATCAATTTACTGTCAGTGGAAACATTTCTTATATTTATTTTGACGATATAGCAAGACTTTTATGAAAGTATATAATTTGTAGTGAGCTATCTGAACAGAATTTCATTAAATTTACTCTTGCATTTTAATCCAAAATAAATATCAAGCATTTGCATAAAGTATATTTATTGCTGTGTGAACACAGGTTTTAAACAGCTCCTTACTTGTGCTGTTTTCTTATCCTTAAGCTATACAGTAGGTAGTTCATTTATGATGGAAGAATATGATCATTTGTCCAATAAGGACATATTTGTACATCTGTGCACTCCCTTTCAGGAGCAGCACAGAGCTAGAATTCATCTCACTCCTGGATTTACTTCCAGTAAATGAAAGGGTTGAGTAACCGGCATGCTGGCTAGACTTCCCTCCCTTCCTGTTCCCTGGGAGCCAGGCCTTTTCCCAGTCCACCCTTCCTTCCTGTCTTAAAAGTGCAATGACAGAAAGATTAAAAAAAAAAAAAAAGGAAAACGTAAAAAGCTATATTGACCTTTTATCCCAAATGGAGACAGACACTGACACAAAGTCAATGGAGAAAGTATGGCATGAGAAGATTTAACAGGAATCACTTTGACTTTTTCTGGTGAAATTGTATAGGTGGAATTTAGAGAACAGCTGTTATAAGTATGTCAGTGAACATGCAGGAAGACCTGATTGAAACAACTTTTCATTTATAGTTAGATACTGCGATTTCTGAAAAGATATTTAGGTCCATTTGAGGACAGACTTTTTAGCAGGGCCCATGGACATAGAACAAAGGGTTTAAAACTAAAAGAGGGTCAATTTTTACTAACTAGAAGGAAAATATTTTTACTGTGAGGCTGGAGCAGGTTTCTCAGAGAAGCTGTGGATACCCCATCCCTAGAAGTGTTCAAAGCCAGGGTGGTTGAGGCTTTGATGAGCCTGGTCTCCTGATGAGTGGAAGGTCTCTCTGCCAATGTTAGGGAGGTTGGAACTAGATGACCTTTAAGGTCCCTTCCAACTCAAACCATTCTGTGATTCTATGATTTTATGATTCTCTTCTGGTCTTCCCTAGGAAACCCATTTTCATTGTATTTAATCATTAATAAGCAGTGTTATGCTAACTTCATAAAAAGTTTTGGAAAACAGTAGAGAAGTGAGTTGTTAGTGTATAGTTTGCCCTGACACCAGGTGATTGATTTTTTTCCTAAGTATTTATCTGAAGCTTTTGAAAGGCTTTGGTTAATTGAGCCTCAAGTCCTAAAGTAATTCTTTATGAAAGACTTCCTGTCACTGCTGAAAGCAGTTGCTTCATTATATCTTCCAAAGCAACTTGTTTCATATTTCAGATAATAAAATCTATTGCAGAGACTAGATTGAAAGTTTTCCAAAAATATTACTTTTATGGAAACTTTTAATTTAGCAGGGGCAGTTGTTATATCTTTCTAATGCAGCATGTTTAATTTTAGGCCATAATACCTGAATAATAATACCTCATCAATGAGACACAAAGTCTCTCATTAGCTTTAGTCCACAACATCACTGTGAATTAGTTAAATCCTGAGGCTGAATAACTGCAAAAGAGATTCAGAGTTACTCTTCTAGACTAAGTATCATCCACAAAACTTCTCAATTAAGGCTATAGTGATATTTGTACATGCTTGGTCTGCCAGTTTTGCTCGTCTTAGTCACAGCATTCAAACAAATTTGGTGTTACATGAGATATTAAACTCGATTGTTTTTCCACAAGCATTGAAATGTGCTGGTTTAAGCAGGTGGATAAACCTCACAGTTAATTACATGATCAGTGTACTTGGCATGTAGTGCACACTTCAGCTCTTCACTCCTGATACTCAGCACTTTGCAGGATCAAGCTCTGCATGATCTGTCAAAAATCTCCAGATTACTAATTTCTTCCCTATTTTCAATAGGTTTTTAAAAATTTTCTTAGAATGTCCACAAATGCTGTAGATGTGAAAATTCAATTGCAATACATGCATTATCCTCTAGTATACTAATGAGGGGATTTTTCACCCTACTTTTTGATCTTTCCATGTTTTGTAGCTTTATGGTTTCCTGTAATAGGATGTTTAAGTCACAGCTCAGTCCAACATGGTCATTAACATTTCTGTAATTGGTGACACAGTTAATACTGAGTGAGCAGTAATCTTCTTATCCAGCATGCCACTAGAGCTGTTTAATCAGAAACCTCTAAGGAATAATTCTAAATTATGTTTTGTTTATTTGTGCCCACAAAGATACAAGAAACTCTAAATATTTTCCTATATATAAAAGAGAAGTTTTTGGGTTTTTTTCTAAGTTTTGAGGTATGTGAGCCTAAGAGTAAGATGCATGCATCTGCATAGTCAGTTGATTAAAATTATTGCAGAATTGTGGTGTTTCTCAGTATATTCTGAGTTTCAGGGGGGGCATGCCACAGTCAGATATAACCCCTGAAGACAGTACCTCTGATCCATTACTTTTTCTTTCCTCACCATCTGTTTGAACTCATATCAATGTTGTGTAACAAATCAAAATAACCTGGTGAGGAACTAGATCATTTTCTGGTATGTTGAAAGATGTTATACTCTATTTTAATGTATTTTAATATCATCAATATAAAGACTCTATCAACATAAACTCCAGTGTTGCGTTTCTGTTTATGTTTTATAGAATCATAGATTCATTTAGGTTGGAAAATACTTTTGAGATCAAGTTCAACCACAAACCCAACACTGCCAAGTCTAAACATTAAACCATATTCCTAAGTGCCATGTCCACGCATCTTTTAAAGACAGGAAACGCAGAATATTAAGTCCCTGCTTGTACCATAGTTCTCAAAAAATGGATAAGAACAAGAAAGAACCATTGAATTAATACTTTTTTTAAAGAGTAGAGAAATCTTGAACAGCATTTCATTTGTTGATTTGTTGCATTTTCCCAATAGGTTATAAGCTCAATGAGCTCACTTTCAGAATATTGTCTACCCTCTATCCTGCGCACTTTGTTTGATTGGTATAAAAGGCAGAATGGCATAGAAGATGAATCTCATGAGTACAGACCAAGAACAAGCACTAAATCCAAAAGGTATGATTTTGAATATGCATAGTTGATAAATTCTAAGGTAAAGTGTGTTGCATTTCACCCATCAACTTTTTTGAGGTAACAGTCGAAAGTTGTATCTTTTTCTGCTTGTTCCTGGAATTCTTCTCTTGACTTCTTGATGGATAGAATAATTGTATCTTTCATGTTATGCTCCTCATAGTTCAAACACAACAGTGATGTTGTAATTGTCTTACTGATGTTTTGGATGCTTTCATGTCATCTAAATACCAGTTTGTATGAACTGTATTTACTCAAGTGATCAGGCAATAATTCTGTGCCACTTGGAAGAATTTTTCTTACGTAGCATTCTGGTTACACATTAAAAAATTCACACATACCTATCGTCAATCTGAAAACTTGAGAATCAGTCAGAGAGTTATAGCAGCATACCTCTTAAAAGTAACAAGCACACAAAAATAATGATATCAGTAGTTTCTCAGTGATAAAGCAGTAGAGTGATCTTGGTTATATTGAGGTCTGGAAGTGTGATTCAGGTATATTCTTCAAACTTTGAGTTTTTCTGAATGCTTCAGTACTACATTTGCACACTTCAATGAAACACTGAAACACTGTCAGACCTGGTGTTCAGAAATGCATAGGCACTTCTTCACATTGGGATTATATGATAACCCAGTAACTACAAAAGGCTGGAACAAAGGGCTAGGGACTGGGTTTAGATGCCAAGGTAGAAATGAACCTGAATTAGACTCTTTATGTCAGTAGAAGTAGGCAGTATGAAGACCCAATTCATTAATTAGGTGTCTGCTTTTGGGTGAGATGAATCCTTGCCTTGAATTGCTTCTTTCTCTCAATTTGTTCCACAACTACCTGCTCATAAACAGCTGCCTTTGGGAACTCCACCCAAAATTTAGTTGAAAGTCAGTTTAGAAGTGAAACAAGACCACTCTGTCAATTGGCAGTGTTACAGAAAGAGTGTGTAACAAGTCCCTTCTCCAGTTAATGTAAAACCAAAGGAAACTAAAATGCAAATAACTTGCTTCATGACTGATCAAGATGTACTCTTAAATGCCTGTTTTATTACAAGCACATAAGTGCAACTGAAATCACTAAAACTCTCAACGTTTATAAGAATTGTGCCAAATTTACACAGAAATCTCACTGAAATAATTTGAACATTTAACATTTGAATGTTAAATGCTTCAGATGGAATGCAGAACTGTTTCTTTAATATTTAATTTTACAAAAAGTACTGTATATCATGTTATCTTTTCAGTACACTTTGAAACTTTGATCAGGTTATTCAAATAGGTATTTTTTGGTATTTTTATTGGAAGCTATTCACTTCAGACTTTTATTCCTCTGTGTTGTTCTGTACGAGAAATGTGTTTGAAAAGTTTAACAGGTGTTGTCAAAGTTAAAAAATTAACACTGGAACAGTTTTTAAGAGATAATATCATTTGGTTGTGAATTCTTCATTGGTGCTTTTAAGGCATTTTTCAAAATTCATGACAAGTCTAAATATTAATTTGATAGTACAAGGTTACATTTGCCTCCAAAGTGTAATTAAGAATGGTCTAAATGGTGTCATCAGCAAGGAATTTGAAATTAAATCCATTTGTTAAAGAATCCACAGGTTCCCTTGGTTTTGTTTTGTTTTGTTTTTACTGTTGTGTATCTTCAGCTGGGAAAAAAAAAAAAGAGGGAGAAAATGGATAAGTGATATTTAAGCATTAGAAAGAATGTCACAGTAAAAAGTTAGACTTGGTCTGTTTATCTCAGATTTTAACAAAATAACAGTACAATACTTCCTGAAATGCTGGCCTGCAGATTAAAAGGTGGAACACAATTCCCTGTTATCTGTTTGTGTAATTACACAATTTTAATTAATTTAAATTTTTAAATTTAATTTTAATAATATTACCATTTGTGCAATTGAAGAAGGCATATGATATGAATTATGACACTTCTACAAAATATTGTGTTTCTTGGTTTGATTTTGCAGTGATGAACAGCAGAGGGACTATTTAATGGAGAGAAGAGATCTGGCTATTGATTTTATTTTTTCTTTAGTATTAATAGAAGTTTTGAAACAGGTAGGACTTCTTAAATTATTCATTAACTAATAAATGATGGAAATTACCAATGCAAGTGAATTTTGGGATTCTCCTTTCTGTTTGCATCTTTAAGATTATAATAAAAACATGAAGTACATCCTGCATGCTGTCTTTCTTGCACCTATATGATACATAGCATTCTGTGCTTATACAGACCTTACTTCGCCAAGTCTTTGGAGCTAAAGTATTTCTCTTCAAAATAAAATAAACATTAAATGGCTGGCTCATTTTAGCTGTTTTATTAGCTACATGCTATTTTAATTGATATATTTCTGAATAGATGATATCCATGAGTAATACTTGCACCAGTGCAATATATGTGTACTTCTTATATTTTATTTTGTGTTTTCAGATTCCACTTCATCCTGTAATAGACAGTTTGGTAAATGATGTTATTAACTTGGCTTTCAAGCACTTTAAGTACAAAGAAGGGTAAGGCCCTTTTTCATGCAAGAATTATATGAAAAAGATACTTTCTAATTTTTTAATAGTTGTGGTTTAAACAGTATGTTTTCTCAGCTGAGAATTCTTTCTTGTTTCTTGCTAGGTACCTTGGTCCTAACACTGGAAATATGCACATTGTTGCAGATTTGTATGCAGAAGTAATAGGTGTTCTAGCTCAAGCAAAGTAAGCAAAATTCAATATATTATTTCCTCCATAAATATGACAAAGTCTACTTGCTTAGCATGTGAATATTCCGATTTTCTCACTTTCTTTAAGTATTCTGTAGGAATAAGTCATTTCAGTTCACTGGCCTTCTATTTATCCAGATGTTCTAGAACATAGGCCTCTAGGGAATCACAGGCTTTCTGCATTTAGTCCAGTGATACTGAATAAATTCAACTCAACTACAGCAGCATTATTTTTCCTATCTCAGCAATGACGTCTGTAGAAAGCCCAAAGGGCTGAACAGAGCTATTTTAACTATTTTTTTTTTTGTAGATGTTTTTTTTTCTTTAGCTGGGCGAACCTATAAATGACTATCCTCCTACACAGCAACAATATTAAGGCTCTCTGCAGCTATTTCAGCTCAGAACTTAATGCATCTGTTTCTGAACCCTTCATCCTTCTTAGAACAGATGACATAAATCACTTTGTGGGTCAGATCTCAAATTTTGAATCTGGAAACAGTCAAACTCAGGATCTCATGTACCCAATATAGCATCTTATTGTACACATAAACCACAAACTAAGCAGAGGATGAATTTTACTGCCCTGATGTAATGCTGCCTGTCTCCTGACACTTAGGTGTTGCTGAGGGTGAGTCTCAGCTCTACAAAACCAGTCAGTTTGGCTTGATGTGGCTAAAACAGTTTGAGATTCTGGAAATCATATAAATACAGCTCACGTCTTAGCTAGGCCTCTAAACTGGCTGTGTCAGATGCAAAAGGAGAAGTTGCATCTGGATCCAAAGCTTCAAGCTGACTGTCAAAGTTCTGAAGTGCCCTGCTAAGATGTTTTTATCACTGAAGAGCTTCTTCCTGCTAACCTGTTCTTTCAGTTTACTTGGGTTGTCTATCAAAGGGGACAGCAAAAGGTTGTTACATGCTACACCTACCATGACAATTACAATCTTTCCATTTTGTCTCAAAAAGGACGGGAGGTCCTGTTGGATGCCCTTTCTGTATATCATTTTTTATGGACAGTGTGTCTCCAAAGACACCTTCAATAGATTTGTGGAAGAGACCAAAAATTATCGCAGAGCCCTCTACCCCAAGTTATTGTAGTTGTTAAGGCTTAAGTGTTACTGTAATAGCTATTAGGAAAAAAACCTGAAGGGACAAACTGCCTATATGAATATTTTCAGGATTATAATATAAACATTTTATTTTGAAAATATTGCATGTACTTGCAAGATAGCTATCTTCCATCATGGATTTTTGAAAAACATTTGAAGGGGTTATTTAAATTATATTTTTAGCTCTTATGTGAAAGAGGTGCATGGTAATAAAATCATTTGAAAGATGTGGTTATCTAGAAGGACTAAAATCAGTCTGTATGCTTCCTTTGCTCAGTTTATTAGAAGTGAAAGAAAGCTAAACAAAAAAAAAATCTATTCAAATACTGAGGGAAATGGTATTCTATACAACTTTTTATCTTCTTTAGGTTCTTCCTAATTTATATACCTTGCAACACATTTCAAATGTTGATTTTGAACTTTTTGAAACTAACCAATCTGAATTCATAGGTTTCCTGCTGTAAAGAAGAAATTTATGGCAGAGCTGAAAGAGCTGCGGCATAAAGAACAAAGCCCGTATGTAGTTCAGAGCATTATCAGTCTTATAATGGGAATGAAATTCTTTCGCATTAAGATGTATCCTGTGGAGGACTTTGAAGCTTCTCTTCAGTTTATGCAGGTAAAATTCTTAAGTATATAGCTGTGGTTTCCCAGAACTTTTTGAACAGGCTAGCCTTTATTTTGCGTGTAATATTCTAGGAGATTTTCCACGTATCATTTAAGTATAAACCTACGTGCTGCTACTTTCTGCTTGTTCTGAGCCCCTCAGTGCTCTGGTCTCTGGAGTGTGTCCTCTCATGCCAACTTTTCCTCAGTCATATACCTCTAGTCCCTACACCTCACCCTCCAGCTAGAAGAGGTTTTGTTCTCTAGACCCCAGCCCTTCTACCCCACTGTCCCACAGCTGTCTCTTGTCCTGTGTCTGTGCCTAGCTGCTCACTGCCTCCAAAGTGAACCTTCCAATATTGACACAGTTACCAGAAAAGAGAGAAACTTCTAATGGAGGAAAACACTGAGGAAGAGAGAGAATTATGGCAAAAGCTGGATAGAATTTCCTTTGGATGTGTTGTGCCCTTCCACCACACCTTCACCCTGCTTGCTGTAGAGTGCATTCTCTACCCTCCTGGTTTAAAAGTCACTAGTACAGAGCATAGTTCAACTGCAATGAATGCTTTAAATTAATAAATTACATCATTTTATAAATGGCAAGAAACTATTCCATGTTTCAGCATTCTTGCTGGTAATGTACAATTGGTTTTATTCTCACCAGCAAGTTTCTTCAGCTCAATCATTTTATTCCTCTCTATTTTCTTGGGATCACTCAATGGTTACGTGGTTTGCAGCCTTTCATCCGGTAAAATAAATGTTTTATATAAACCTCCATGTAAAGATTAGTGTATTGGTGGTGTAAATGGAGAAAAAAAATCTATGTTAGATGCCCACAAGTAGGGATTTGGCATTGGAATACAAATATACAGGCATACAGACGCATTGAGATTTGTCTTTTAAGTCCTGAGCAGAAAGCACATTCTATTTCAGCGGTGCAATATATTCTAAACCATATTTAATAGCATATATATATGACATATTTAACAACTCAGAAAAACATAATTTTTCTTCTTACCGTACTCTTACTTATGTAGACACATACTAATATGTGTCAACTTAGTTTAAGTCATCCAGAGCTGGCAAAATACCAAAGTAATGTGTGTTCAGTGCACTAGACTTGATGAGTGAATGGGGTTGTGGCTTAGCTTTATCCAGTGTTCACTACTATTAAAATCTGTGGTAAAACTCCTATATAGTAAAACTGAAATTTGGATCTCTACCTTTCCCTGCTACAATATCTCAGTACTAAATGAATTCTTATATTTATTACTCTGCATCATAAGATGCATTGTGCATGTAGGAAAGCCTTGTTTGCTCAGTTTGGTGAAGTACATTTCAGCTCTTGGGGCAGTTTATCTGTTTGAGTATCTCCATGCTGTGTTTCAACTAAAACCTCTGTCACACCAGTGCTGCTGTAGGAGAGAGAGATGCTTTTAAAGGGTGAGCTGATTTCAGGAGTGAGCTCCAGAAAAGCCTGTCTTCCTGAAAAGAGTGCAGAAGCACCTCAGGAAGGCTGGCTGGAATGGCTGAAGCCATGTGTTGTATAATCCTGTTAGCACACAGGGGAAAAAAAATGCATGATCTGAGGTGTAAACTGCTCTGCATGACTGTGGTCAGTGGGGACCTTCCTCATACAGTCAGGGGCTGTTTGGGCTTTGGACCTGGAGAAAAAGTAGCTGGGGCAATTGGATTTGTCATCCTCAGAGAAGTTGTACACACAAGTGGGTGGATGCTTATCTCCCCTCCCTCACTTCCTGAGCAGCACAGCTGTCTGGAGAGTAGTTTGCTGCATGTTTAAGACAAAGTCTGTTTCTATTTTTTTCTTAATCCCTAGTTGCAGGCTGGAAATTGTCCTCACATAGCACAATTCCATATTGACCCTCAATATGCAACGAATCTTAGCAATGAAATTCATCAAAAATATTTACAATAAGATTGTTCATTGCCCTGTGTATCTTAACAGAGAATTACATTCCTTTTTTGGTCTCTCAAAGCATTGTGTAATGCTTTGAGTCCATGTTGACTATTACTTTTGCTCCTGAAGATACACACAGGGAAGGCATGAGGTCAGCTCCTGAGTCCAACTCTATTTCCAGTCCAAAACACCACCAGGCACAGCTGGAATCAGTGGAGACTTTCTGGATTAGAGTAACAGCTCCTTGATCTTGACTTATGTCCTGCTTTGTGCTTGCTGCAAAATGCAGATTTAGAAGTTAAGAGGCACATGTTTTCAGTGGGATTTGCGGGATAAAAATAGTCACTGACACGTGATATGCATTCAGCAAACGTTCAAAGGTCTTTATTCCAGCTGATATGCAATTTATGTTTCTTGTATTTTTTTTTTTTTTTTTTATGAATGTGAAAATTA
>JAOTQP010000001.1:67743208-67766517 GCA_026413545.1 Cichladusa arquata | reverse complement strand
GTATATCAGTGCATTGATTTCACAAACTTCTAATGAAATGCAGGACTAGCAAACCAGGACTGTGTTGGATGGGACTTCCAGAGTCAGTTTCAATACGATATTTCACATATATTCGCTTAAAATTTAAATTTATTTTGTGGCTGCCCATAACAACTTTCTCTTTCTCATCTTTTTGTCTATTTCTGTGAACTTTCCAAGTGTAAGAGGGACCTGAAAGAAAACCGGGTAATTTTATGGATCAAATCAATAACCATTAAATGATCAAACAATGTCTTTACTGTGATTTGTAAGAAGTGTGAGAAAACTGGTGCTTACACTTAGAAATTGTCACAAGAATAAATGAAGAACTTAAGAAGGAGTAAGACACTGTGACCACTTCAGTTAAGATGGCTTTAAGGATCCATCAGGGAGCCATGCAAATAAACATATGCAGAAACAGAGTTATGATACTAGTAATCCATTAAAAATATCTTTAGTTGCTTGTTTGTGCAATAAGGTTTCAATATTACAGATTTTTAATAAGGAAAAAGTAGAAATTTATTAATACCATATGAGACAATCCCTTGGCTAAAAACTCTAAATTCTGAATTATGAAATTAAAATTAAATGTTACTGGTAACTAAATGTAACTGGTTTAGTGGTAACTAAAGTGAGGTCACAGCTTTCAGGCTTCAAGGTCAGTTTTTCTAGAGTTGTTACACCTCCTGTGGAAAAATTTCCATTCTGTAGTAGAGCTCTTGTGATGTTGTAAGGAAGTTATGCCACACATTAGTCAAAGGTATGAATGTAATTAAAAATTAAGTATTGCTGTCCTGTTGGAATGTGAGCAGGCAGATGCATCTGACTGAAAAGCAGACTAGAAACTAGTATGTTGGCTACCTGGAGAGCTGGTATCCTTTCATTTATTGGAAGGAGTGAGAAAATATTAAAATAAGAGAATTTTGCAGTGTCTGTGTGTTTAACAGACTATTGGATGGTTTGTAATACTGCTGGTGAAGCAGGCAGTCAGACTGCTGGCTTGAACTTGCCTATCTCTGGTGCATGAAAATCACTGCTGTTTAAAATCTCTTTTGCAACCAGTGTGAAATCAGTTGAACAGCTAAACTCCTTTCCCATGGAAATGTGTCCATGTCACAGAAGCTTACCCTCCATGGAACTCTTACAGGTTAAAGAAGGGACCAGCACTGGGCAAGCACAAAGACTGAGCTGTCCTTCTCACTTCCTAGTTAGCAGATCTGTGCCAATAATGAGCAGCTTCATTATTGCAGGCCAAACAATAACCAGCATGACTAGAGGGTATTAGAAAACACCTGACTTGAAAGATCTGTTGGCTGCTGCCACACAGTGTAATGAAGTAGCTGCTTTTTTGAAGAGGGATATATCCTGAGAAGAGAGGAGTTGAAGAAGAAAAAAATTAAGTTTTTCAGCATTGAAACTACTCTTAAACAGAAGAAAGTATGTTTAAATATACTGCAAGATTCTGAAAGAGAATCAAAACAAGATTACTAAAACAGAGTGCAGAAATATCTGTTTCCTTCGTATTTGTAATTTGTGAACTATTCTGGCTGTTTTAAAATCTTGCAGACAGCAGTAGTATAAACCAAATCAGTTTTTCAGCGCTAGACTTTCAGTTTGAGTTCTGCATCCTGAGTTAGGGGCTAATTTCTCATGCTGCACACTGGTAGTTGAAGTTCTTCTTTGAGTGATTTGTTTGTCAGTTCTTTTTTTAATAAATCAGTACCTGCCTCTTACAGTTTGCACTCATTCTAAAACTGATGTCTGTGCTAGAAAGCCAGATACTGTGGTAAGCAGTGTAATTACAACCACCACAGAGAATGCCTCATCTGTAAAGGTTTTCCAGACCTGCCAACTTTACTGCAGTGAGACAGAATGCATAAAGCTGTATTGCCACTCATTCTTTATAGCTCCTGTGTGGGACTTCTGTCTGGAAACGAAATATACACGTACATTTAAGTAACAGCACAAGTAACTATGCCTGGAAATACTACATCTTTTGTTTATTTGCTCTGTTGTCATGAACTGCCTTGGAATTTTCGCTATTTCTGGAATGTGAACTTGTTTATTATTACTTCATGTTCAAAGATTGCTGTAACCTTTTCTTTTTAGGTCTTGACCATTACCGCCCAGAGGTCTTTGAACACAGTAAAAAGTTACTGCTTCACCTTTTGATTGCACTATCTTGCAATAACAACTATCAAGCCATTGCATCTGTGCTTCTTCAGACCAGAGAGATGAATGAGACCAAGACTCTGACAGTACAACCTGCATACCTACCTGAATATCTTTACACAGGTAATGAAGCAAAAGAAGAACACTGTGTCATACTGTCAGGTTTTGATAGGTCAAAGTAATAAAGTGGCAAATATGAAGAGTTCTCATTAGTACTAATTCCACACGAACTACCCTAGGGATGCATGCAATTTATTATTAGACAACTTTTCATGATAGTGAGAAAGTTATCTAATGTAAGGCAAAATATGTAATACAATATTTTAAAATTAATAGGGCTAATAACTTCCTGATTCCCCCCTCAGGGATCCAGAGCTACTTTAAATGAAGACAATCATTCCTCAGCCTTAAAAGAAATGAATATATAATTCTAACACAGGAAGACCAGCAAGAATGTGCAGTTCAGATTTTCCATTATTAAATTAATTTTTGCTTGATACACACCCTCCTTTATATCACTGACACATTAGATTTCTGTCCTGAAATCTGTTTCTACATAAGGAGTCTTATTTCAGACCTCTGCTGAGGTCAGTGTTCTATTACTTTTAGCAGTTTACCTGTTTATAAGGAGTTGCTTGGAACCAATTTGTAGAAAGCTGCTTGTTAGATTTACTGTTGTCATTTAATATTACTAAAAGCAAGTGTACTCTTCAGTTTTGAAGGAATCACAGAACCAATATAGGGTTATGGATGTAGGATCAGTTGTCAGGAACAGGATGAAGAACTTTACCATGCAGTTTAAAATGAAAAGTAAAGATTCTCATATCAGTGACATTTCCATGGTAATAAGAAATTTGGCTTTATAAAAATTATTACATGGTAACTAGTTATTTTTTCTGAGACACAACAAAATTATTTTTAAAAAATAAGCGGAAGAGATAGGTATTTTAGATTGATGAATTATTTTGGCCAAAGAAATTTCATTCTGAATAACTTCTGTGAAAAATTATCTTACATTAATTTCCTGCATTGAGTTGGGTGGATTTCTTTCCCAGTGCACATCTATGAATTATTAAATACAGAAAAAAATTCTTACATTAAAATTACATTACTGCTTTTCTGCCAAAATGAAAAACTGTTTTCATTCTTGCATCAAAAATGTAATTGGTACCCTGAGTCTGGCCCTCTGGAGTTTAAGAAGTTATCGAGACTTGGTATTTTGGACTGGTTTTTGAGAAGCTAATATAAAGAGTGAGAGTGTGGTTGAGTAGCTATAGCAAAAAATCCTAACTGAAAATGCTTCAGTTCAGGTTTGTTCCACATAATGTCAGGCAACTAAATTAAGAGTCTTCTGGTTTGCAATGGATTTTGTCCTCCTCCCATTTTTCTCTCAAGGCCATTTTCTTTCTGTTGTAGATACAGCCTAAACATGACTAGAAGTCTAAACTTAAGAAAATGAGTCTTGGTTTCTAATCTTAGCTCTGAAACTGTGACGAGCTTTTGATCTAGCAGACCTCTTACTCAGGTGTTTCATCCTAATGCTGAAAATATATTGTATGACTAGTCCAGTGGTTACAGTTACTAAAGGTGTTGAACAGAAGCCTTAAACATTTGTGTCTTGATTTCCATTACATTTGTAAAATTGGAACAGCATAATTGTTCTAAAAATTTCACTCTGCAGTTTTTTTCCATATCGGACTAGTGCAGAGACGTGAACTTCGCATGCACATTGCCAACTTGTAAATTCACTTTCCAAAAGCCTTACTTCTGAATTTAAAATACCCTAGAATATTTGTTTTCCAACTCCTGTTGTCCTTGTGCAATAAAAAAAGAAATCTTGACTTGGATAGTTTTCATTTTATTCTGGATTCTACACATTTAGACACAAAGTACCATTTTCACTCCCATCGGTATCTGAGTGGTTGTGTTCTGCAGGTTTTCCACGATTCCCAGTGGAAGGTTTCAGCTGCTGCTGACTCTGAAAGAGCTGCTTGGCAGACACTTGCATCTGCAAAGCTGGCCCAGCAGTGCATTCCATGTTTATCTCCCCCCTTTTGGCTGGCAGGTGGCTTTGACTTTCTGCGGGAATACCAGTCATCTCCAGTGCCAGACTCCGGCTTGAGCTCCAGCTCCACCTCCTCCAGTATCAGTCTGGGAGGCAGCACTGGAAATCTCCCACAGATTACACAAGAAGTTGAGGACATGGACACTGCTGCTGAATCAGATGAGAAAGCAAACAAATTGATTGAGTTTCTGACAACCAGGTAATGCAGACAAGCAGAGGATACGTTTGTACTCAAATACTTTCATGAAGCAGCCTAAAGGAAAATGACTGAGCTTTAATAGTAATTACAGACCCTATTCCTCTTTTATTGATACTTACGGTACTAGGTAGGTGCTTAAAAGCACTAGAGTGTGAGAAAAAACCAGAAAAAAATATTGCCTGGCAGAAATAAAATATTTATTTGACTGATAGTTTTATGTTTAGAAATTAACTAATAGTTCAGAAGAAGCCAGTTTCATTAATATAAAATAAGATATAAAGTGTACGGTGCATAGTGAAAGGCCATAGTGAAACTAAAATTAACTACTAGCTACAGCCAGCAGATTCTAGGCACAGAGTTAAATGAAAAGCAGGAATTGTTTATACTGTCTCTACACAGCATAGCTTATATTTTAGAATACAGCATAGGAATATTTATTTACTTTTATTTATTCCATTTGGTTGCATGTTTACCAGGTTATGGCCCTGTAAATATCTTAGTACCTGTACAGATTGTATATTTTAGCTAATTACATTTATTTCAAATAACTCAAGGAAATTTTGCACTTTGTTATGTATTTCTTAAAGGGCATTTGGTCCACTTTGGTGCCATGAAGATATCACTCCCAAAAATCAGAACACCAAGAGTGCTGAACAGCTCACTAATTTTCTGCGCCATGTTGTATCTGTATTTAAAGATTCCAAGTCAGGTAGTAAATATTTTCATAACTAAAAAAATATTCCCTCATGATCACATTTAATGTTTATCCTGTGACTTAGTAGATCTGCTTATGCAGAAGTAAATATGTCTTAACAAGGATGTATGACAAATGAAAGAATTGCTTTAAAACAGTCATGTTAGATTAAACTGTCGCTAAATGTTGAATTGAATATTTCTTTAAAGCTGTTGGTAGAAAGCCTTTTGATTGATTCTGCCAGATAAAATCTCCTCTGTGTCCTGCTAGTAATCACAGCTACCAAGTAAATATACTTTGTTAAATTTCCTCTGGCAATAGAAGTTTAGTTTTCCTTTATTATGGTTTTTAGAACATAGGGAATGTTAGGATTGCATTTTTAAAACCAGCACAGTCACTAATTAAATAATTTCCAAGATCAAAGCAGAATGCAGCATCCGTATTTATATTAAAGATCTTATCCAAAGCCTTCTGAAGCTAATAGAAAGACTCCTGATTCAATTTGGCTTCAGGTTTGGGAGTTTTCAGAAGTTACTGTTGCTGCCAGCAGGAATAGTGGATGGCTTGAAAGTTTGCCCAGGAATTGTAAAAAAAAATAAATCAGATTATCAATTTCAGACTCAGAATTTTGTTTTGCATGTAATTCAGTTAATTTTCTTGCATTCTGTGCAAACTAAATGTAAAATTCTCCAAAGCACACACCTTTCTGCACCCCATTTCTCAGTGTTTGCAGCATATGCTAACAAGCATATTCTCCTCACAGAGTAGGTTCAGGTTTATGACCCACAGTAAAGTCTGTAATAAAAATGGAGGGGAAAAAACTGACATCCTATTCTTTTGCTTAGGTTTTCATTTGGAGCAGCATCTGAGTGAAGTTGCTTTACAAACAGCCCTTTCAAGCTCTTCCAGACATTACGCTGGTCGCTCTTTCCAGATATTCAGGGCCCTAAAGCAGCCCCTTTCTGCACACGCATTGTCTGACCTCCTGTCAAGACTGGTGGAAGTTATTGGAGAGCATGGAGATGAGATTCAGGTATGCATGTGTAAATAATGCTTCTTAGAACTGTTGGTTCAATGCCTACTTAATTTGAAATTACCATTTTAACAAGGTGTTCTGGAGTCATGTGGTGAAGAGTAGAATGTTAGAAAAGGTTACTTCTGAGTTTGCTGAATTCATATGTACCTTATCTAAGCCTTCATCAGGCTGTTACAGTCTTACATGGCTCTAAAGAGAACAACTAGACATTTTTAGCAATTGTCACTCAAAATTAAATCTTTGTGATGACCATTTTTTCCAACTTCATTAATTTGGTCTTAAGGAATCCGTCATCTGTCTGGTGATGTAATCTCACATGAAGTAGACACTGTCTCACTCCTCAAATGTTATCATTATCAAGTTTAGGAGTGAAGAAATCTGCACCATCCATAATAATACAAAGCTTACATTGATTTAATTCAATACAGACCTTTCACAGCACTGTGATGTTCAGTCTTCTGAAATTTTACAATCAGAGACTATTTATTGCAAGATTCAAGACTTAATAAAGAGAAATACTGACTCTCAGCAAGAAATAGACTGACATCACCTCCCTATTTTACTTAGGTAATGAAACTGCCACAAGATGACAGTAATACTCTGTCACAACTGCTTGTGTAGAATTTAAACCAATGACCTGGAAGTCAGGGGTTCAGTGTGTCATTGCCAGTCCCTTGATGAGATATGTGCCCTTCTTGCATACCTTCATAGATCATTCAGAGGCAGAAAATAAAACACACTTGTGGTGACATTTTAACGTTCAGGGCAGTGGCTTTGATGTGAATGTTGGGGTCTTGTTCAGGAGAAATTATAAGTTTTCAGTAGGTGCCTGTTCCTTTTATGAGCTGAAGATTTTTAAATGTTACTTTCTTGAATGTCTTTGTTAAAATGCTTGACCTTCTGCGTTGCTAGGGGTATGTAATGGAGGCACTACTTACTTTGGAAGCTGCAGTGGATAATCTCTCTGACTGTTTGAAGAACAGTGATCTTTTGACAGTGTTATCACGGTAAGAATCTGTTCTCCTAACTGTATTTTTTTTCCATGTTTCATAACATTAAGTGTGCAGTTCTTCAGTCTGACAGCAAAAAATAATTTTGATAAGACTGAGCTCATTTGTAACCTTCCGAGAACCAGACTATGAGCACATTTCAGCCAAATTTTGCCATAGTTGAAATAATGTTGATAGAACTAATAAAATTTTACAGTGTGTTATAAATTCTGCCTTGCTGCCATTTGGCTATAAACTACTTTAACATCCTTTACTATATTTTTGCACCTTCGTGTCATAAACCTGAAAATATATCTGGGAAGTAGCATGGGTAGTAGTGGTTTCATCCAGTATATCATTCTCAGGTGAAGTATTCCCCAGGAATAAATGATCATAGTTTGTTCTCAATAAAACTAGGGAGAATTTTGTCCCATGTAGACATGGATTTTGCTTGATGTGTTGACCATCTTTGTGAAACCCTTGGCCTGAAAGTAGACCTTTGTACATGGAGGGAAGTCACAGGCTCCCTCTGTAACATGGCTGTTGATAATCCTGAGGGAGATGAATATCTATCTGACTCCTGATAGTAACAACAGAATAGGTAAATATTTTTTTTTAAATATCCATAAGTTACCATGCTTTACCAGCAGCACAAGAATACCAGTCATTTCTGAAGCTAACAGGCAGGGTGCTGTGCCATGGCAGAACCCAAGGAGTGCCTTGGGGCAGAGTAGAGCGGGGTAAATCACTTCTACTTTCTAAACTAAGAGCTCTTTATCCTTCTTTAGTGCACATTTCAGCTAAGAGCAAGATGGAACAAAGGGTAGGAAACACTCCAGAAAGCAGTGGGATGCAATATGCTTTACTCTGACACTTGATTCTAGGATAAGATTCGCCTCGAGTACTACAGACAGTAGAGACTCATAGTGTATGAGGTAGGAATGGGATCAGAGTCAGGAATTAGTTGTTCTCCAGAACAAACTTCTCTTGTGTGTATCAACACAGCATGTTCCTCTGTGCAGATAATTGATAGGTATTGTCTGGACCATTGCATGGCAGTCTATGAGGAGGCATTAGTCACTGAAATGGAAACACCTACACTTTCTGTAAACCATCTTGAAGAGATCTTAGCATACAGGCAGGATAGGATGCAATGACAATTTTTCAGAACTTGTATTTGCAAGAGCCTGGGCAACTGCGTGGCAGGTTTCTTGAGGATAATGGGGTATATTTGTGGTTCTGCTTAAGATATGCTGTTTTTTCTGCCCATAGTTCTCACATTAACCAGCAAGCAATTGTGCATTTGCCAGCTATGCAAAGTTCAGGGCTTGCTCCATTGATGAGGGCATTTTAAAGACCAAAGTTGTTTTCAGTTCTGCCACTGTCCCATTGGAAATTGCCATAAACCACTTCACAGCTCTGTATTTCTTATCCCCACGTCAGTCTTGCCCATGTAGACTGTAGGCTATCCTGCTCTGGTTTGGTGCAATGCCATGTGAATCTCATCTCTGTCAGGTCTGAGCCTGAGTCTGTCTTCTGGAAGAAAGAAGGCAGGCTGCAATAGATGGTTTGGTGTTCTACTTCTCCCATTTAAATACTTTTTTACACTCTGATAAATACATAGCTTGCATCTAATATGTACCTTTCAAGCTGTGCATTCACACAATGTAATGGATGTTATAAACCTTGGTTTCAGTTCATCTTCACCAGATTTAACATCAAACACCAAACTGACTGCAAACCGGAAGAGCACAGGGCAGCTGAACATGAATCCTGCAAGTGGCAGCACAGCCACTGCTGAGCGAAGCAGACACCAGAGGAGCTTCTCTGTACCCAAAAAGTTTGGAGATGTGGACAAGTCCTCGGACCCACCACGCAGTGCCACGCTAGACAGAATTCAAGCATGCACCCAGCAAGGCCTGTCCTCTAAAACAAGAAGTTCATCCTCTCTGAAGGACAGCCTCACCGATCCATCCCACATTAACAATCCAACCAACCTACTGGCCACCATCTTCTGGGTTGCTGTGGCTTTGATGGAGTCAGATTTTGAGTTTGAGTACCTGATGGCACTGCGGTTGCTGAATAAACTTCTGGCTCATTTGCCACTAGACAAAGCTGAAAACCGGGAGAAGTTAGAGAAGCTGCAGGGGCAGCTGAAATGGGCAGACTTCTCAGGACTTCAGCAGCTGCTCCTGAAAGGATTCACCTCACTTACTACCACTGACCTCACACTCCAGCTCTTCAGTTTGCTGACACCAGTGTCTCGAATATCCATGGTGGATTCCTCTCAAGCTATAGGTAAAACCGTTATGTTTTCCTCTCTTTCAATTTCTGTTGCATTGACATTTGCTGACAGACCTCACTAAGCTATCTGAACAAAACCAAAAGTAGTAATTTTTCTTTCTCTTTGAATATAGCATAATGTACTTTTGTTTTGAGATGGGTGAGCGTTTTTTGAAATTTCCTAGAAATAATGACCTGTTTCTAGAAAGTGAATCCATTGCACAATAAGGTTTGGAAGGAGAGAAATCATGTATTATTTAGCATTTCATTTCTTGGGCTTTAGTAGCATATAAAGTTTCTGACTGGTGACAAAGTAAACATGTGAGGACATACTGTCAAAACTTCTATTACCTACTTTGGTCAGTTTTTCTGTTCAATTGTTTTCAGACTATGTCAAATTGCTTGATTTTAAATTAGTGTTTCATGGTATTTTCTCTAAAAATATAAATATCAAGAACTCTTCTACACTCTAGATAAACTACAATAGCATGATAGTGAGTGAGGAGAGAGGCCTGGGGTATAAGGAAATAAGATAGCATTTTGAAATTTGCCATTATTTAGCTGAGGTTGTGGCCACTTCTTAATTATATTCCTTGAAGAGACTTTCTGCACTGTTCCAGATTTTTACTTCTCTCTTTTAGTCAGAAACACAGATACTAAGACAAATGTCCAGGCTTTACAACTAAGTCATAACAAGCCTAGACATAGAATGAAGGAATGAGTGTTGTGAACAGCCTGCACATCTCTAAGCACCTGTGTGATGCCTGTGTTCCAGACTTTGTTTGGGCAATTCACACATTGAATTGCTGGGACAGTAGCATCTGGAGCTATCTTTCTTTTTCCCTGAATACAGAGGGAGAGTAGGGAAACCATGATTCTAATTTCAGCAACTTGTTTAATTATGTAGAGTGAGAGAGAATGAACGGTTAGAAAATTATTTTCATAGAAAAAATTCTTTCTTTTCAAAAAGGAGATTGTGTCCAGATACGATTAGTTGACTTCTGAGCTCCCACCTAAACTAGAGCAGCATTTGTCATAGCTCTCTGTTGCAGCTGCTGCAGGTATTTCATCAACTACCTTGAGCTATGAGTTGGTGCAGAAGACCTGAATCCCAGTTCCAGACAGCACTTCAGCTAATTACAGTACCCAGAATCTGGTGCATTATTATTACCTTGAACAGTATAAAACAATGGAAGCTGTGCCTGGCAGCTGACCAGAACAGTTGTTTATTAATCAATACTCACTGAATTTCTTTTTGTGTTTTAGCAGATGTAGTGAAAATGCCACTGGTTAAGACAGTCAATAAGCCAGTTAAGTGGAAAAGATAAAAATTATCTCTAACAGGAATGTGCAGTAGTGTTTGCAGAAATAGGCTCATGCTTTACAAGAGTAAAAATTTGTTGCCTAAATGACGGACTAGATTTTCAAATTAAGACCCCTTTAAGACAAATGTGGTATGGCCAGTGGTATGACCAACTTAACAGGGTCCATGTGAGTTTATGGCTAATGTAATATTGAAACCATGACCTCCCATGAAACACCGATTTAAAGATCACTGTGGTTCTTACTGTCCAGAATATATGTTTTGTTCTGTATTTTCTTGTTCTAGGATTTCCACTGAATGTTTTGTGTCTCCTGCCCCATTTAATTCAGCATTTTGACAGCCCAAACCAGTTTTGTAAAGATATAGCCGAAAGGATTGCCCAGGTATCAAAATCATTTGCTGTTTTGTACATCCTCAAACCCTGTAAATGCAGTTGCCTTGTTCATGATATGTTTTGATGTTTATATTTAATTAGGTTTGCTTGGAGGAGAAGAATCCCAAGCTATCAAATCTTGCACATGTCATGACCCTTTATAAAACACACAGCTATACAAGGGATTGTGCTACCTGGGTAAATGTGGTTTGCCGTTATCTTCATGAAGCATTTGCTGATATTACTTTGAGTATGGTTACATATTTGGCTGAGGTAAGTTTTCAAAAACTTTTTGCTGTTCTAACTCTTCTCTTGCACAACAGTCCAAAGAGATGATGTGTGCCAGCAAATTACTAGGAGCTCTGCATTTGTTATTTATAATTTAAAACTAAAAGCAGAAATTGGCAGAAAAAAACCCCAGAATTACTTTTTAAAGTCAGTATTGAACACTAATACAAAAGCTGATACATCTTAAAGCAGAATCCTGCATCAACCAGTTGGATTTTCCACTGTGAAAGTGACAGGAAACTGGACATTTATTAGATCCCATTGAGGAAAATCAGAAGACTAATTCCACAATGGGTTTTCCAGCAGAGTAAGATACCATCTGCTGTATAAGGACCTGGTTCTTGATACAAATTTGTATGCATTCCTCTGATAGTGAATGGCATGATCTTGTTGCAAAGGTTTTCCCATGTTCATTGTTTACTCCTAACATTTTTCCCATGTGGAATATAGTGCTGATGCAGTGTTGTTACTGGGGGTCCAAGGTTCAGTTCTGCTCTTCAGCATAAGGCTGCTTGGTATTCTGCCCACCCCCCATTGTCAGATCACTTTCACAGCAACATTTTCTTACAGGGCTCTCAGATTTATCCCTTCCCTGCTGAGTTGCCTTCAGTCTCTCCTCTTATTCAGGGAGAAGACAGTTCTGTATTCACAGAACCACAGAATCATTTTTAGGCTGGAAAAGACCTTTGAGATCATCAAGTCCAACCCCAAATCTAACATTGCCAAGTCTACCACTAAACTATTTCCCTCACTGCCACATTTACACATCTTTTAAATATCTCCAGGGATGGTAAGTCCACTCTTTTCCTGAGCAGCCTGTTCCAATGCTGGGCAACTGTTTTCATGAAGGAATTTTTCCAAACAGTCAATCTAAACCTTCCCTGGCCTGACTTGAGACCATTTCCTCTTATACTATCAATTGGTACTCTGGAAAAGAAGTTGACACCCACCTCTCTACATAAATTAACTACTATCTGCCAAAAGATGTATAAAAACCCCTCAGGCATCTCTGATACTGGCTATTCACAAATTTTAAAGAGCCTGAAAAGCCAGTGCTGCTCCCACACTCACTTAAGGCTTCAGAGCAAACTAAGCCCTGCTATACCAGGCTACAATTCCTCACCTTGCTTACACATGGAAGTTCTAAGTAAACCATCATATATAATCTTAAGTGATGGTGAAAGCCCTTGACTTTCCTGTAGGAACCTAAAACAGGACCTTGAGGTTTTCAGGCTGTTTTCAAGTCCAAATACTCTGGAGAACTATTAGCTCTTCCAATGAAGAGCTCTTCATGACATCGATCCCTCCAGAGTCAAGCATCTTCTTCACAGTGGAAGCTTGTATTCCTAATAAAAAATGCTATTAAAACTATATTTGTAATAAGGAAATGCTATAAAAATGTAAGTGTTCAAATTCTTTCTCCTTTGCTTTCCCAGCCTTAGGAAAGCAGTTGCCCTTCTGTTTTCCCTTCAGTGTTCTGTGTACAGTCACTCCACAAAGGCCATTGCTCCTGATCCTGCTCCCCTTGAAATGGGTTGAGACCTGCATGTGGAGACTCTTTCCTGCATGCTTCCCCCTTGCTGTAGATTGGCACCACCTACTGTATCAACAGCAAGCCAGGCAGGTTTTTTACTGTAATTAAGACACATTCCTCACATAGCACCACCAGCAACAGGATGACAGAGTTGTAACCACTGACTTCCTTTCTCTGTATTTACATTGAGTACAGCTCTGTTGAGTCATGTCTGGAGAATATTTATATGGGCGTAGAATAGCTGCCAGTCTGGTGGTGTAGCAAAAGAAACCATCTTATTCAGCTTGCTGTGGGCTTGAATATTTTTTTTCCCCCAGCTTTCAGAATGTTTCCTCTTTTCTTCTTAGTTAATCCCCAGGCCAGGATAAACAATGTGCCCCTGTCTCCTATAAACCAGCTGTGGGATATACTGTCCATTGGTAAAGCCAAATAGGTTAACAGCCCCACTGGGCAACCTGCACTTGAATGTTAAAGCCATACACAGCCTCGAGCTTTAACAATCCTGGTTCAGTCCCCAACACTTGGGACAGAGGGAAATTGTGAGACAGGCAGGGCTTAAGAATAACAAAGGAAATTGAATTGCAACAGTGACCCCTCCAAACACAGGTGTAGCTTCAGAAGGAGACACTGTACCACAAATCAAGACTATGAAAACAAATGCTATCAGCACAAGATAGAAGTTTCAATTATTGCCATTCAGATAAAATTTTGTATTTAACCTATTCGCTGGCAGGTCCTTGCTTGTAATCAAGGGGTGTAATTCTAGCACAAAATAAAACATTTGAGCTCTGTTATTATCCAAATCTTACAGTGACAAGTGTAGTGCTCTTTACTTAGTTTTACATATGTTCCATTCATGAAAAATTATAATTTCTTCTAGAAAACTACTGAGAGGTCTCAATCTACAGATGAGGAAAAATCACTATTGAGTTGTGCAATAGAACTCTCAACCTCCACAACCAAAATCAGATCAGCATACAAACATATTACTGAAAGCTTACTTTGGTTTTATGCTAGATTTTTGCAGATTAACTTTTAAAACTTGAACTGTAATCATGACAGCACGCTCGTTCTAGGAGCGTATCTGAATTGGCATGGGTCATGTTAAACTGGTGACTCATTAAGTCCAGGGTCATGCTCAAACTTAAGTAGCTAATGCTATTAATAGACAAGAATCTGTAGTGCATAGTAATATGCTTGTGGTAGATTTTTCCACCTCCTCCTTGTTAGATGGAGGATTGCTTGTGAAAAAACATAAGCATTTATAACCTGTTCAAAACCAAAGAATCAGTAGAAACGAAACCGTCTGTATTGCAAGGGGAAGTACACCCTAGATAAGGCATTTACCCGAGTAATAGCTTGTCTATCAGACATGGCTTTTGAAATGCCCTCTTTCTTTCCTCCAAACTTTTGTTTGACTACATGGCATTGCCTCAGAGCTGAGTATCTCCTCACACTTCCTGCCAGACTGGGAGGGGCAAAGGGAACTGTCTCCTGTCACCCCAGCAGCCCAGGCAGCCCTTGAAAGAGAAGGCTTCTTCTCCATATGGTTCTGGGTTAGTTGTTGCTTCAGCAAGGGGGCAAATGTTGCTAATGCAATGTGGATTCCTGATGCCATATAAGACCCTAATAGTTACCACACAGAAGAAGAGAAGAATGCACAATTCTTCAAATCAGGTCATATGTACAAGAGTAAAAAAAATAATAGTTCTGGGAAGAGTTGTATTTCTTATTAGAAATACAGTGGAAACTCTTTGTCCTGGAATTCTCTTATCCAAATGATATGTTACCACAACTCCATCTTGCTGCTATTTTTGTTACTTCTGGCAGCAACAGAATTCATATCCAGTAAAGGCATGTTAAAGTTGCTATATTTTTTTAAACAGAAATACTCTTTCTTATTACAAATTCATTATTTAAGGACACACTTGAACTACCAACTGCCACATGTATTCATCTGAGCAAGTGAGAACTGACACAGTCCACAAATATGTCAGGTTTAAGGGCCAAGAGCTGTTTCAGTCAACAAATTCTTTTGACAACAAATTTATACAAACCGTAGTGGAAATTACAAACTTTCAGAGATAAAGTTCCTTGCAACAACAGCTTTCTAAACAGCAGTTGAGACAAAATTCCCATTATTTCCCAATAATTCCTTTTCCTATCCCAAAAGGGATTGTCTGATGCAGTAGCCTCTGTCAGAGAACAAAAATATTTCTCTGTCATCCAGATAGTTTCTTCTAATCCTACACTGAAATGGTGTACTGGCTGATGTGCTGCATCACATAAACTGCAAACAAGGAGCCAAACTTTCCATTGCAAGATCCCAATAGAAGGCAAAAAACCCCTCTGTAACCTGATTTTGGAGAAGAATTGCTAAGCACATTTTCTCTCTCAATAAAATATCTGAGGGGCTGAAGGTGTCTAAGGGCTGAAGCAGGTTGCCATGTAGTACCTTTAATTTAAAATTCTTCCTGTTTATTGGTAGAGGAATGGATAAGTATAATGAGTTCCCTTTATTGTGCTGTCAATGGAGTTGGCTTGCTTTCTTTTATGAATCACTAATTGTTACTCACTTCTGCTGATGACAGAAGTCAGCAGGTATTTAGTGGGATAAAATAGGTTCCATTTGCACTGGCATGAAACATTCTCATTCAATAAAAGGAGAAACCCTATCCTTCTATATCCTTAGAAAGATATCTAAAAAATTCCTAAAGTCCACTTGGATAAGAATTGAAATTTTTCTCTGATGGAAGGTGGGAAGCAGCTTAGAGTTTTTATAGGCAATTTTTTTTTAGAATCAAATAACTCTAATAGCCAGTGTTGGAACTTTTTTGCCAGCCTGAATTGGGAGGATGGTGTCTAGTATTGAAGCTCTGATAGCCTCAAAAACATTTGATTGTCTCTGAAATTTGTGGGGTGGGACAGTGCCTGTCACCAGTGAAAGAACATGCTGCCTGCCAGGAAATTTTCAGCTGAGATATCTCACACATATACAAACAAATCATGGCTGTCCATATGCCTCTGGAATTACTGTCACACATATGTGTGAGCACAGTTGCATGTCCAAGGTTCATCATGGTATTCCAGGATCTGCACTCAGGTGTCTGAAAATTCCAGGATTTACATCAAGCCCTTCTTTGTATTACCCTCTACAGTAAGGGAGCCCAGGGACTCCACCTCCTCCTAAATAGAAAATGTTTCTTTGACACTTACAGGTAGTGAGCACTGGCAGTGAAATATATTTTATAAATATTTATTGATGTCTGAATAGTAGCAGTTTTGTTTCTTTAGTAAGTTTTCTTTTTTCTCACTGACTTCCAGCAAATGTAGGCATGAAAAGATCCTCCCCTGTTTTTATTGGATGTGCTTGCCCAATTACAGTGTAAATTTTACCTACCAGTTTACTCAACTGCTGAATGTGTTTTCTAGATAAGTTAGGGCAGGCATATATGAAATAAAACAGGCTGGCATTTGGCTCCCAGCTTAAGTTCTTTTTTACTTCATGTCTATCTATATCAGTTGTGAAATTCTTGTAAAATGGCATTGCAAAATCAGTGAGTGAAGAGAGATGAAGAGTACAATTGCTGTTTGTGGAACTGGTAGCTTTTAACTTAAGAAAAAATGTCTCAAAATTTTGTTATATTCACTTTTCTTTTAACAGCTACTAGAAAAGGGCCTTCCTAGTATGCAGCAGTCCCTCTTACAGATGATCTACAGTCTTCTTAGTTATATGGACCTGTCAGCTATTCCTGTGAAACAGTTTAACATGGAAGTGCTAAAAACCATTGAAAAATATGTACAGGTAAATACCATATTGTATTTATATTAATATAGGAACTTAGCAGCATTTACTATCATAAGTTGATTTTCTATGTAAGAATTTAAGACTAGATTAGCAGGGAGGGCTGCAAGTGTCTAGTGTGGTACAATTACCACTTCTTACCTTGGAGCAGCCTTAATATCACTCAGAGCCTGAGTGACCATTCTTTAATTATTAGCACAAGGGAGATGTGGCATAAGCACTTCTCTTCAGAGACCTCTGTACCTAATTCTTGACAAGTGAAAAATACATGGGAGTACTAGGAGTTCATAGAGGTAAAAACATGTGTCAAGTCACCTTTTTTATTAAATGGGAATTCTGCTATGACCCTTATATTTATTCATGCTGGTTAGGATATCCAGGTAGCAGATTTTAAATCCTCTGCCAAGCTGGCTTTGTCCACAGGTTTCCCAGCTTATGGGCCAGTTCCCTAACAGTGACACCTTAGGCAAGTTTTGGTCTTAGGCAAGTCTGGTTTCTTGGTTGAAATTATTCTGCAATTGCACGCCTCGTCACTGGCCAAGAGAGACAAAGAATATGGATATTCCAATTCTACATTTTAATTATGTAGTAAAAAATACAGCTGCAAAATGTAAATAATCTTGAATGTGTGTGAATCTCGCTTTCTGTTTGCTGAGTAAATATATTCTTTCTAGAGCATTCACTGGAGAGAAGCTTTGAATATACTGAAATTGGTAGTTTCTCGTTCTGCCAGTTTAGTTCTACCTTCCTATCAACATAGTGATCTTTCAAAAATGGAAATACATCGAGTGTGGAACAGTGCCTCCAAGGAGCTACCAGGGAAGACTTTGGAGTTTCATTTTGATATTTCAGAGGTATTTTTTGTAGTTTTGCTACTTAACACCTTAATTCTGACTTCTGACTGGACTTTCTTACACAGTCTTTATCCTGCAAACCCTTGTAACTTTATAGAACTGAATGGTCCTAGTGACTTTAATGGGCAACTCACCTTGCTGTTTAGAAGCTGCAGAATTGTTTGCAGCATTATAGATTATTTAATATTCATATGTTGAGGTTAAAAGGAAATACAAGCATTAAAAGGCATATGGTACTCTTTGCTTTCTTTTCAGTACAGTTATGGAAAATGCTGAACATCCTATTGTCAATTCAGGAAAGCATTTCAATACCTGTTGGAAAAGGGCCAAAATATTCATCACTCTTAGGAAAAAAAATTAAGAATATGCAAGAAGTGCAGATTTGGAATTAACTTTGTAAGCTTTCTTGGGTTTTTGCTGGTTCTTATGTCAGGAACTTGTGTGGCAATTGCTTTGAGTATTATCTACCCATGAACATAAGCTCTGGCTACTAAGTATGGCAGTTGCTACTGAGACATTCACAGTGGAAAATAAGAAACCTACCAAGTGATGTGAAATTTGCTGCACTCTTTGTTTTATCCCTGTGTACGATCTTCAAAATAATCTTTTCCTCCAACTGAAGCAATGTGGCTCTTCTAAGTCCATCCTGTAGCAGGGTGCTACTGAATAATTACTCTCTGTTTAAGACTCCAGTTATTGGGAGACGATATGATGAGCTGCAGAGTTCTTCTGGGCGAGATGGTAAACCCAGGGCAATGGCTGTCACCAGGAGCACTTCTTCAACTTCATCAGGATCTAACTCCAATGTCCTTGTTCCTGTGAGCTGGAAGAGACCCCAGTACTCTCAGGTAGGTATCCTCACTGTTTATATATTGCAGTCAGAGCAGCTGGATTAACACATTCTTGGATCCTTAAATGCTTGAGCCCTCTGTGCCCTGTGCAGTGCTCCTGGCTGCCTGGAGCAGTGGCAGCACCACATCTGACCCTGTGTGCTGTCTTTCTTGGACTGAAAAATGGACTGAGTTATGTCCGTCTTCTATCTCAAAGCTGTTTTTCTTTCAACTTGCAGGAAATGCATCTCTTTAAGACCTCTGAAGTCTAGGTCAGATTTAAGAAACACAACAGGTGAATTGAGATATTAGCAAGGGGAGCAGGTAGATAGCTTGTGCAACTTTTAGAGTTGTTTTCTTGGGAAATTCAATAAAAAGAACAGTTTTCCTAGAAGTGATATTTGATTACCTTAATGATTTTGGTTATCTGCCAGTTAAAATAAAGCCATTCAGAATAAACTTGTTTTTTGCTCTTTTCTCTTTTTTATATAGCAGGTTATATAGCAGCGATGCAGACCCAGTTCTGCAAAAAAAATTAAAATTGCATGTGCTTAATTTTAGGCTTCTGAACTGTCTTTTTGAAGTGATGCAGATGATACAATGTTTCCTTAATATACTCAATGGAATTTATAGACTAATTTAAATATAATAAACAGCAAAATCATTAACAGCTATTTTTATGTTTTCTTGATATATAGTTGCTCTTAAAGCAATCCTTTGAGCATTTAAGACTAATTCTTTGGTTTGTTCCTCCTAATTAAAAATTGCTAATGTATGTTTCTAGCCAGCAGGAGAATGAATGGTTAAAAACATGCTCACTTGAGAAACATCTTGTTTTCTAGAAAAGGACAAAGGAAAAGCTGGTGCATGTCCTTTCCCTGTGTGGGCAGGAAGTTGGGCTGAGTAAAAACCCTTCAGTAAGTAGCCTTGTATTGACCAGTTTTTTGTTTCATCGTATCCTAAGCAGTGAAAGCAAAGAACTGTGTTTCCCAGAGTTGCTGACCAGATTTGCATAGTTTTGAAGTCACTACTGCCATTATCCTTTGTACTGGCCCAGGCTGTGTTTCTCAGCATATGGACCAGGGAGTGAATGGCCCTTTCACTTAAAGAAGATTCACTTTGAGAGCTATATGTGGTTTTCCTGTGAAAATCTGTGGTGCTATAGGTTTTACTTATGCCATTTTAGTGGGTAGAGAGTAATGACCTCTATATTACCAATCCAGAACCTTTATAAAGTAAAAAATTAAATTACAGAAGTAAAATGGGAGAGGAAAGGGTGTGTGGGTCTGATTTTTCCATTAGGCACTATTTCTGATGTTACTCTTTAAAAATTAGTGTTATCTGGTGCCAGGAAAAGGATGATTGATCACCCAGGGTGGGAAGGTCTTAAAATATTTCTTAAATATTTTCTACAGAAAAAAGAAAAATTTCTGAATGTTTTTGAACATGGTATATGTCACTTGTACTATGGAGAACAGGTCCTTTGTTTCTGCAAGACAGGAACTGTTTCATTTTTGCAATTAAATTGCAGACACAAGTATACTCAGTGGGAAAGAAAAAAATTATAGCTTGTTGTATTTTCCAGTCTTGACATATTTTTTAACAACTTGTTAACTGGAGGGTTTTTTTAAATGAACTTACTATATCATCCCCTTGACAGTATTTTCTCTGCTAAGTTCTCTGAATTTTGTTCCTGTATATGTATACAAACATCCAGGCAACATCAATCTGCAGCCATTAGGCGGTAGCTGTAATATTCTTGGATGTGTTCCCACAGTATGAAGTTGTTTCTTTGTACGAGTTTAATCTGAAGGCACCTGTCCAACATAAATAATAAAGAGTGTTCTAAAAATACTCAGTGAAGGAATTAGGTGTGTACTGGAAATACAGTCTTCTGAATAACCAATTGCAGCTTTTAGGAAGAAACAACCAGAGGGAACAGTTTGTAACAAAAGAAATCCTTTGAACTGTAGGTGATTTTTTCTTCCTGTGGTGATTTGGATCTGATTGAGCACCAGACGAGCTTGGTCTCTTCAGAAGACGGAACAAGGGAGCAGGAGAACATGGATGATTCAAACAGTGAACAACAGTTCAGAGTCTTTAGGGACTTTGATTTCCTAGATGTTGAGCTGGAAGATGGGGAGGTATGGTATATTTTCTCTGAAACAGCTTTTTATATTAGAACACTTTTATACTCCTTCTGCTAAACACTTCTCTTCTTGTAACATAAAACTTTAACTGCGTAACTATAAACGTACTTTTAAGTTCAGATTATTTATGATCTTCACTTAGTGTTTATTTCAGTAGCCTAACAGTAAAAAGAGTACCACACCCTTCCTTTCTGAATCTACTTTAGGAAACACTGCAAAACTGGTAGTGGAAAATAAAGCCTCCGTTCTAGTATCTTTTTCGTGAATTTACTTTTAAGTGAACTTATTTTAAATACAGTTTATAAAGATCTAAATTGTTAAGAAAATATAAATATTTGCTAATTAAAAACATATATAATGAAATTGTTCCAAATCTGTTGGTTCATAAGGAACCCTCTGAAACATTAATTCAGGCCTTCAGGCTGCTGTTATTCCTGCAACTGCCGATGAAATCACTTGGAGATGTACCTTCCACTCTGCTGAGGTGTCTGTGATTTCATCATTTCATGCAGGAGCTACACAAAATCCTGAGCACCCAGATCAAGTCTTGACAGGTGGAGCCTGTTAGCTCACCTTGAGCTGAAACTGCTGAAGGGAAAAATTTGAAGAACTGATAAATTTTTGGGGGCTACACCCTATAACCTTGCTAATATCAAACTTTGGGTCTTTATTTCTGTTTGATCAGGAAAGATTAAAAATTAATATCCATTGCCAAACAAGTCTAACAATTTTATTGCTGTATAAAGGTTCAGAAATTGTTAGTTCTTTTGAAGGACTTAAGACTCAGATGTTCAACAAACCTAGAGTTTAATAACTTATGATAATCTGGACTTGATTTTAACATATATTTTCTCAGTCATCACTCTTAGCCCTGAGAAGAGCATGTGTACAGGAAGAAATATTAATTTTTCTACCTATTTTTATTACAGTAGTAAAATAATTTAATGGTAAACAGAACACTCATGTACTTCTGAATTTTTTTTCCAATTAAGAGAAAGGATGAAGGAGTGGGGGGAAAAAATGTCCCAAAGTCCTTATTTTTCCAAGTCAGGAATTTCTGTATCAAAATTAGTAATCTTGGCTCACAGCTGCCCATGACTTTGCTAATGAAAAAAAAAAAAAAAAAAAAGCCCTAAAAGGGTAGTTGGCAGCAATGGTTGGAAATACATTAGACAAATATTGAAAGAGCTTTAAGGTTCCAAACAAGGATGAATGATAAAACAATAATGCCAGGTTGTTTGGCAAAAATATACTGGCTGCAGTAATTCCTGTGTCTTAAATGCTTTCAAGATATTGCAAGGATGTAGAACTGCAATTTTGACTGGAGATCACTTGATAATTTTTTGTCCACTGAAATTCAGGAATTTCTTCTTTCTCTTCACCAGTTAAAACCATATGGAGAGTATATATAATTCTGCAGAACAATTAATTTTAAAATAAATTTGCTTTCATGACCTGTGATTTTGCAATGACTTTTTAAATACATGTGACCAACTTCAAGATTGAGACCTAAATTAATTGGTATCCTACTAGTCTTAAGTTGGTCATGAAACAGATACCAAGCTTCTCTAGTTTTATGTGAAGTAAAATTTAAAATGTTGAGTTTCACTTAGTGGTTTTTAAATTGCTCTGGATTGCGTTCCAAAGTTTATTTCAGATCTGACTTACTACTGTTTTAAAAATAAATTCAGACCTGGTGGAAGACGCTCCTTCTATAATGACTGAGTTGAAACTGTAACATTTACATCATATCTGAGTGTGATATATTCATAAAAATGAAAAAACAGTTTAGAAAACTTACACTAGCAAAAGCAACATCAGTCCTAAAAAGTGCATATGATTTTAACAGGCCAGTGATGCTTGGATCAACCCCAGACACAAGGTATACTTGTTTGAAATTTCCTAAAGATGTGAAAGCAAGGAGTAATTATTTTCAGATTTGAAAGGTAGAGTTGCAATTTCTGTGATAATATTTGTTAAAATTGTAGGCAAATGTTTGTCTATGATGTCTTTAATGCAGTGATTTTACATAGATTCTTTCTATTTGTTTTTCTATCTGTTATATCTGCTACCCAGGAACTTCAGGTAAGAATGCTACTTGAACTCAGATGTGCCAGCATATGTTATGCCTTCTTGCAAATTTATATTGTAGAATAACATCATAGTTTTGCTGTTGCCTCCCCCCTTCAGTGTGTGCGTAGGTGTGTGTGTGCTTGCATTTCTGACAGATGATTCATTTTTTTATACTGTGGAGATCTTAAGTGCACAATGAATATTTTCAGACTTCAGTTCAAACCCCACTCAAATAATCCCTGAAAAAAACCCACCTGTTGTGATTTCAGTATTAGAATTTATGGGTTCTTCAATGATATAATAAAGCATTACATTTTTTATTAACAGGAATTACCATACTGAGATAAGCATTAATGCACCTTGCAAGAACTGTAACATCCCTGAAGCTTGTCACTACTCTCAGAAAGTCAGCAAATCAACCTAATTTCTCTAGATCTTTAAAATCTCTAAAATCTTTAAAATCTACTAAATCTACTTTAAAATCTACTAAAATGCCATTTTAGTGGATTATACATGTTTGCATCATAAGACCAAAACTTATCCAGACTATGCAATTCTAGGGAAAAAAGGAGTTTTAGTTGTTCAGTTATAGTAAAGTTTTTATTTTATTTCTTTTGTTGGA
>JAOTQP010000001.1:67612084-67743108 GCA_026413545.1 Cichladusa arquata | reverse complement strand
ATTGTAGAATAACATCATAGTTTTGCTGTTGCCTCCCCCCTTCAGTGTGTGCGTAAGTGTGTGTGTGTGTGTGTGCTTGCATTTCTGACAGATGCTTCATTTTTTTATCTTGTATTAGAAATATTTTTGAGGTATTTTTCAAAAATTCTGCTTCATTTTAAGTTTGTTTTTGACATGTTCAACAGTCTTCACAAATTTTAAAATATCTTAATTCTAGTGTCAGTGTTTTTCAAACTGAGGCCTTTCTCCTTGTGGTATCTTTGTGCATGGTTAATGTGTAGAAACTTCATTATTAATAGAGTTTCAACCATTTGTTTGTAGGGGGAAATTATATATCATTTCTACCTTTTCTGCGGTGTCATATTGACTCCTGTTAACATCTTGCTAAAGTTAATGTCTGAGACCTCTTAAGACAGTTTACATTATTGCTATCAGACTGAATATGATTGAATAAATAAATTAATTTCTACAGCCTAGTTTAACACAGCTATATGGTCCTACCAACTTTGCTGGACTCACTTACCCTGTGAGGAAAGCTGAAAAGACATATCGGTCATTGCCAGTTTGGGATCTCAATTTTAAATTTGTTGATGTATAGAGAGAACTGAAATGATAGAGATTTTAGTGAGCTGTACAAACAATACAGAAATCAGCAACCACAGAACTTTGCATATCTGTTTCTGATGGTTTGTACATCAGTTATTATGCAAACACAACCCCCAGAAATCTTTGTCTCAAAATGCCTGTGCTGTAAGAGATACATCCATATGGAAACAGTGCCTTACTATGTAGTTCCACTATACTTCTGCCTATACCCTACAATAGTTGAATGTTTCCATTAACTTTGCATATTTTGTCAACACAGTAAGGATGAAAACTTGTGTAAAAGAGGTTTTGCATGATTCTTACTGCCTCTGTGGAGGAGCTTTACTGCTCTCCCCCACACGGGATTACCTTCCCTTGTCTCTCCTCTCCCCTGGGCTGTTGTAAAGTTTGAAGTGGCTGCAAGGGCACATCTGCTCCTTTATCAGAGGGTGGTGACTGTAGGAAGCTCTGTGTGGTACCTGCTCACCAGGCATGCTTATAACATGACAGTTTTCCTCTGAATTGATTATCACTGGTGACTTTCCAGGTGAGAGATGGCTTTGCTCCTGCTGTAGATAAAAATGAACAGCCTCTCAAATACATCTTTGCTCTTTCTTCTTAACTATGAAAGAAAGACTGCTAAATAAACTACAAAAACAACTCCATCTTCATAGACATGCTGACCTCTTGTTTAAACTCGATATGGTTCTGGGTGCCCCTACAGCAAATTTATGCTAATCCAATTGCTATGGGTATTTGAGTTACAGCGTTTCATCTCTTTTACCCTTTTCCCTCACTTTTAATTCACTACTCTGTCTAACTGCATGCCCTGGAAGTGTCCTTTTTATTTTTCTTTTGCTGGCTTCCTTCTTTAAGGCTGCAGAATAAAACTGCAGCAGGAAATATTCCCACAGACATGGGCTGCTAAATTTACTGATGGCTGTACTAGGCATCATGAGGATAAAGGTGTGATGACAGTCATTTCTGCTTGCTTGCTTATTTATGTCATTTTGTCATTTGTTAGTTCAGTAATTGATGTGTTTGTGGAGGATGTCTCGTTGCTGCATGTGTCCTCCAGCCTTTGAAGGGGAGGATGGACAACCAAAGAATTTGTTAAAATAAATAGCTTGGAACTGAACAGTCATTTTTATGATTTAAAGAGGCCTGACTTTTTAAGTCAGATGTCATCTGTTCTCTTTCCACACAAAACTACCATATCATACCAGACCCAGGATGAAAGTACAGGGTTCTTCCAATAATGTGACAGGCTTCATAACAATTTCATCTTCATTTTCTCTTCATTATAGTGCATTCCTTAGTTTTAAATGTTCTTGTGAATTTCAAGAGTTGTCTTTTTCCTTAAAAGTATTTTTTTTCTATTTTCATCATATTTTTTCATGAAACGGTGAGCTTAGTGTCATGAAACTGAACTTTCCATCCTATTCAAGTTCCACAGTCCATTGCATTAAATGGTAATGATGCAAAATAAGAACAATTTGTGCAAGTTTGTTGATTGTTAAGGAGGTAAGATTGCAGTTTAATTCTTTGCACTTCATGCAGTTTGGTCCCCATTCAGTAAATGTCTGAGTAGTCCCCAAAGGGCATCACCCAAGTGTTTAAAATCACAACTCTGCTTAAAGGACCTTACTGAACTGAGACCTCTTTCTCAATGACTGCACATAATTTTGATCTGCATAAACCCAGGAAATAATCATAATCAGTTATTTGATAATAATATTTTTTTAAAGCAGAACTATTTTTTTTAATTAGTATTTTAAATATCACTGTCAGCTTGAATTTTCACTGATTGACTTGCTTGTTTAAGAGTGTTGCAACTTACAGAGTCTTGTTTAAAACAGGAAGCCCTGAACCTTAAAAGGAAACATTTTCTCTACAAATTTCCTTCCCATGTTGATGCAGAATTGAGGGCTTTCAGCAAGCTAAAGTGCCCAAAACTGCATCTGAATACTTCTGGGGAGACCGTTCTTGCTGTGTGAGGCCCCTTTTGCCTCTGGAGGTCCATGGCAGGGGCAGTTGTGGATGTGGTCCTGCATTTGCCAGAGAGGAATCTGGCTAGGCTTAGGAAGGGAGCAAGAGATTATTGCAATCAGAGAAAAGGCATACAGTCCACTGGAAAATACATAAAGTAAATAAATGGAAAAAGGGTGGAAAGCTAATTCTCATTTTTAAACATGAAAGAAATAAAGTGATCTTTATATCAGTTCACCAGCCTAACAAACAGTTACACGATTTGCTTAATGCACTCAGCTTTATGTAACTGAGTGTGGGATTGGAACTGGAAGTCTGATAAATATAAAATGTTTGGTCCATTTGGCTGTGTCCTTTTTATAATGTAAGATCACAGGCAATGCTTATCAGGCTATTCCCAAAATATAATTTCAAATAATTTAAGTAGATTCAAAAATAAGCAATATGGGCCTAGAATAAAAGTTTAAAAGGTATGCTGCTTAAGGTGTTACATTTTTTGTGTAAGGATTTGTTCAAATCTACTCACCATTATGATTATGTATATAAAACAAAGAATCTAAAATCTTTAACTAAGTTTTGCAATTGAACCATTGGTATGAAGTGTGCTTCTAATATTTTTAAACATCATGAAAAAATACTTTAAAATGGCTTTCAAACTTTTCCTTTGTGTGTCACTGGTATCAAGGAGCGTGTATATGTGGACTTACAAAAACACATCCTTAAATTAGCAAATGCATGAAAACTATCTAATACTGAAAAGACTGAGTGTTCATTTAACTGCCACTTCCATGCTTCTGCTCTTATCTCCAGGTGAACAAGCAAGATAATGCTTATTTCAAGTTTTTACTATACTTTTACATAAAATATATTTCTGGAGCTAACTTTGATCGGGTGTTAGCGTATGATTAGTTTTATCTCAAGCAAGCTGACACTCTGTCTGATTTCAGGGTGAGAGCATGGACAACTTCAACTGGGGGGTGCGCAGACGGTCCCTGGACAGCCTGGACAAGTGTGACATGCAGTTGATGGAGGAGAACCAGCTCTCAGGGAGCACACCCAGCCTGAACAAAATGAACCATGAGGACTCGGACGAGTCATCAGAGGAGGAGGACCTGACCACCAGCCAAATCTTGGAGAACTCAGACCTAGTAAGTTGCAAACTTGAAATTTAGGAAAGGATAGGGGGGTGGGTTTAAATAAGCTGGACTTCTAGTTTTCTCTGCCCAGGTGTAATCTAATGAGCTGAAATTGGTGGGTGCATTTTCCCTTATTTGCAAAGGTAAACAGGAATTTTAATGCAAAGTTTGAAACACAGGAATCATCAGCCTTATTGTTTGCCTTTTTTTACTATGGGACAATTTTTGACAATTGGCCAATGATAAATCTTTCTCATGTATTTGATGTTTAAAGAAATAAGAGCAAGACTCCAGGTTGGCAGACGGTGTCAGATCTTCATTGTTCACTTCTGGGATGCTTTTAATAAATTCTTTATGACAGAAATAATTAAATATACAGCTGTATACTCAGTTCTTTTGTGCTTTTATTATCTTTTAAACAGATTATAAATCTTTCCCCATCTGAGGATGCAAATCATATTGACTCACTTTCTACATCATGTGACACAACTTCAGCAGACCCTCATCATTTTAACATGGCAACATCCAGCTTTGATGTGTCTTTGCCTGGTATGAATAATCTCCAGGTATCTGAAGGACCCAAGGTGAATACATTTTTTTATTTCTTTTCCAACTGGACTGTATTTTATGTAACACTGTTACAATTTTTTTTTTGCTTGCACTTTCATAAAGGGTTTGATCTGTGAAATCAAGTACATTCTGGCTTCCTCTGTCTAATGGCATAGTACAATACATTCATGCACTACTGCACTTTCATACCATTTCCTTTCTACTTACACTTTTTCATTAAGAGATTTTATTTCTTGTTTCTTAAATATGTTGCACTACATGTGCACCAAAATACTACAAGCTTGTCAGAAGACAAGTTCATGAACTGGCTACAAGTTACAACTCCAAGGCAATATTCTTTTGTTCTTCATGCTGAATTAAAGAACGATATGCCAGCTCATGTGGTGGGTGGATGCGTGTATTCTCTGAAATATTTTTCTGTGTGGGGACCTATTGTACAGTTGTGTGCCCTGGATTCAGTACTTGCCTTTTGGCAGACACACAGAAATTTTAAATTCATGACCACAATATTAAACCGTCCTGGGGGTGGGGAGGCAGGATTTGCAAGGATACAACAGCCATGTTCAGCACAGTGTATTTCAGAGAACTGTGTCAGAAGATGAAGACAGAGCAAGGTTGGTAAATCATTATCAATAATGGGGATGGTTTCTTTAATTTTCTGTTCGACAGTACTTGCTCATGAGAGATGAGGTGAACCTACTCCTTTGAGTGTCTTTCCAGAAATATAATCTAGTTTTTAGGGTGTGTGTGAATTAGTGGCCTGATGATACTGTTGGCTTCTGTCAGTAAAGCTTCTCTATCATGTCTAAATTGTGAGACTCCTGCAGAAAGACCAGTGTGTGAGCCTGGGGCAGAGGAAGAATATATCTTCTGTAATTGTTGGCTTTCCTTCTTGCCCTTGCCCCCTCCAAATGCAGGCACACAAAAAATTGATACTGCTAGCACTGCATGTTTCAGAAGTAATGGAGACTTCTCCTGAAGAGGTCATAGAAAAGGAGGTTGGAATTGTGCTGAATATTGAACAAATTGCGTCAAAAACTGCTGCAGTAGGAAGAAAGGACAGGAGGAGGGAAGTGTTTGTAAGGATAGGAAAGAAGGGGAACATCTCCAAACAGTGGCTGTGGAGAAGGTAAACTCATTATCATTTGTCAAAACAACTGTTGGTAGTCAAGTAACCACATAACAACCATAAACAGCAGAAGCTGGCAGGATTTCAGTTCAGGAAGCAGCAGTCAGAACAGACACATTTGCAGGTGGTAGCTGCAGCTGATCTCATGCATCCAGCTGCAGAAGCTGTTGGTGTGTACATGAAGAACTGAAAATCACAGCTTAGGAGTTCAATGTATGTCTGGGGCTTTGGAATCTTTACTGTCAAAATCTCTTTAATGTCCCACGTGCCAATATTCATCAAAAAAGAAAAGCTTTGGAATAAGTAAGTGAAGAATGTAAAATCAGAGCAGTTTCTTGTGGAATTGACAGGCAAATTCAGCTAGTCCTGGTCCAGGTTTGATATTGGTGTAAAACATCACCCACATTACAACTGTTACAAAGATGATTGAATTGGTAAGCACAGAATGCTTTATTGGTGGGGTTTTTGCCTTAAAGGTATTTTCTTCTAGTGTGCATACTTCTGTATATTTACTCAAAATAATTTGGAGTCGATGTCAAGAAGTTATCCAGTTTTTAGTCAGAAAAACTTGAAACTTTAACCTATGTAATTTTTATTTAATTTCATAACCCAAAATCTGAGCTCTTTACTGTTTCTCTTTTTGTCTGAATTCTTCTTTTCAGAAAGCTGATGAGGTGTCATTAATGCAAAGTTTTTTTACTTCTTTATTGATTTACAAAATATTTGGTTGTTGCATTATAAGCAAAATCAAAAAATATCTCAACCTTTAAATAGATACAGCAATTGAGAGAAGCAGATTGATTATGTAGCCTCTTCCTAGATGTTTCAATGCCAAAATCCAGATATTATTGTTAACAGCACTAAGTTAGTTAAAATTATTTTCTGTTAAAGATGTGGGATAATTCCATGAAGATTACAGAAATTAAGATGATGCTATATTAAATATTTTTCAAGTTATCTAAACTCACATATTTCTGGAAGTGTACTACAGTCCTCCGTGAATATTCAAAGTTCACTTTTCTGTTTTGCTTTTGGGGCATCATATTAGGCTCCAGTAGGTGGGAGGTGTTTGCTTCCTCTTCCTTCCTCCCTTGCTCTATCTCATCAAAATGTGTTTTCCTCCTACAAATTGTGTCATTGCAGTGAAGAAACTGCAGTGTTTCTTTCAAGCTAATATTTAATATTTGAAGGTAGCTACTACTGATTGCTTCTTAATAACCATGAAATATTTGACTATATGAATAAGCATGAAACATTTACACTTTTAACCAGGTGCTTTGGTTCCTATTCTGATAATTCAGCCATATAGCTTGCATTTTTCTTTTCAAGATGGTTTCGCCTCTGATTCATGTCACTTACCCTGAACTCAGAAATATTCCCATGTCTTTTGTTTAGAAAACAAAACAAACCAAAAGATTATTCTACTTAATTTCTGATGCTGTTCCCTCTGTTACAAGTCTTGTTTAATTTTTAAAAAATACAAATAGCCGTAATTATTCTGTAGGATCCAAGCAGACTTGATAAACTGCAGAGGGCTACTTTCCTCATTTAATTCCACTTGCCATGGATTTCCCTCCCTATTAATTTCCAACACATGTATGTACATGCACATATGTGCACAAAGGTTTGAGCAGCCCACTGCAGTCATCCCTACAGGAACTGCTCTGGCTGCCATCAATGAGGCAGCAAAAGCCAAAAGATTAAAGCTGAAACAAAACTTGTTCATACTAAAAATGCGAGATAAATTGAAATGTTTCAAACAGAAATCATGAACTTTAAGTGCTTGTAGATGAAAAAGGAGGAAAATTAAGCATAATCCTTTTAATGGCTTGTTAGAATGCTTGGATTCCTCTTGAATGTAAATGACATGCTAAAATTAATTCCCAGTTCTAAATATGCATATAGTCTTCCAGACAGTAATCATTTTCAGTATATTCTGGGAGGCTTTGGTACAGTCTTGAACATTGTAAAGTGTTAAGAGACAAGGATGGACTGACAGTAACAGGAACTCTATTGTTCTTCCTGAAAAATTACTTCCTTGCTATGTTGACACATGCATTGGAATCTGAAATTCTTTACTGGACAAGTTGAAAAAATGCCTTAAAAATAATGTGTAAGTTGATTCATGTCATTTATAACCCGTGGCTTTATATCTGTGCAGTTTAACATGTTGTCAGGTGAGTTTTTTCATTAAATGCTTTCTATTTATTAGAGGAATTAACTTACTAATTTGCTGTTTTCTAAGACATCATCATTCACTCCCCTAGGCTGAAGCTGTACCTGAAGAACAAGATATAGCAGTCCATGAGGATGACCTTTCAGGGTCTACAAATGAACTGCCTGGAGCATTTGAATGCAGTGATAGCCTTAGTCTGGATATGACAGAAACTGAAGAGAAAGCTGACAGGCTGGAACAGTTTGCTCTTGCTAGGTACTTTGATGCACTATTATTCACACAAGTTCTTTTACAATGTACAACAAAATGATAACAAGGTGGTAGTTAATGGAATGGATGTTTTAGCCACAGAAGTTATAAAATTCTCATGAGTTTGGAGAAATGAGAAGACAATGCCCTAATTACCTACATAATTATCACACAACTGGGGAAAAAAAGCAAAAGAAAACCAAGATTTTTCTTTCTAGGAAAAATAAGATACAATATTTACTTACTTCTATGCAGCTAGGCATTATGTATATAATATGCTTAGTTAAAATAAAAAGAAGGATTTTTAATGATTTGCAGTAATGGAGATATTACTTAGGTACCTGTTCAACAGATCAGATGTGTGTTCATCCTTCTGATTTCTCATGAAACAAAGTCTCAGTATTGTTAAAAATCCCAGCCATATGCTCTTAAGGCTGCTTGTGAGTGTGGTGGACCCCAGTATATGTTATAAAAAGGCTTTAAGATTTTTTTACATGCCATCAGGAGCTCTTCCAGATTATGGATGCTGAATTAGGCTGCCGTTAGCCTGGGGAGGGAGAGATAGAGAGCTTTTTTCTCCTGTGAAGTTTCAACCTTCTTCTGTGAAATGATGGTACAAGAAAACAATTCAAGTGTTCTGGGATGGAGGAAGATAGATGATAATGGCCTGAAGATAGGGAGTCTGATTTGGAGGTTTTTCTTATTGCAGCCAACATCTTGTCAACCTCCAAAAGTAATCTGAAAGGTCATGAATATTTTTAGGAAGGTGCTGTAATTGGTCCTGTGATTTTATCTCTCTGTTATAGCATATTTTATCTGCCACCTTCTTGGTATTCTCCTTTCATCACCTTTTTTTCTCTTTTCTCCTTCAGTTTTGGAGATGTTGATCGAAATGCCTCCCCTCCTCCCTCACCCTTTTTTTCCGCCATCCTTGCTGCATTTCAGCCAGCAGCATGTGATGATGCAGAAGAAGCCTGGCGTAGTCATATCAACCAACTCATGGGTGACTCTGATGGTTCCTGTGCAGTTTATACATTTCATGTGTTCTCTTCCCTGTTTAAGGTAAGAAAATTAGAGAAAATAAGTTTAAGATTCAAAATCATAATTTCTGTTGTGTGACAATTAGTATTTCTTGATAGCAGCCCCAGTAATGAACTAGTAGATATATAACCCTTGTAATTTTGCGTACTGCAGAAATGCTGTACTACATTTTCATGCAGCACTGTCTTCTGTGACCAGTTTTGTCATGAAAATACTATGTATCTCATACTTGCAGGTTTGGAGGTCATGTTGCAAAATACAGATCCACTTTAAAGAGTGTTTCCTTCAATACTTTACAAACAGACTGCAGGAACAGTAACTGCAAGAGACAATGAAATAACCTTTTTAATCTTAAACTATTGTTAATCTGCTCTTTTATTGCAAACTCTTGAAATCTGAGCATGTTCATGTAAATTAATTTAATTATGTCAGCATAATTAAATGGTTTGTACGTACTCCTCTGAATAGAAATACCCAGCTGCCAGCAAGTAACATAAATTCCAGAGACTGAGTCTGAAGACTAGAAATACATTTCTCTTTTCTAAAACTGTATGCTTGCAAAGATAAGAATCTTGCAAAAAGATAAGAAAAGAGTCTGGTGTACACGTTGTTCTAAGGAATGATTGTCTGGTTTTACCTGCAATTAGTTTTAAAGCATTTTTAAATTGTTTCTCCTGCAGCTGCAGGATATTTAGCATGCTCCAGCAGTGAAAGCAGTAGCCAGGTAACTTAAGTACCTATGATCTCAGAGTACACAACGTTTATTAACAAGGAGTACCCTGTTAATAAATACACAGATTCAGGATCTTTTTATATGTTTAAAACTAACCTGATATGAAAGAAGCATCCTATAGTAAGAATCTCTTCATGTTTCCTCTGTGCTCCACTGGAGTTGTATGTCTTACCTACCTGCACATTGTCCTCCTTTAAACATTATGCCACTGTAAATATGGGTGTCTTATAGGCATTCTTTTGAACACTCATAAATAACCATTTGGAAGAAAAAAGAAGTGCAGTGCTGACTTGAGTGTTAATCCTGTGTTTATTCATTAAGTCGGCTTTTCTATCTTAACCTCAGTGCTAGAGGTTAATAGGCCTATCTGTTTAGAGACTTATTTGTCCTTGATTGTCCTGTTTGAAGAGGTGAAAAGGAACTGGTGTCACACTTCTGAAGACTAAATAAATAATACTGTGTAATGAAAGACCTAAATATTACTTGTAAAGTACCTGTTTAACTCCAAATCCTAGTATGCACACACTTCATTTGCTGTTGTGCATGCTCTGTATTCAGAAGATACCCTACTCATTTTCTTCAGTTGATACTGGAGGAGAAAAAGGCTTTAATAATATCAACAAGTCACAATTTTTAGCTAGAGTCACTGCCATATATTTAGTTTATAAAAATAACTTTGTTCTTATTTTCAGTGTTAAAACATTGGAGTATTATTTTCCCTTATTTTCTTCATAAGATCCCAGCTTGTCTGGAATTGTATTTTGTTTGCACTATTAAACTTTATTACTCATCTCCCAACTTTGACTTTTGACCCTCATTAACAGGAAATTTCAGAAACAAGTCTTGTATGTGCTAAGCTTGCAATGCAAAGTACTGCCAAAATACTTGACTGTGAAACAAAATCCTTGTTTGGAGGAGCTTGTCAACTAAATACTTGGTGAAGTGAAAGAAGTGCATTTTCCAGGGCACCTACATTTCAGTCCTGTATCAAGCTGATGGTATTTTGGATGTTTGCCCACGACATACTAAACTTGTTTAAAATTCCTGAAATTATTGAAGCACTTTTCCTGTAAATGAGTCAGAGATCTCTGGATTATCTTTACTGCTGCCTCTTTGTATTCCCTCAAATTTAATGTCTTTCTGCAGATCAGACAGCTGCAAGACAAGTAGATTTTAGATCTAGCAAGTACCTTAAACAATCAAGCCCTTTTATTATGTTAAGTCTTCTTCCCAGGAGAGGAAACATGAGGTTAAGAAGAAAACTTTCTGAGAATATTTTTTTATTATTTACATGGGCACAAAGCACAATGACTATATGCAGGTATATATGTTTATTCATAATATGCTGACAGCTGGCATTACTATTCACAGTAATCCCATTTCACTCAAGGTCTGCATTCAGACTTTGCTTGATAGATTTCAGCCCCTGTCTGCACCCAGAAGGACATAGCTGAGATGATAATTTATTACAGAACTGTTAGTCCATGTAGTCACAAAATAAATATATTTACTGAAGTATTATACATAGATAGCAAAGTATAGTCTCTCACTGTTTCACACTTAATAATTTAAAACACTCTTCAAGACCATTATCATCTTAGCTGTAGATTGATTGTTGCTTTTATGAATATCTGAAAAGTAAAGGAGTAGAGGAAGAATATCTGTTACTTTTACTGTAATCTGTCTCCTTCACTGCCTCAGATTTACAAACTCGGTTGATGTTCCCTAGCAGGGCATTGCAGCAACCAAACAGGTTACCCAAAGCCTTGAGGAGCCTTGGAGATTTTAAGACTCAGCTAGTAAAAAGCAAGTCTGACACTATCTGGGGTCAGCAATAGTCCCACTTGGAGCTGGAGGTTGCATCAGATGTTCTCCAGAGGTCCTTTTCAAACAATGTCTCTTGGATTCTCTTTCATAATCTGTTATTTTAAATTTCCTTCCACTTTTTTGTTCTCAGCTAGGTCTTTTCTGTTGGTTAAGATCAAATCTAGATCTCTTTGCTTTGCCAGGAGAGTTATCAACAACAGTTTCACAAAGACTTGGCTGTATCTTTCTTTCCAGAAGACATCACAGTAGTAAATCTCCAGCTGTCACCAAGCCCTGTGATTTAGATGACTCTGCTAGTTGCTTATAAAAATAATCCCTTATCTGGTTTGGTGGCAATTAGTGATAACCCCTTGCCTCTAGCAGATTCAGTGCAGCAGAGAATCTGTACCATGTGCTGAGTGAGGTGTGTAGCACTTTGTTTCTGTGTTGAAGTAAGATGGTGGAAACAGTAAGACCAGCGTCAGTCTGCCTGCACCTGTCTGTGCTCAGATGGGCAGTTGAGATGCTTTCAAGAGAGATTCACAAATAAGTAGTTATGAAATTCCTTGGTACAGGAACTCTGACCATTTTATAAATAATTGATAGTGTATAGCCTGTGTTGAGTGTGAGGGCCTATTTAGCATTTAAAGAAAATAATCCAACAGTTTGCATTATCAATAAAGTCTCAACTCACCTGATTTTAGGTATTTAACTTCCACGCACCAGTGCAGGAGCAGCAACAGGATACTTCTATGTCTGTCATTCAGACTGGCATTTGGGAAGGGCTTCTCTCCAGTGAGGCATACTTATGGTACAGGTCCTAACCTACCTTCCTCAGAGAAATGCCTTTGGGAACTTGGAATGAACCATATAAAAATGTTGCATGCATTTATTTTTAAAAATATTCTCATGTTGCTCCTAACTGCTGAGCACTAGGCCTTAGTGAGATATATTTGGGCAGTGAAAACTGATCTGTATTTTTCAAAATCATTGTTTCAGTTAATGCAAGTTTAATATATTATTTTTATTCATTATTCACTTTATATATTAGTCACTGAAAAGCACTAGAATGTTTCTGGAAGACTAGACTGGTTTAGGACTCAAAACATTAAAAAAATCTGCTGAGAAGAATAATTCCTGGATGCAGAGCAGCATTTCTGGAATCTTCCCAAGCAGCAGTAAACTTTTAGTAAGGAGGTTCTTCCCACAGGGGAAAACAAAAGGTTTTTTCTGATTTTTCCGTGCTGCTGTTTGGCATTAGTATGTCCATTATATTATGTGATTAGCCATTTGACAGGAATATTAACAAAACAATGCCCGGAATGGGCAGAAAAAGTTATGTGTTGATCAACTCTGTTAACCCTGTACAGACAAGGAAAAAAAGCTACCTATGGCTAAAAGGCTTATAAAGATTGATTTGTCTTTACAGGATGTAAAGAAAGTATTTCAGTAGTAGGTTATGATGAACTCTGTAATTAGTTTTGCAGCTGCCCAGCTGTACACTGTCTATAGCATAATAACTCTCATTCAGTATCCTAGAGCAGACATTCAGTTCTCCTCAGGGAGATGGTCTCTTTTGCACTTTATTATGCAAAGAAAAACAACCATGACATTTGTTTACAAAGGAAAGCAGCTCGTGCTTGAGTAAATAATGTAATAAGCTGTATTTTGTTTTCCAGAATATTCAGAAAAGATTCTGCTTCCTAACCTGTGATGCAGCTAGTTACTTGGGAGACAACTTGAGAGGAATAGGCTCCAAGTTTGTGAGGTCTTCTCAGATGCTAACATCATGTTCAGAATGTCCCACCCTCTTTGTAGATGCAGAAACAGTGAGTATATTCCTTTCAAAAGGCATGTACTTCATTGCAGTGTGTTATTTTGCTGTCTGTTTCACTTTTGAGCAACTCCTGAACGGATATGTCAAAAAGGAATTCTCCTCCTATCTTACTTTTTTTTAAACTCCTGTTCAGAACCATATTTCCATTCACTTTCTGTATTATTTTATTAGGTAAGTTGTGACAGATGGGCAGTATAAAATCATAGACTCATAGAACAGTTATGATGTGTTGAGCCTGTGTGCCAAACCCCAATACAAAACAGATGCCTACTGGACCCAGCTGGCTCCAAAAATGAAAAAGAAGCAGCTATTTTTTATGTAGTTCAGCAGGAAAGATGGTAATATATGTAGTGGTTTCATTTGAGTCAACTGTGGTGTGAGCTGGATGATGCTGGCTGAAGATGAGCCACCTGGGCACAGAAGGCCAATGGCATCCTGGCCTGGATCAGCAATAGTGTGGCCACCAGGACCAGGGGAGGGATTGTCCCCCTGTGCTGGGCACTGCTGAGGCCACAGCTCCAATCCTGTGCTCAGTTCTGGGCCCCTCACTACAAGGAGGACATTGAGGAGCTGGAGTGTGTCCAGGGAAGGGAAAGGGAGCTGGGGAAGGGCACAAGTGCTGTGAGGAGCAGCTGAGGGAGCTGGGGGTGTTTAGCCTGGAGAAAAGGAGACTCAGGGGGGACCCCATCACTCTACAATTTTCTGAAAGGAGGGTGTGGCCAGGGTGGTGGGCAGCCTTTTCTCCCTGGCAACCAGAGACAGGACAAGAGGGAACGGCATCAGGCTATGCCAGAGGAGGTTCAGGTTAGATATTAGGAAAAATTCTTCACTGAAGGAGTGTTAAGTATTGTAACAGGATGCCCAGGGAAGCAGTAGAGTCACCCTCCGGGGAAGTGTTTAAAAAATGAGATGATGGCACTTTGTGATATGGTTTAGTGGGCATGATGGTATTTGTCAAAGTTGGACTTGATCTTGGAAGTATTTTTCAACCTCAATTATTCTACAATTCTAAAAAATATATATATTAGGGAATGAATGAGATGGCCCTTCCCATTGTCTTAATTCTGGCTCGTGTTTATCCAGCAGCATCAGGACAGTGTGACCTCCCACACTGAAGTCTAGAGGTAGAAAATGGCTAAGTGTAATCTTGGGCCCACTGCTGTGACCATGGAAGAGCTGTGCCTTACATCATCAGAGAGCTATGGAGAGAAACTGGTTAAACTTTGTGTACTGTTTCATTTTAGAGAAGTCCTCTGCTAAGTCATGAAAACATAGAACACAATTTCAATGCCACATTATCATAGGTGCAACTTTTGCTGTGACTTTTCAGTATAGATCCTGGTTATGTAGATTTTTGCATAAATGCAAACAGTTTTCAGTATTAGTATATGTAAATCTAAGTATTCTTTTACAATATCTGTCCTACACTGTCTACCAATATTTGCATTCTTTTATAGTGACATTTACTTTGATTTCATTTCTCCAGCTGCTGTCTTGTGGCCTTCTTGAGAAGCTGAAGTTCAGTGTTCTAGAGCTGCAGGAGTACCTGGACACATATAACAACAGGAAAGAGGCAACACTCTCGGTATGCTGAATTGTGCTCTTGGTCTTGTCTGTATACTTAGGCTATGTCAGGAAACTGCACATCCACTCAGATCTGTTTAAACTAACATTCAGTAGAAAAACATGTTTCAGATACTGGATTCATTGAATGTTTCTTCCTGGACATATGAACCAGAACTAAAAAGTAGCTATTGCATCCCTTAATATTAGAAACTATGATATCTTTAATATCCTGGTCTCTTTCCTACTTATTCATGAATTAATTTTCTTAGTTCATGCAATTGAAATACTAATAGAAATCAAGACTACACTTTTTAAATTGCAGTCAAAGCAAATTGTCATAGTCTATGGTAATAAAAAATGCAATTGCAAATTTTTATTTACATGATGTGCTGTGAAACTAAAATACTGCTTATCTTTCTTTGAATCAAACCATAGATTTTATTCATATTTTCTTTAATTTCTTTCTGAAAACAGTGGCTTGCAAACTGCAAAGCAACATTTGCTGGGGGCTCACGAGATGGAGTTATTACCTGCCAGCCAGGGGATTCTGAAGAGAAGGTAATGAATGGCCAGTATTATTTCTCTCCCATAAAGTGACATATGTGTGATATAGCTTTTTCTTGAACCCACAAGATCCTGCTCTACTTCCTCCTTGACTCTCTGCTGGGTTTAGGCATAATCCAGTTTTCACACTTTTGGCTTGAAGCTATTGTTGTTGCCTCAGTCCTGGCCACAGGAAAAGGGAAATATTCACAGGAGGTACTAATGTCCTACTCCAGACAAAGAAGCAGAGCTGACCCTAACCCTGTGCTCTCCCTTTTAGAAAGCTGTTGCAGCAGCAGTTTTCCATAGTGTCTCTGAAAATTATTCCTGCTGTACTCTCCTTCCATGTTACTCCCATTTTATCTTTGGCTGTTACAGTCTCCATCTGCCCAACAGCAAAAATTGCCTGGTTGAAATACATTTAGACCAGTAGTCACAAAACAATGACTGTAAAATGACCAGCCAAATTATTTATGCTGTAGATAAGTATTTAGAGCTAAGGCAAAATATCTCTTTGTTAATTTTTAAGGAAAAATTCATACACACATGTACCTATATATTTATTAGTTTGGTTATGTTTCTTGATCACAGTTAAGGAATTGTATTTTCAGATATCAATATCATCAGCAGTTACTACTGTTATTTGATATGCTAAGTATATGTTATCTGATATACTAAGTGTAGGAAACAGATGATATCTTGGTGATGTATAATGAGTTAAGGACTGTTATTTGTTGGGCTATTTCCTTTTGGAAGAAAAACGGTAGAGGGATGGGAAAAAGAGGGGGCTGGACAGAATTAACCAAAATTGGGAAGCAAGCAAACAGCATATAAAAAAAAGTGATGTTTCCTCTTCCCATGTATTTTAACTTATAAAAGAAAATTGTGACCTATTCAGAGCACAGACTTGGCTGTTATAACCATTTTTTTCAAATACCTAGATTTATTCTTATGTTGGTTTCAGTTTGTCTGTCTTCTCCTCCAAGTCACTCAATTTTCTTCTGTCTTTATCATAACCCCTTTTTCCCATCTCTATGTATTTGCCTTCTTGTCTTTGAACTCCCTTGATTTTTGTTTTTTTATGCCATTTTCCAAGAATCCCAAATCCTTGCCACCCCTGCATTTTGGCTTCCTTGACCTTATTAGCAAATCTGATTTTCTAATAAATCCCCTGGCTGCAATCACAGGCGGTGGGAAAATTGTTCAATTTTCCCTCACCTAGCATTGGCACCAGCAAAAGTTAGGCACTTTCCAGTGCATCTAAATAAGATACTGTCTCTTCTGTAGTTGTAATGGTGTGCAAGGAGGTTACAAGTGAGCTATTGTCAATTCTAAAAAGAGAGACCCGGAGTACATACCACTGGCTCTCCTGTGAGAGGGAGGTGGAATATATGGCACTACAGGGATGTGCACGGGCATTCTGTTCCCTCTGATGTGCAAACACCCTGAACAGTGACTTCAGACTGCAGTGTTACATACATAAGCTGTAGACAGCTTAATTTATCCTCTTCATCTCTCTTTTGCAAATGCACAGAATGGGATGGAGCATGACACTTCTTGCTGATCAACTGCATTGTTTCTTTTTTTGAAAAAGTAAAGAAATAATGCTAAGGAGAAGGAATAACCTGTGAACTGAACTCATATAGCTGGCCTAAACACATCTGAAAGTTAGTAAATGTCATGTTCCACTTGTGTGGGTTTTTATAATTAGGTGTTCTCTGTTTCGGAATTAAATGTGTGTTTTGTGAAGCCAGGGTTGGTATTTGTACTCCTGATCAGACAGACTGAAAAGAAGGGTTTCTCATTCCTTCAGGAGTCCCTGGTTTCTCCCCAGCATTATTTATTCAGGCCAAAATGCATTATTCCTTGGAAGTTGACAGGATGAACAGGCATATTTCTTTTCTTCCCCTACTCATTCTCCTCAACTGAAGCAGCTTTTCCCAAAGGAACAATCTGTTTATTCAATGAAAGTGTAATGGGAGGAAGAGACCAGGGAAACTGAGGAAATGCAATTAGGAAGGGACAAGGAAAAATTACTCCTAGACTGGCAAGTATTTGTTTTTTAATCTTTCCTCTCCACTTCTCCCTCAACATGAAAGGCTAAATAATCTAATAATTGTAGGGGGAAAAAATCTGTCTTACAGTGATAGTCACAAGGGAACCTGCCTAAACTCTCAAACTCATTGAGGTTTAGTCTAGGGCCTGAAATCCTGCTGAAAACTTACGACCTAAAAAAATTTGTTTAGCCAAGCACAAAAACAGGCTACAAGCTACTCCTGGAAAAGGTTCAGAATTAATTGTAAGGAAGAAAATGCAACAGCTTGCTCTACAAAAGGCAGAAATCTTAGATTCTTAGAGCTCCCCACCTGGTAAAAAGCTTGAGGGGAAAACAGACCTCTTTACAGATGGGACAGATGTGAGACCAAATTCAGCATTGTCGCAAGTGGTTGTGTCACAAATGTCTCCTGATGCTGGTAACTAATTTTGCACAATTTCTCTAATCAGATCTTATTTCAGAATAATTGCACATGATTTGTTGACTATGGTTACTGTTACTGAAAATGGGCAAAGGCAAGAATTGCTTATTCTGACATTAAAGAAGCTTGAAATAGAAGTTGTCTAGGTCAGCTGCTAGAGCTAGCAGCTTTTCTGAGATCGGATAAAAGCTTCATGTCCCAGAATGTCTTTCCCCTGCCTTATTATTGCAACAGATTACATGATTTGGATGTGTGTGATCTGTAAGCTTTGATGCTACTTTGAGCAACAGACTCTCAATGATATAGGAGTCAATTTATATAAAAAAGATAACTGCAAATGCCATTGTGCTGTCTGTCCAGGTGTTAGTCTTAGATGAGTACAGCTATCAATACATTCTTCAGCCTTATTAAGAAAGGAGTTTTTTAAATCTAGTCAAAGACTGGGTTGGTTTGTTTCTTTGTTTACTCTTCTGAAAAAGCTGTATTTGGAAGATCCTCTTTTTCTTGTCAATTAGTACTGCTGATTCAAATAAGTATTTATTTCCCAATGAAACATTCAGTTTACTCTTTAAGTCTGAAGTCAGTATACACCTTTCTCAAACCTCACCACAAGCTAATGGATGTGGGCTTTGCAAACTCAAACTGTTAATGGATATTTAAAACATGCCGCACCCCATAAAAATATGCCCCCAAAAATCAGAATATATCTGCTGCTGTGAGTTTCCCTGTGGCTAAAGATACAATCACTCCAGGCCACTGGTAAGGCTGGAGACGTACCCATTGGGACCACAGTCATCTGGAGCTGAGCTGAGATACTGTAAAGCTCAAGGCACAGTGAGGCCACTGTTAAGCTAGAAATTCTTAATAGTCAAATTTTTGACTGTTATTTGAAATACTCATGGTTGTACAATGAGATAAAATTGGTCAAGTAAGCAGCTTTTCCAAAGGAGGAACACAGCTGTATGTAGATTTCCCCACGCAGAGAAGTTTCTACTATCCTTCAAGACCAGTGATATCCAAGAATGCACAGGATATGCTGTTCTCTCTATCTCTGGTATATATACAAGTTTGTATATACTCAACTTCCTAAATCATGGGAAAAGGTTCTGTCTGCTGATATGTTATGGCAAAAAGAGCACCTTAATAAAATGCTCTTGCATTTTATAAATCCTTGCATGCAGTGGTTATTTTGTTATGCTGGGACTCTCCTGTGCCAGTAAATCACTGAAGTAATTATATAACTGTCATCTCTTTTCAGTATGTAAAAATGATTCCTTTAAAAAGCAAGAAAATCTGAGATCTAAAAAGGATCAGCAGTGCCTTGCTGTCTTCCTGGTCTGCTAACAGTACAAAACAGTAATTCTAGGAATAAAAACCTAAATCAAAGTGTGGCTGCTAGGTAATGTGTCCTTCTTAGATACTGCATTTACTGGCTGCTTAAAGAATTGTGCAAATGATCCAAGTACTCTAAATATTTGGTATTTTCAGCTGCCAAAATCACTGTGTAATGTCTATGAAACGCTTCCCTTACTCTAAGAATTGAACCAGAAATTGAAAAGTGTGAAGGCTGTGATGATTCCACCAGAGCCCTTGATGCTGTGGAATAAAAGAAATATCACTTAAGCCAGTAGTTAATCTCTTTTCAACTTCCAAGGAATCTTTCATTTTGTACTGAAGGAGAGAGGAAGTTACAATCATGATATTGGAGAGCAATATGGAGCGCAACATCAGCAGCTCGGGGAAATTTTGTATCCAGTATATTTCCTTCCAGTGAAGAAGGGTTTTTCATGTAGTGTGAAACCCCTTCCTCATACGTTTTTTTGGGGTTTTTTGTTGGTTTTTTTTTTGGTTGGTTTTTTTTTGGTTTTTTTTTTTTGCTTGCACTGGTTTTGGAAGTGGTACAGAGGAGACAGTGTTTTCTGGCAAAAAAAGACCATGGAATTCACTTATTTGCTGCTTCTGCCTCCTTCTTCCCCCTTCCTTTAAAGTAAATTTCATGGCAAATTAGAAATTATATATGGATTCCAGTATTTCTGAAAGTCTAAGTCAAACTTGGTGGCATGCTAAACTTCAGAGTAGCTTAAAGAGACAAGAAGATTTGAAAAACACGAGCCAGTACACCTGTGAGTTTACTGGAACACAGTGATCTGCCTGCTCTTGTCCTCCTATTATCTTGAATTTAGCTTTATAAAGCTTCGCTTAAGTGAACTGCATGGAAGCCAAGATATAAAAAGGGTTGTTTTGAAGAGTACTAAATAGAAGAAGAAATTATTCAAGCAATGTTGAAGGAAAAAAACAAGCATCACAAGAGCTTAAAGCTTAGTTTGTCATGGTTTTATAAAAATAGTGCAGGATTTGGGGCAACACTTTTCACATATATTTTAATATTAAGGCCAATGTAAACAGACTGAAATACTCTTAATACTCTTAAGCTCATCAAAGTTAATATTATTTCACATTTCTGTGTTTTCTGCCTTTGTATTGATGGTAAGGTAAATAATTTTAATAAGAATTCCATATGCTTATTAACACTGTGTGCATATGCACGGACATCAGGCTATAACTGGATAGATGTGGTTGTGTTTGTTACTTACAAAATTTACATGATGACTCTCTTCATGTAAAATGTAATGAGATTGTAATATTTCTAAAATAAGAAAAGCTGCATTAAGCAAACACAGAGTACAAATGTTAGTTCTTGGCAAAGAAAAGAGGAACACTTATGTTTCAAAGAGAGCACTTAATCCCCTAATCTTTGAAATGCTAATGTAAGTCAATTAGAATTTTTATTATTACTGCAACAGGACTTAAACTGACATTTTAATAGCTTCATAATTATAAACCAATGAATCATTACTGGTCAGAGGAAGGAATACAAGGTTGTCTCAACTTGTGGCACTGCCATGGAGTTTAACAAAACTGGCACTTCTAATGCATTTTTTTCTTTATGATAGTCATAAGTGGAAAGTTGTATGCAAAAGGTTTCCATTGTAATGTGCCAAGTAATAAGCCCAGCAGCTATAAAACTTATCCTGCCAATTTCATTAGATTCATCAAAAAAAAAGTATTTTTAAACAAGAAAATATTTAGAAATAGCGAAGTTCACTTTTATTCATCACTTGAAAATCCTTCCTAATTGTTTTAGTACTTTGCAATATGGCCTCTTTTTAATAAGAAAGAAAGCAAATTTAAATAAAAGTATTATTTCAAGAGTTTTCTAATGCTATTTCACTGTAAGTTCTTGAGCTACTGGATGGGATAAATCTAAACTAATAAATCTCAAGATCTAACTGAGGATATTTAGACTGGAATTTGCCATTAGAATTAAAGCTTGATTTTATTAAGAATGCTGTGCATGTTGAATGTGATATTCCAACCAATTATCAGGTTGAGGCAAGCATTGCTAATACTGCTGACAAGTTATGCTATTACAGATGGGCTGTGCTTCCTACTGCATGCATTACACTGACACTATACTTTCTTTCCTTTCCTTTTCTCCTGTGCCATGCTTGCTGTGTAGCAAATGGAATCTCTTGCAGTAAGTTGAAGTTCTTTCATATTTTTGTCCATCTGTGGATGGGCTAATACACCCCAATTCTACTGTTTTACTTCTAAGCCTGTTTTCTTTTTTTGTTATAATTTTCCTATACAATACATGGTTCTAAATGCAGTGACTAAAATAATTTACTAATGTATGTTTGGTGAAATCAAGAAATACTGTGACTTTCATATGCTGTTTCAAATGGTCATTTACATACATGTTTACAAATCAAGCTTTTGAATGGATGTAATATGCTGGGGCAGGAGACATTTTTGTTATTTTATAATTAATAGCTTTCCATTTGTCCTAGTGAAAAACTACAATTTATAATTGGCAGTTACGTTTGAAATGGGTTTTGTGTATATGTTGATGAACAGCTTCACCACAATTGATTTCTAATACTCAGGAAGAACAAAAATTGAGTTGCTTGATACAGTAACTAAATACTAAGTGAGTCAAACTAGAACCATTAGTTTGACCTTTGTTTTCATTCAGGTTAGCAGCCAGAAGGGTGAAACTGAATTATTGTGCTCCAAGGACTAAAAAAAAAAATCCAGTGTTACGTGCCAAGCTATCATGAGATGGTTTGGTTTTCTTTAATGATGTTATGCTTGTTTTCAATTAATTATTAACTCCCTGACAGTTCCAGCTATATGTGTATGTAATTGCTATGTAGCGTTGCCAGGTCTCCAAAATTTGAATAGAGTGAATTTGATCCCTGCTGGGGAACCTCGGGCTGTGTCCGTACTTGCGAGCTGAACAGGACCAGGAAGGAAGAGATTGTCCCTGGGCTGGTGCTCGCTCGGATGAGCAGTCAGCACCTTCCCTGGCTGGGCCACCAGCCAGCCCCTGGCATGCCTGAGCATGGTTTGAGAGAAGACAGAAGGCAGAGACATCTCCAGGAGGCTGTATCTAAACAGCCAGCCTTTATTTTGGGAAGAGAATGGTTAGCCACCCAGTCGCAGATTTGGCAGTGCTCTGTGCCCTTGGTTACAGAGAGCAGCCCCTGGGCAGGTTTATTTCCCTGGCAGTGTTCCTCATGCCCTGCCTCTTTGTTCTGACAGGCTTTGTCCCTGTCCACTTGTCAGTTCTGCCCTAGCACATCTGCTCCCACCACGGATCTGCTGGGCCTTCCTTCTGCATTTGTGGGTCTTGGCTGTTATATCCAGTCTGGTGGGGTCATAGAATGGTTTGAGTTGGAAGGCACCTTAAAGATTATATAGTTCCAATCCCCCTGCCATAGGCAGGGACTCCTTCCACTAGACCAGGCTGCTGAAAACCTCATCCAACCTGGTCTTGAACACTTACACGAGTACGGCATCCACAACTTCTCTAGACAATCTAGTGCCTCACTACCCTCCATGCAAATAAATTCTTCCTAACATCTAATCTAAATTTCTCCTCTTTTTGTTTAAAGCTATTGCCCCTTATCCTGCCATGATCTGTTTTTTTAAAAAGTTGCTCTCCACATTTTTTATATGCCCCTTTAAGTACTGGAAGGTTATTATGAGATCTTCCTGGAGCCGTCTCCAGGCTAAACCCCCTCAGTCTGTCTTCACAGGAGAGGTGCTCCTGATGCTGCCCGGGATGTGATTTGTCTTCTGGGCTGCGAGCAAACACTGCTGGCTCATGTTCAGCTCTTCATCCATGAGAATTCCACAGGCTGCTCTCAATGAGTTCTTACCCAGTCTGTGCTCGTGTCTGAGATTGCCCCAATGCAGGTGCAGCCCCTTGCACTTGGGCATGTTGAACCTCATTAGGTTCTCATGGGCCCATTTATCAAGTTTCTCCATGTTCCCCTGGATGGCATCCCATCCTTCTGTGTCATCTGCACACTTGCTAAAGGACTCCTCCTTGCTGAAATTCCTTCTTTCCATTTGGGACAGGAGCACTCCAATGCTGCCCACCAGTAACAGACATTAAACATAGCAACACAGACACCAGATCCAGAATGGCACAGAGCTCAGACCAGGCAAATTTACAGTGCTGAGTTCTGCTGCTGTGGTGGTGCTGAGGTGTGAGCAGCCCCATCTGCCTGGCCTTCAGCAGGACAAACCCTGCTAGGCTGACACCTGCTGGCTTGCCACTATCTTCCTGCTGCCACTTTCCTCCATAACCCCGCTTTAGAAGGAGACTAGCTCTGCCTCATTTGGCAGTGCCCTTGGCTGTCTGTTCATAGATGGGTAGCTGGTGTCCACCTCACCCTGATGAGCAGAGATAAAATTTGCTTAGCCCCTCAGCTTTGTGAGTCTGGTACAGAAATTTGGGGAACTGGAACGCTAAACTGTGGTTCTAATTTTGGCTTGTAAATAAAAAATGTGGCAGTTAAATGTTGAACCATATGTAAATAAAACACTTCAGTCAAATTAACATTTATAATATACTTAAAGTACTTTCTATTAGTGTTTGTGCTGACATTTGCACAGTCCCAAATTCAGCAAAGAGCTGCAGCATGTGCTGGTAACTAAGCATATATGAAGTGCTTTAAAGAAGCAAACATGAGTAGCTTCTTCTTTTCTGACAATTTTGGTATGAAGCTCTGCTTTAGTTCCTCCAAACAGATGGAGATATCATTGAGTCCACCCTTGGTCATGGTGTCTGTCACAGTAGGCAAATCAAACACGGTTGGAAGTCTGTAAGGCTTTCCTGCCAAAGGGTCACAAAGGGTACAAGGTCAGGACTTGCAGGATTTTCACTTTTTATATAATTAGCTGAAGATTAAATGTTCCTCCCTTCTTTACCATGATCCAGCTGTGGAACTAGAGATTCCCCTTCTGTTAGACACAAGAATACCAGGAACCATTGGCATATTAACTTGACCTCTCTAGCAGCAGTGCCCATCACCCATTATTCCAAAGTGTCTGACATCTTTCACGTCATACAGCACTCCACATTGGAAGAAACAAGTGAATATTCATAGAGCAGTATCTACTTAATCTGGGAGAATACTTCATAGAAGTCAAATACCCTCTTACATGTTAAACTCCATCCATCTATTGTATAGTTTCTTTAAGATGGTGGAAAATCCATGAGCAGTGTTTTAAGTTCCAGGGCTGGCATTTCCTCCTCCTCTCTCCTAGATGGATTTATTACCTCTGTTTCTCTCTCCTCAGAGGAGCAGGCAGGAGCTTTGACCATCTTCTGCAACTGTTTCAAGGCTTTTCTCTTAGACTTCCATCCCTTAGAAGAGGTCTTCAACCATATCTGAAATTCAGGAGTTTCATATTCTGTGCAGGAAAATCACTTCCCCTGTATTCTGTCTCTGCTTTCCACTGTCTCTGCAAACTGGAGACAGTGAAGCTAAGCTAACCAAAACAGAATGTTTTGAAGCTGATTCTTATGTGTGCTATGTGAGAGCTAGACGTCATAATTTTATTTTCAATGTCATATATGACTTAGCTGCAGAAGAAAAATCATTACTTATTTTCTGAAATAGTATTTGATCATACTTCAGTAAAATAATGTTTTTGAGAACAAACTATCTCAATGTGTCTTGTTAGTTATCAAAAATTAGCTGAACTCATTGATATTTATTAATTATTTCTTCTCCTACAAATCTTTCCTTAGCAATTGGAACTCTGTCAGAGATTATACAAACTGCACTTCCAGCTGCTGCTGCTTTTTCAGTCCTACTGTAAACTTATTGGACAAGTGCACGAAGTGAGTTCCATGCCAGAGGTATGTAACAAACAGTACAAAGTCCTGTACTGAAAATTCCACTTTCTTTTCATGTTCTTATTTTTTCTTTCAATGGACTTAACAACAAGGATCACAGTATTTCACCCTGACTATAAATCTGCAGGCATATATAACTAAATACCTTAATGTCCTGTATTTTTAATTCTGTAATATTTACAAGTCTTTTTCTTTAAATATTTTTGGCATAGCACACTCTCACTTTTGACCCAAACAGCTTTTTGTTTTTAGATAAATCCATGCATCTTACTTTAAAAAAACTTCACAAGAACAATACTGTAAGTCAAGTTTATTTTCAGCAGTTGCTTGAAATATGTATTACCTTGAAACATCTTTGAGGTGATTGCTTTAAGCTAAATGATTATCATTTAAAGATAGATTTAATTTACCATTCCATGTGTATTTTTCTTCTGGTAAGGAGAAAAATGTATATGTTTTAAACTATCGATGAGAGGAAGTTGTTGTACTCTGCTTTTTGAAATAAAATTTGAGGCTATTACCTGTATTTTATGACATACTATAGTAGTTTAGAGATGGCCTATAAACAGAAATTGTTTTATCAGATGTGCTGTTGGAGTAAAAAGAGTTTGAATATTTATTGTATCTTAAGAAAACAATAAATTGTATGCTGTGAAGGCTGGATCACTGTGTGACTGGGCTGTTCATTTTTAAGAGAAGATGGAACAATAGGCATCTACTACTACTAAAGCAGTTTAAGTTTTAGAACTATTTTGTATTCCTTATAATTGATTTCTGTAAGTGTATTTCACAGTTGCAATTTTGTTAAATTGTTGTAAATAATGCAGCCTGTGGAACTGGGAAACTGTACAAAGAATAGCTATTTCACCATGAAAAGTGCATATTTTGCTGAAGTCATAAGCTATTACTTGAAGAAAATTCCACAGTTAGTTCATGTGACTGGTTATTTTTAGCATATAGGAGAATGAAAAAGTAGATCCTTGGAAATTATTAACTTACTAATTATTTGTGAATCTCATGCCATATTATCTTTTCAGCCTGAGAAAGGTTTATACATTTCCTGTCCATCTGTCAATCATGTCAGATGCTGCATGTGTTTTATAAATAAATATCAACATCTTGGTAGGAGAAGTAGGTGTTTTCTTCAGCTCTTCCACTATGATGTGAAAAAAGTAGCAAGGGTGAAAAATAAAAGCTTGTTTAGATATACTCCTGCATTTTAGCAAGCCAAAACTACAGCATAATGTTAAAGGATGCACAAAGGTAAAAAAATCCCTGTAGTTTCCATTTTCTCTATATTGTATAGAGATCAAGAAATGTCCTTGTATTAAATTGAGGTCTTTTCCATAATGTGTACATCCAATGTAATAGTAAGGACTTGAACTACTACTCCATGTGGGGCTTATGGAGAATGAAAATACCCATCTCCCATTTTTCTCCTTGGAACAGCTGTTAAATATGTCAAGAGAACTGAGTGAGCTGAAGAAAAATCTGAAGGAAGCTACTGCTGCAATTGCAGCTGAGCCTCTGACAACAGAATCTGAGCCCACATTCAACTCTACTGAAGCAGCTATTCAGTCCATGCTGGAGTGTCTGAAAAACAATGAACTTGTTAAAGCCGTCAGACAAATAAGAGAATGCAGGTAAGTTTTGCCTCATGGTTCATATTAGACTATGTATTTATTATCTTCCTAACGAAATGTAATGCACAGGATCAGCATAATTATCAATTGTTTCAACAAGGTTCATGGGGGCATTGATACTGACTTTTGGAGAGGTATGCCACAAGTAACTATCAAACATATGCTTGCAACAACTAATGTTTAATTACATTCTGTAGGTCAAAACTCCTGTGAGGTTCTTAAGAATCTTTTTATTGAGTTAATTCCTTACAGGTGCATGTCATTGCCATGAGCTAACATTCAGCCCAGTTTCACTTACACCTATTTGAATGAGTTTTCTTAAGCTTTTTTTTTTTTTTAGATAATGGAAATTGCACTTTTATGTGTTTTCAGTTCCTGATACCAGAATATGAGTAACAAATGAGTGGTGTAAAACAGTGAGTTGCTTTAGGCTTGTAAGTGTGTGCAAGTCCATTCTTCTTTTAGAGATCTCTGTCACATAGCTCCTGTCTCTGCTAATAAACCCATAATGAAATGCCTGTTCTTTTCCTGTTTCATTGCAGGATTTTGTGGCCCAATGATATTTTCGGAAGCAGCTCTGATGACGAAGTCCAGACACTACTGAATATTTACTTCCGCCACCAAACCCTGGGTCAGACGGGCACCTATGCACTGGTGGGCTCCAACCAGAGCCTGACTGAAATCTGCACCAAATTAATGGAACTGAACATAGAGATCCGCGACATGATTCGCAGGGCTCAGAGCTACCGGGTCATCAATACTTTTCTTCCAGACTCCAGCGTTTCTGGCACAAGTCTCTGACAGGACCCTTGGGCCCCCTTTCAAGCTGGGAGTGCTGCCCTGTGGGAGTGAGGTGGCTCGATGTCTTCTCAGCCTTACAAAGGTTTGGTCAAGCTGTACTCACTCTTGTTACATTTAGGATTTCCTCTAAAAAGCGATGGGCTGAACTTCAACCACGTAGCAATACTGCAAGGACAGAGGTAGCATAGAGCACCTGGGACAACATCCTTTGTTCTGTGTTGCACAAAAACCAGTTAGCATTTCACTGAGCAACTGCAACTCACTACTGAAGAAGTGACTTCCATTGCATACCAAAGCCTACTACACTGAACAATTCTTCCTTTATAGCAAATTAATTTTCGGTTGGCAAAAGTGCAATGTTTCCTTCACAAAATAGTATTTTTTGTTAAAAAAAACAAACCTTGTACATTTTTTCCTTTTTTTTCTTATTTAGTCGAGTGAAAGATGGGCAGAATGAAGCTGGCCACGGAATCTCACAAACTTGTTGGTCAAAAGCTGAGAGCCTGTGTATATGAAACAAACTGTAAACAGACTATAATTTAATGTACACTGTAATTCAAATATGATTACTGTATCTTAAAAGAATGAGCTGCTATGAAGTACATTTCCTAATGTTACTAGGCTACTGTCTCTGAAGGTACTGGATCATATTGCAGAGGTCTGTTCTTAGGCCCCCCCAAGGATCATGAAAGGTCTTGGCAGATTTTCTTTTTTTTTTTAATTCAGGACTTTGGCTGCTTTTTACTAGAGGTTTGCTTTTATGAATATATTTATACTATTAAAGGATGGTTGATCTAATTTAACTTGCCATTTTGTAGGAGAAAGTCCCATTACAGAGTCAAATCTTTTGAACTGTTAAGCATGCATCTTTTTATTTAATATAAATTTTGAGTATAAACAGTAAAAATATTAACGTGAAATGCAAGTTCTCATGTTAAGTTTCTTCAAAGAGATGTCTTATTTTATTTGTAATGTATATATAGAAGTCATAACTATATGGTTTTTTCTTACATTTAACTGCTGTCCAGTGTTAAATGTATGCATGTAAATCTGTTGCACATCTGAGACACTTTTATTCTGACAACTATGTAACTTATTCACACTGTAAATACACTTAACTGTTTTTGTGAAGTAACTTTGAAATTTGGATTAGTATATCTATTTAACTGAAGTATAAAAGTCATATATAGTCACAACAGTATGTGCTTGTTGTGAAAATTGTGTTCTTGTCTGAATCAAAACTGTTGCACATGGTTTCCATGATCAGCAGTGCCCCAGAGATACTTGCCTCCTGGTTTATGCTAAAGCCATTTATAGAAAATAGTAAGAAATCTAACTACAGCCTGACCAAAAAGAAAAAAAAAAAATCCTTACATGCAACAGCAAAAATAGTTTAATTAGTTTTCCACTGACACTGAAAAACCTCCCAACTTCCCTTTACCCTAAAAGAGTATTTTTTACACTGTCACAGATACTGCCATTCAAAAGGTTTTTTCCCCCCTCCTCATTTCAAATATGGGCATCTTACACACTTTTCCCTCCTATTTTCCAGTCACAGTCTTCTTCTGGCAGATAGTCTTTGATTACCAAGCAGCTGTGGTTTTTTTATACACACATTTGACAGAGGCAGGGGAAAGATATTTGCATTTACACCAGACTTTATGCTCCAGAATATTTGCATCTTCCACCCTAGTTCAGTTTGAGTGACTGAGGGAAAAACTTGCTATTGTAGCTTGAATCTTAGCACTCCCTGAAGACTTCAAAACGAAGTCTACTATCTTTAGGAAAGCAAATAGGTTGCATCCTTACAGATATACTTTCTTCTTTCATCCAAGGAAGACGAAACTTCGGGTATCAAACTAGTGCAAACTTTTATTGAACTTTATTTACAGCATATATACAGTGAAATTACATACTTCAGGTTATTATACTTTACAATAATACTTAAGTCTTCATCCATTATCCAATGCCAGGTCAAAAGCCTTAAGTCAAAACATTGCAATAGACAAAGTGCAAAGCACAAAACAGAAGAGGGCTGGTGGATCAGACAATGTATTTGAAGCTGTAAGTGCTATCACAGGACAGCCTTTTGCCTCTGCAGCGGCCACAGAGTTCTTGGCGATGAGGTCTCTTGAGATCAATATGTCTCTTCCTCTGAGGGCAAGAACAACGAGTCTTGGAGCAGATCTTAAGAAACAAAGACATGTTAGTAGTAGCAGATCAAAGAGGATGCACTTCATGTTAGACTAACATTTGGCTTTCCTTAGTCACAGCAACACATTGGGGCTGATACACTTAAGGGCTCTTGTGGTAAAAACCTTGTGGATTTAAGGCATAAGAGCTTTCTCACCTAAAAAGACAAAACCCTAGCATACATGTAGGAAGCCATAATGCTGTATGAAAACTGTTTATGTAAGCCATCCATAGGAGGAGGGAGGCCTACCCCAAGACACAATTCCCAAATAACATTTCTTAGTATTTCAATGAATATTGAGATAAAGCCAATATAAAGTTCAAGTATAGTATAAGTGTATATGATAACATCTGACAATCTTATTGGAGTACAGTTAACTTACCTGGCACTGGATTGCTTCCACTCGATAGGGATTAAAGCCCTTTTGGCATTTGCGACACAGCTGCTTGAAGTACACCTGAAAAAAAGGCAAGTTCTGTTAGTATGAGACTTATTCAAAGTGTTATGTACAGGCATCCAAACTTGTGTCAAAACATCTGATTTATCAGATATTTTATGCCATTCTTACAAGTCTCAGGAGAAAAGAAATTACTTATTTACTACCTTGTTGCTTCCAGAAATGCACCACACGTAAGCACTCTCCCATCTGGTCTTGCAGTCTTTGCAGTGGAAATAGCCATACTTCTGCTCCAAGAACTGCAGAGACAGAGTTTACTGAGCATCCTCCAGCACCCCAAGAACACCCAGCCCAGCTTCCCTCACTACTAGTCCCCGAGGATGGTGAGACACTGGAAAAAGTTGCCCAGGAGGCCACATGGGTGAATGGTAGCGAATGGGGCTCTGAGCAATATGGTCTATTGGGCGGTATCCCTGCCCATGGAAGGGAAGTTGCAAGTGGAGGATCTTTAAGGTCCCTTCCAACCCAAATCACTCTGCCATGCTTTGATCCACACGTGTGGGTTTTCACAGGCTGGAAGCTCTTCTGCTCTAGATGAGACAGAGCCAGCCCGGGGCAGAACAGGGACCACCGTGCTGCTCATGAGGTGATTTCTGGCGCCCTGCTCGAGGGTTCGCCCCATCCCGCGCACCTGGAAGGCAGCTCTCTGCCGGGGAGTCGCGGTCTCGTCGCGCCGCGTCCCCACGGGCTCCTGGCGCGGCGGCAGCGCGGCCCCCTCCGGGCCCTCCTGCTGCTCGTCGCCGCCGGCCGCCGCCGGGCTCTCCTCGGTGGACGCGGCTTTCTCCGGGAGCGGCGCGGCGTCGGGCAGCGTGAGGAACAGGCGGTCGGGCGCGGGTGAGTAGAGGGCGAGGCGCCTCGGGGAGCGCAGGGCGGCGGGGCCCAAGAGGCGGGCGGGCGGCAGCGTGCGCGGCCCCAGCGAGCACTGCACGGCCGCGTCGGCCCGCAGGCTCACCTGCACCGCCGCCTCCTTGGTGCTGGCCCGGCGCGGCCGCGGCGCCAGCGCGGGGCCCACCTGCGACAGCAGCGCCTGCAGCTGCGCCCGCCGGTAGCTGTCCAGGTATTCCGAGGGCAGCGGCGTGAAGGGCCCCCCCAGGAAGGGGCTGATGCCGCCGCTCTTGTTCTGCTTCCAGCTGGGCTGCTTGGCCGCAGTGTCCCAGCCGCGGCCGAGCGAGGGGCTGCTCCTGAAGTTCTGGTACGTGCTGAAGGGAGAACAGACAAAGCTGTCCATGGTTATCACCGCTGGAGGCTCAGCCCTACCTGTGCCTCTGCCCTGCTTTTATCTTACCTGGGGAGCTAATTGATGGGGAAAGTGGGGCCAGCTGGGGGTGGAGGGGTGTGCTGATGGCAAGGCAAGGCCGGCCGGCCTGCCTGCCCTGCCCGCCCTGCCACACTCTAATGATGAAGAGATGTCATTCAGCCACAGCTGGGAAAACCACGGCCTGCACAGCGAGGAGAAGGCTGCTTGCTCCTACTTCCTTCTGTTCATGGTCTTAAAAGAAGGAAAATGGGGTTTGGGAAACAAACTCAGATAAACTGAGTGTCCTCAGAGCTAAGCAAAGAATTCAGGGAATTACATCTTTGAAAATAAGTCTTTACTGGTGTTAACAGGTCAGAGAATCCCCATTGTTCTATTACTCGGGGATTATCTACCTGAAACTTTTTCTGTCAACCAAACTGCTTTAGGAAAAGATGGAATATACTTGTGTATACAAGCTGATGTATGGGAAAGCAGTGGGTTGCTACCTTTATAATGACATAAGTGTTAGTAATACAAGCAAGTAATAAAAGCATGTGCGTATTAGACTAATAGTCCTTCCATTATTACACCACTTTAGTTCAATTTTAAGGTAATAGAGTTAAAATAATGTAATTAAATCATCCAAACTGTGTATGTAAGCCTTTAGAGACTGGAGAACCCTTAAATCCCTGGAACTGCTGGGATGTGAAATCCTTTCTTTGTATGACTCCTCACCATTGCTTCATAAAATTCAGTAGGCCAGCAAGAGAGAGGCTAGAGGAGACCTGACAGGGATGGTGTCTTTAAACGTTCATAGTATATCTGACACTTTCAAGTGTCTGAGATAAATCAGTAAGAAACAGCATTTTTACAGGGCAGAAGGAGGTTCAGATTCAGGAAACCCGTTCATCATAATTAAAAGAAACATGTCTCAAGGCTCCACGTTGTGCTTAGGTTCTCAAAGCACTGTCGGTATCAACTCAAAGCAAAAATAGGGTATCAAGATAGCTGAGTTAAAACTTAATGACTGCAGTGTGGCTGCAAAAAGTGTAAGTTTTTACGGTGCTTTGGGAATGGGGATGGAAATCTAATCGGAAACTACATGCCATCATTTAAACCAACAGTTTGGGTTCCTCTAAAATGCATTGGGAAGAAAGTTACTGCCACTCCCCAGAACACTGCAGGGTTAGAAGTTAAAGTTTCTTGAAAGGATGAGGGATATGGAAAATTATTGTACAACAAGAAAGTGACAAAAGTGACAGATGACTAAGCAGGGGATGTGACAAAACTGTGCAACATAAGGACTGATGTGGAGAGGTAGGAAGAAACCCCTTTATGGCACAAGAATAGATGAACATCCCACTAAAAATGAGGTGGTAAACTCAAAGTTGGTGGTGCTGAGTGTTCCACCCATCTTGAAGTTGTTGCATCACCAAAGCCAAGAGTTTAATCAAGATACAAAGCGGGAATGGACATGTATGTGGAGCGTCCAGGTATTGGAACGTCAACAACCATTTCATGTGTCAAGGCCTACAAAACCCCCTGAGAAGCAGAGGCTGAGGCTTTGCACAGGCTGAGAGCCTTCCGGAGCCTTTCCCGGCAGGCCGGTGTTTGCTGTTGCCCAGCAACGCGGATCATGTCAGCCGTGGTTGTGCTTCTTCGTCCGCTCTCCTCCACACGCGTGAGGGAAGCTGCTGGCGGCCATCGCGGCTCGGGGCACGCTTCCTTTCTGTACTGTGCGGGGTCAGCCGCGGAGGGACAGCCCTTACGGCGGGCACCAGGAATGCCCCAGGCGTGCCCGGCCGCAGTGCCGGGCCCCGGGCAGCGCAGGCCGGGGCGGGGCCGGCTCGCCGCCTCCTTGCCGGGAGGTGCTGCGGCGGAGGGCGGCAGCGGCGGATGCTCCGGCTGCGCAGGCGCGGGGCTGCGTTGGCGCCAAGCTTCGAACGGGGCGGCCGAGCTGAGGGTCTGCGCTGCCCCCTCGTCCCCCGCCGCCTTCCCCGCCCGCCCCCTCCCCTGCGTGAGGCGATGCTGCGGCGGCCGCCCCGCCCGAGGCGCCGCCGGCAGGTAACGGCGCCGCGTGTGGCTCGGCCCAGCGCCGGGGCTGCGCTGTGTCTGGGGGTGTCCCTGCCGCCCCTCGGGGGCCCTCCCTCTCCTCACAGCCCGCCGGGCTCCGCAGTCACCGGGAGGGGAAGGGGGGTTCGGGCCTGTCCCCGCTGACCCCGCGCCGACCCCGCGCTGACCCGGCGGGGCTGCGCAGGCCGCGCTCCGCGCGTGGTCATTGCCCGGGAGGAGCTTCCCCTCACGGAAAGCAGCGCGGACTGATCAAATCGCACTTTTTAAAATGTGCTTCTGAGGCAGTGTTGAGTTCCTCGGTGTTCTGTCTTAATGCAGCCCGTACCCTATTTTAAAGCCCCCGTTTTTCCCATGGTTTTGGTAAGGCAGCGTGTGTGACACGGCCATTGTGTGGGAAACAGCTATTACTGTGGAAGGCATAAACCTGTTAAACGGTGAAGTCTCACTGTGGGCTTATTTATACATGTTTTTGAATAGAACTGTGAAACTGGCAGTGTCTGCTGCACTTGAGAGCAACTTTGAATCAAATTCTTGAGGTGTAAGTTGTAGTGGTTGTAAGAGTATATATGTGATAGTACGTATTCCATCCTAACACCTTGTAGTGAATGTGGGGTTTTGTGTTTAAAATACCTCAGAACTGTTCTGCCAGTTCCATCTTCGTTTTCTCCTGTGTTTGCTGAGTGTTTTCATTATCTCTGGTATAAGTCCCTATGCTCTTGTCTGTTGTTTTCCCACCATGTTCATCATTGTGGTGTTTGAATGCTCACATTACAGTCAAAGCTAAACAAGCTGGGCTGTGGCACACCACAAAATGCAGGAAAGCAGGCCTAGGACATTCAGCAGCAGTGTATAAAAGTGTTTTCTTATTTCTTCTCAGGCTTTTCGACTGTTCTGGTAATGTAAAGGATAAGAAAATGGCTTGCAAACCTGGGGAAAGACCAACTTTCTTTGAAATATTTAAGGCACACTGCAGTGAATCAGGTACAGCTTATCTAAAGTAAATAATTCTTATTAGGATTGCTTTCTGGGCACCAGTCTTTTATACACATTTGCTGTACATTCCACATGAAAGCTTTATGCAAGTTGTCAGCTGCTGTTCTTGCCCCAAACCTGTATTTTCTAACACCTAGATTTCTTCAAATTTTTATTTGTAGTTTTTTTCCATGATGTATGCTTAGTTACATTTTGTACTTGCTTTTTTAGAGTTGTCACCTCTGTACATATCCACAGGCAGACCAGTCTTAGTCTTTTGCTAAAGGCACCTGTGGTAGTCAATAATTTTAAAGGCAACCTGTTTAACTTGCCAGTCTGAACAAAACCAAGAGACACTCTAAAAGCCGGAGTATACTTGTAATTTTAAACAAACTGGGAATTTTTTCTGGTCTGCTCGTTATTTTATTAATAGTCTTAGAATTTGGGCAGACATCCCTTTATATTTTGTGGTTATCAGAGTTCAAAGCCATCTAGAAACCAGAAGTATGGCAGTGGAAGGACCACTGTGTTTTGCTGTTAGCATTTAAATGCCAGGTGTATTTTCACATCCTCCATGGAGGAACCTTTTTCCTTTTCATGTGGTTTTCTGTATATTTTCGTTTGTAGATTTAGGGCCTATCAGTCTTAATTGGTTTGAAGAACTCAGTGCTGAAGCACCCCCATATGAGCCCAAATCGTTTGGAGAGGTTGATGGGCCCTCTGGCTGGCTTGATCAAACAGCTTTTAAAACTCCAAGGACAAAACCCTCTACATACAGTCAGCTGGCATCAACCCCAGTGCTCTTTAAAGAACAAAATGCAATATTGCCACCTTCTCCTGAAAAAGAGACAGATCAGAAAAAAATAGGAGCAAGTGAGTAACTTTTTTTCTTTCTTTTAACCTTTTGTTGCAGCTGGTGATCATTAATGTAATAGATAATGCTACTGCAGGAATTGTGTGACTAAGAGGCTTATTTTAGTAGTCTTCTGAAGATCATCTATAAAAATGCAGAATTAATCTTAATAGTGAATTCAGCTTGTGATAAACTGGTGATATATAGGCAAAATTCTGTGTATAAAAGATACTGTTGTGGTCCAAACATTCTAAATACTGTTAATATGAGGGGATATGAACTTATTCGTGTAACCTGTTGACTGCAAATCAGAGTGATTTTTTTTAGCAGTCTCATTTTTGTTTTATGCAAAAGTTTTTAAGCTTTTCAAGGAAGAGAATCATCCTTATCATGATGAAGTATGAGGCAATCTGTAGGGCACTTCTTAACCTTTCCTGGAGAGTTTTAGAAGCACCATCTCTTTGCGTTACTAAGATTGCATGTTCTAGAAAAAATTGCATTTTTCCATTTAGGAAAAAAAAAAGAATTTATGAGGTACTTCTCATACATTATTTACAAATCCCAAGTATGTCATGGGAGTACGTGTCACCGCTCCTTTCTGATATACTCAGCCTCCTTGGACAGTGAGAAGAATCTTTTCTATGGAGAATGTATGGAAGATTGCATGTAAGAATCTCTTCTGTGGAAGAGTATTTAATCCCATTCCTGAAGTATGTGATTGGTACATCTGCTGTGTCTGCGTCCTTCTGATAAGCTTTTCTAACCAGGGTACAGACAAACATAAGACTCCCTTTATTACCAGAATTGTTCTTAGATCCTGAGCAAATTCTATGAAGGGTTAGAGCTGTGCTGTAGTTCAAGTATACTTTATAGCACTACTTCCATGGAATATTGTAACTCTCTGTGTTTTTCTGAAGTTTGCTGCTGAACTTAAATGTAGCTATTTGTGTTTTACAGTGTTAAGTCCCTAGGGAATTCTTGGTTTCAGGAGTTTCACCTGGCAGTTTCATGAATGGCAAAGAAAGGAACATTATGATTGTTTATTTCAAAATGGTCAGTTTTACTCTGCATATATGCAAAGTACAGATGGGACTGACTGAAATATAATATTTTCTTTCAAATGACTCTTGTGAAAACAAGAGCCTGGATGGGAGCTGAGGGATTTCATACCTTGGTATGGTACTGGGATGCACCTGTGGTGTGCATATGAACTCAGGAACTCAGAAGCAGAGAGGAATGCATAAACAAAAGCGTAATTTCTGATACCAAGGTTGTTTGGAAACTTCAGAGTAGAAATTCCCTTTAGGAGATGATTGTCCGTGTAAGGGTCTCACTGTTCAGAGGATTCTGCAGCTTTGGTGGGAACGCTCTCTTTTGCCTGGAGATGCTTTGCAAATAAATAGGTGCTGCTGACAGTGACAGCGACTCCAACAACAGTTCTGGAAATAATTTTTGCTCTTTGGCGCTTATTTGAATAAATAAACGTATGACGTAGTAAATATGAGGGGAAGCTGTACAAACCCATGTTTCCACGTGTTGTATTTTTGCTAAGAATAACTTCTGCAATGACAATAAAGGCATAATGCAGTACATTACTGAAATGGAATATATGACTTAGTTAATACCAAGTGAATAAAGTGACATAATGAGGGGTTTCTTGGCTGTGCATTTGAAACGTGTTTAGCATTGTTTGGGTATAAAATTTGGACATACTTAAAATACTAAAAGAGAAATTAAGATTGGATTTTTTGTTCTTGGGTTTTTTGGTTGTTGTTGCTTGGTTGGGTTTTTGTTGTTTGTTTGTTGTTTTGTTTTTGTTTGGGGTTTTTTTTGAAAGCTTGCTTTAAGCTTCAGAATTGAAACCTGGAGTTCTGCAAAATTGTGCTGATTATTATATTCTATGCTGCAGATAGAGACAACTTGATAAGCCCAAGTAACACAAGAATAAAAATAGACCAAGAAAATGAAATACTTGCTTCTCCTCCTGGTACCTTCCACAACTGCCTTGCTGCTAGGTATGCTAAATATGTCAACACATATAGAAAATAAGCTGGACCTTAAGCAAAAAGCAATATTTAACCCACCATATTTAACTGTTGAACTTTAAAAGCAGTGAATAATCTTGTATGTCTGATATGTTTATGATACTTGTAGGTTGCTAAGTGAGTAGAAAATAAAACACTAGCTTTTTGTAAATGTCCTTGCTTTCAGGTGTTCTTCCTATCTTTCTACTCTTTCACAGCTGGAATACATAATCTTTTAACATTATTTCAGCCTCCCAAGTCCAAACATCCAAAGAAAGAGTAGTAGTGATGTATCGTGTACTTCTCAAGTAATAAAGCTATTTGTAATATTTACTGAGATTTTTTTTAATAATAGCTTTGATTTTAACGCTTTAATGTCTGTATTTCAGATAAATTTTATCAAAGTACTCATGTTGATTATAAGAAGAGTTAAAGTAGTTAAACCAATTTCCCTACTTTCATACAGCATATTATAAAATGTGTGGTTACATTGAAATTTATTACTTGTCAGACAATTCATCACTGAAAATATTTCTTGAAAGAAATATTTTACAGTTTATAGTAGACTTATGGTAATTTTTAAAATACTGACTGATGGTTAGGAGGAATCTGCATTTTATCTAGTCAGGGAAGTAACCATGATACAAAGCAAAGAAATATTGGAGATGGTACTGTATGTAATGTTTGAAATATTCAATTATTTTAAGAAATTGAGAAGTTAAATTAATATTTTTGTTTTAATTTTGTTTTGCAGTCCAGCTATTTTAAGGAATACTTACAGAACACCTCAGAGAAATAATATCCCTGGTTTGTATTTTTGCTTTTTGATTCTACAAAATATTTTACATCTCTAGGTAAAAATACTCTTTTTTTAGTTACTGTTTCATGTTCTTTTTGCATAATGTTTTTTAGGACCATATGGAAGCTTGTTTTGCACACCAAAACTTTCGGAGGTATGTATTTTATTCATGCATTTTGTTTCCTTTTCCTGAGTTGTACATTTAGAATTTGGCATAGAAATTATATATATGATTGTTAAATGTATTTCTAGGTCAGAACTCCAAAATGTATTTCTGAAAGTCTGGGAGCAGAAGTGGATCCAGATATGTCCTGGTCAAGTTCATTAGCCACACCTCCTACCCTTGGTGAAACAGTGATAATAGGTATTTCTAAAAATGAGCAATTGCTAAGGGTTTAAAACTTCTGGTTTTGACACTGGAAGGTCACTCAATATGAACTGTTTGCTTTTCAATTAAAAAAACACAAAATTCTTATAGATTATTAGTGGGTGCCTTTAGATAATGTAGCCCTAAACAAAAAACTTTCCAGAAGTTTTCTTCCTTTCTCTGAGGGGTTAGGGAATATAAATTTAGAAATAACATAGCAAAGCATAGAAGAAGGATTAGATACATTTGCTTTGCCCTATCACAAAACTAGAAACTATTGGGCTAAGTTAAATGGGTTTGTTTATGAAGTGTAAGAAGGTGGCCTGCTGAGTAAAATTCCCAGCAGCCGTGTTGTATTCAGCATTTTTAACCACTCTCACTGTGTCTGTCATCATAGCAATCCAGTGAGACTGACTGGGATACTCATCCATTTTAAGACCCGAGCTCCTGGGTTCATATTTCCTGGGTTGTTTGGACGGGGCAGTTCCTGGAGCTCATTTACTGCACAGCGGCACAAACAGCTGTGTCAGCAGAGCTGTGAATGAGTGGGTGATAATTGCAGCAGTGGTAATCAACAGTGATGATAAACATCAAGCCTCAACCTGAGGTGTTGGTGAAAGTGAGATTTCATTAGCATATGACAAACAAAATGAAATCTGACTGTATGTTTTGAGATGAGAATCAATTTGTTGATGAAAATTCTTGAGAAAATGGGAAGACCTGGGTGTGTCTCCTTAGCTTCTGATATTGCTCTTTTCCTGTTGTTAAACTGCCACTGTATAGAGCATATAAAGCATATCAAGAATGAATCCTAGGACTGGGAATCTCTTTTGGGATGTATGGAGTGGTACTATTCACAGGGCTATTGAGTTATGCCATTTTGGGTGTTCTTTGGTCCAGAAAGGTGTGAGCTGAAAAGAAGAACTAAGGGAAGTATCCATACCTTAATGATGATGTTCTGGGAGATGAGCTGTGGTTTGAGCTCTCATTCTCCATGTCCTGGATAAGCCAAGTATTTTATAATACTGATATTACACTCTCTGCCTTCTGACACCTGTGAAAAGAAAGAGCTGCTACACAGAACCTAGATGGCGTGTCTGTAAAACATTTAAATACACTGCTCTTCAGGCATTTTAAAAATAGGGTTCACTTTCTCCTTTTGTAACAAAAGTGAAGATTGCTGTTTTGGGAGGAAGTGGGGAAAAAACCCAAATTCCTGAAAGGCTTGAAGATCTCATCCAGGTTTTTGGACAGAAGAAATTGAGGAGTAGTGCCATGAATAACTGTTTGAAAGGGGAATGGCAGTGCTGTTTCAAGGTGGTAACTGGAAGCATAGCAGAAGCCATAACATGTGATTTGGGGTGGTTTGTACTGTTACAAAACTGCTTTTGTATACTGACTTTCAGCCTCATCTGTACCACTTTTTGTTTAGAACTTTTAATTTTTAGTAGTTTATTTACAGATTTGAGTGGAATTTAAAATAATCCAATGAAAACCCTCCCAAAACACAGCTGTATTTGAACACACTCAGCAGAACACTCAGGAGAAAATAAATTAACTTGTCTGTCTTTCTTCTAAAGCTAGAGAGAATGATTCTATTTCTGAAGCAAAGCGACAGGATGGAAGGGCTGATACAGTAAGTAGTTTTAAGAGCTATGTTGTTCTTTAATTTCAGTTAAGCTATTTGGTTACATGTTTGCATTCCTTGAGCCAAGAATAAAAAATTCTGTCGTTTTAATTTCAAGCTCTCCTGACTGTTTTTTAAAAAGCTACTGTTCACAAGACTAAATTTGCAATACATGGTTGTAGAATCTGTTCTCACAAATAACCCTGTCTGAAGGTTATTAAAGAAAATCAAAGCAACCCCCACCCCCCAAACCACTTGGCTTCAGTAGCACTCAGTATTACTCAGAAAGAAATCAAACCTAGGAATTTTGTTAATTGGTTTGTCTCGTCTTTTCCCACTTCTGTCAAACTTTTGACAGTTACTCTTTGGGAATAGCTTCTTGCTCTCAACCACTACAAGGAAGAGTTGAAATTGAGTATTAATTTCAGTCCTTTGATAGTGGTGGGGAGAGTTCTTGCATAATTGGAATTTGACTCTGTTTATGTGAAAGCTGAAACATTATTGAGACTGAAACCCAAGGATGGTACTAAAAGGATTCAATTACAAATTTAGGTTTGATCCTTAACGACTTGAAACTTAACAGTTAACAAACCGTTACAAGTGAAAATAAGCAAAATGTCTTTGTCCTTCCTCATATCTCCTTTGCTTCCTTTTTGAGAGGATTACAGTGAACTGCTGAACCCATTCACTGCCCTTAAGGGAGTGAGAATGGAACCTGATTTGCATCAAAAATGGGGATTATCTGCTTACTTGTTTTTCACTTGAATCTGTGAAAATGTTACCTTTCATTTTAAGAGATGGAGCAATAGTCAGGTACTGCAGTAAATGTTTAGAGTTCTGTCTTTGACTGTTAAAGTGACACTTACTAGTACATAATATAACAGCTTTTGTCTTTGGCTTACAGATTTTGCACAACTATTTTTCCAAGCATGATAAATGTCCTGGAATAAGTGATGCAAGTATGCTGTCTGTACCAGAGACAGTAAAGCTAAATGCTGAAGATGACATCAAAGATTTGGGTATGCATTGATGCTTTACCTAATGAGTATTTGGTGAAGCAAGACTGAGGGTAAAACTACATTCTGTGTTGTGGGCTGTTGTTATGGCTGGTTTGTTCTGGCAGCTGTATACTCCCAGTCTCTGAATTAATTCAAATTTGTAAAATTAATCTAGGCTTATAAAAGGGATTGTCTGTTGAGTCAGTGAATTAAATCAGTGTCCTGGTTAAGCTAGGAAAGTCAGGTTATGGTGCCGCTGGACAACGACCAGATTAGTACTGTGAAGTGTGTTCACTGCATCTGGAGAGGTGAGAGTGTGTGAGAGCTGAGACAGAAAAATATTACAGGCTCAAGGGGGAGCAAGACTACTGTTTCTAGCTATTGAACAGGCTTAACTCTATCATGAAGTTTCAGTGCTGCACTCACTATTCTGTGGTGAGCTTGGTTTTTGATCTTGCTGTATCACTTCTTCATTTATTTCACCTGTTCAAAATAGGTAGTTCAAAATGTGACAAATCCTTTTGGAAAAAGAATGTTTTGGATATTTTTTTCATGAATGCGGAAAATACACAAGACAAGGGAAAAAATGTTTTCATTCTGTGTTTTTAGATCATGTTAGTGAACAAGCGAAAGTATAAATTACAGTGAGAGGTTTTTTGAGTTTAGTTGATAAATGATGGCAGAAGGGGAGATTACTGCGAGAAATTTGTTCAGCATACATGGGTGTAAAAGGGTGCTGTAGGGATTCACTCCAGCTAGACAGGACAGTATATCCTTAGGATTTCGTCTCTTTATCTGAATTGAATGGCCTGCCCTAAAAATAATGTTTGATGCTAAGTATAAGAATTGTGAAAGAATCAGTTTAGAATTTGGTAAGGAGGGTTGAGAATGCTAGCATCAGGAAGGATTGTTGCTTGCAGAGTGACACAGGCCTGCTGTTTTGATACTGTAGATTCAAATGTGCTGAAAAGAATGTGTTTGGTAGTAAATGTATTCAAGTAATCTGTAATTAGCAAAATACTTTTAGAAATTAAGGACAAATTAGTTGGTCTTGGTCTGTGTTCCAGTAGGTCCTATTACATTGCATACTACAGTAGAGAAGATAAGTTAAAAGAGTAAGAGGGAGAAGACCATTTGTCTTAGAGCTCAAAATAACTTGCGAGTGTTTCCCTTTTCTATGTCTTCCCTTTTTAATAATAGCTAATTTGGCATTTGAACATACCATGTAAAAAAAAGGGCAGCTCCACATTTGTAGCTTTCAGATGATGGTTTTCTCTGCTATGTGATCATAAGTACAATAAGTTTTATTAGGTATATATTTTGTTTCAGTTAAAGAAAATAAGATCAAAATATATCACATAATCAAATAATATTGCCCTCTAGTGAGTTCAGAAGTCAAAATTAATTTCCCTGATATTTGTTTTTCCCTGGCATGAGATTATTCAGTGTACAGATTGTATCTGTACAGTCTTTCAGATAATCCTTGTTTTCTTTAATCCTAAAAAGTAATATCTCTTGTTTAAGTAAAAACAAATAAGCTGTGTCTTTTTAGGAAGCTCTACTGACAAGTTATCATAGGAAAGGATATGGACACAGAAGTTGCTTCAGAGGAACCTACTTTAGTAAAGGAAAATTACCTGCCTGTGCGCTCAGTCTGTAGTGTTAATTTCTTTTTTTTGAGATCTCATTTACCACTCAGGCGCAGAATAGAAAGTAAAGGGAATGAGTAACTTTCTATACCTTCAACATCAGCATGAACCTGCAGGATGTATTGCATATAATTGGTTGTGTGTGACCAAGTACTGGGAAATCTTCTATGGATTTCCAGATGGAAAATCTTTTGGATATTATGCTATTTAAAAGTTTTAGTAGGGCAAGTTACGGGGTTGTAAGTTAAAGAAATTGTACCTAAAAAAAGTTAATTGAAAAAGTTAAGCTATTGGTTATGGGCCTAAGGAAAACAGAGGACTGTGATGTTTTCTAGGTACTTTATTATGATTTCTGTGATATGGAAAAAGCCTTAGAAACTACTCTGTAAATGAAACCTATCTTTGAATGTGGACTGTTCTGATAAGTGGGTCTCATTTCATAATACCTTTTTCATTTGAGAAGGTAATATTTTATTTGGCATGTATAAGCTCTACAAAGTAGAGTTTAGGTTATTTTTCCCCCATTGCATGTTATTTCTAAACACAAACAAAAAATTCTCGTTATTTTTCTAATATTTGTGCCAATCATTCAACTACTTAAAAGCTTCCTAATCAATTAAAAGATTGAGAATATTTTTAAATCTTTCTAGATACTAAGCTATTTTATGTCATAGTAGAAGACAATTTAATAAATTAGTCTTTATATAACAGTTTCTTTAGTTGCCAATTATAGACAAAAATAAGCAGGTTCTTAACATGTCTACCATCAGGTGCAAGTTTTGGAAGAAAAAAATCAATGTATTTATCTTGTCAAGTTTACTACCCATTCTCTGTCTGCAGAGGGAAAAAATACTCTTTTAAGACAGCCAGGGTGCATCTTGGCAGCCTTAACCACTACAGAGCTCAGGAGGCCAGGGCATTTACATGTATTTCCATTGCCTCCTGTTTCCTCTAACAGCTGCTTACATTTCTCTTTACCAACTCACTCCTGACTAAAGGTAATGCCTATAAAATTGAAAGCTATATTTACCCATACTGTTCCTAAATTATTTCCTAAAGCTTATTTTCTTACTTCTTTTCCTCTCTCCATCTTCTTTAAACTCTTTAGAGTCGGAGGTGTTAGATGGCTTACTGGGTGAGATGGATAGCTCTGAGGACACATTCAGCATGCCAGCTGAGTCCAGTGGAACTCTTCTGCTGATGCCACATGCTCTGGATGCAGTAGAGAAATATGAGATAAATCCAGATAAAACACAGGAAAAGGGGGATGTTCCCTCTCAGCAGCCTAATGGAAGAAAGAATGGCATTTCACAGGAAGTCAAAACAAATTGCTGGACTGAAAACAGCCTCTGTACTCAGGTGAACAGTTCTTTACTCCAAAACACCAGTGAAGATGCAGGGGATGGTAAAGATGGAGGTTTAATAGGACACGAAAAAGGATTGGAGTCTCTTAGGAAAGCAGGAGATGTGCATGATTATAGACCACACAAGTCCTTTGAGAATGAGAGGCCTGTGAAAGAAGGTGTGCAGTCTCCACCAAGCCAGTGGTCTCAACTGAACTTCTCTGATCTTGATGTAGCTCGCCAGGAGATGTCTGTATGCAGTTCTCTGCCCTCTGACTTGCGTAGGGAGGAAAATTTAGAGGAAAAGTCATTACTAATGGCCAAGGATGATGTTGAAGAAACATCTTTACTGAACTCTTCAGGATTGATAAGAGCACAAAAGCTGTTCAATGTCGATTTGTCAGAAAAAAGCTGTGAAATGAAAAACACTGAAAGCAACCCAACATCGGAAATAACTCCAGTAAAATCTGTGTCATTGAGTGTTCAAGATCCAGAGTTAGTAAAAGAATGTGCAGCTGAGGTTTCCAAAATGAGCTTCTCAAACTGTAATTCTTTTTTAATTGAACATGCAAATGTCACAGAGTATTCTTTAGTCTACAGTGGCAACTTTTCCAAGCATTTAAAAGCAGCTTCTAAATCTGTCGTAACTGATGTTCTGCCTCACCCACTTGTGTGTAGTGCCACATCTCCAGATAACTGTGATGACCTACATTTAATAAATAGTGAAAATACTCTTACGAAGTCTGGCTTTAAACACCTGAAGATGTTACCCAGCTTGAGAAAAAGATCCAAGAAATTTATTTATAGAGTAAATAATACTTTACTATATCAAGAAGAAAAAATGCAAAAAGAAGTAACCTCTGAATCACCTATTCATACTGTATTACCACATTTGGAATCTGATTCATACGAATTTAGAGGCTGTCTGGTGGCCAGTGATGTTAAGCAAGGTATATTGTTAAGCTTTTCATCTTTTATGGAGGATTCATTATTTGTTTCATGTAAATGTTTCAGATAAAATCATGTGAAATCTTGTGTTTGTAGAAAACTAGCTGGGCAATAGGGAATCAACATATGGGATTGGTCTGTTATACACTGATAAGGATAGCATCATTTTCAAGTAATCTTGTGCTAACTTTTTTCCTAACAGGTTAGTTTCTAGAATAGAAATTTCTGCCCTGGGCCATTATTCTGATGGACAGGTTTAGTTACCTTTGTCTATGTTGCTTTTACATCCATAGTGTCAAGGGCCATTTTGTGAGTTGGTGACTTCTAAGCGATCATAAAGAATGTTCAAGTTGTATAGTTATTTTTCTAGAATTAGGTGCTTTCAAACTGTACATCTGTTTCTTCGAAAAGCACAAAATATTTTAAAAAACATTGTAATGAAAGCAAGCACATGCTTCTATTTTTAGAAGCTGCTGTTCTTGCTAGAAGAATTATTTTATATTAGGAGTTGAAGTACTTTAAATTTGAAACAAATCCTTATGTTGAGACACAAGGAGTTGAAGCCCATCTTTTGAAATTTCATTACAACTAAAAACTTATCTACTGTTTTTTGCTTAGTAGCATTAACTGCAGCCAAATCTCTTGTTTCTGGCTGTTAGAATATAATTAGGTTAAACAGACCTCTGGCCTTGTCAAGGCATTTGCATTTGAGAACAAAAGTGACACTTTGGGTTCTGCTGTTAACCTTGTATAGAAATTACCTAATCAGCCAAAAATTTATTATAATATGAACCTTCACTTATTTGAATAAATTTATTCACTTTTTCTTTGTAATGCCTTGTCTTGTAGACCACTGTCTTCCTGCTGAGAGAAATCATTTGGAATCAAATACCTGCACTAAGAATTTCAGCACTTCTACTTCAAAAATTGATATAATGGATAGCTCATCCGATAAATCCTTCAGTGATAGGCTGGAACAACAAGACTTGAGAGACTTGGGGGAAAATGCAAGAGAGGATCAACCTGCTACATCAATAAAATGCTTAGAAGTATCTAATACACTGAAAGAAGACACAACAAATTCTTTAAATAATGAGATTATTTCAAATATAAAACGTAAAGTTCTGACTTCAGCATGCCTAATGGCAAGAAAGCGTTCCAAATTTCTCCCTAAAACAACCTGTGCTTTAGAGAAAGGTAAAGAAGATGACATGAGTGCTGAGGTGAATGATGGAGCTGCTGCACCTCAGAGCCTGGAAGAACTTGGGTCTTCTCACCGGGACAGGGAAGTCTTGGTTGATACTCAGGGTGACTCTACATCTGTGACAAACAGCAGTTCCCATAATACATTGTGTCAGATCAACTTGGGCATAACTGGAGTCAGTAGTGACTGTTGCAATAAGTTATCACCCCATAAAAGGCATGCTACAGACCAGAGGTCAGGAGTTGACTGTAGAGAAGTACACAGACCCTTGGGAATAAACTGCTCAGAATATGACACTACAGGATTAAAACAAGGGGAGAAAACAGATGCAAGTGCCTTTTCAGAGGATGCAGCCAACAATGAAGACCTAAAGCCAACTGAAAACAGTAAAAGCCCTCAAGCAGCTGCATTCAGTAATGTAGCTGTAGACATTTCTAAAGAATTATTAGATTGTATAGATAATAATTCTTTAAATGAAGTAATTTCTGCAGAAGATAAACAAATAGCACCCATGTGTTCCAGCAAAAAGCCAAACAAGAACCTAAAGTGTAAATGGGAATCATCAGTGAATCTTAATGCATGCAGTTTGAATCTGGGCTTCAGTGGTTTTCAGACTGCTTCCAATAAGCAGATTAAATTCTCTGAAGCCAGTGTAGCAAAAGGCAGATTGCTATTCAGGGATATTGAAAATGAATGCTTTGAAGCCTCTTCCATGGAAAGAGTCAGTAACTTTTCACATAAAGTTAAAAAGGAAAATATATTATTTTCAGGTTCAAAAAACAAGTTGGGCAGTAATTTATCTGATTCTTCAGGTTCACAGGCAAGTTTTCTTGAGCCCAGGCATGCAGAGTTTATTCCACATAAAGTTGGCTTGTGTAAAAGCTTTCCTGGAACTCCACAAGCCTTGCAAGAAGCAAATCAAACCTTGACAGCAAGCCAAGAAGCTGAAATTGCTGAACTTTCCAGTATCTTGGAAGAAACTGGTAGTCAGTTTGAATTTACACAGTTTAGAAAGCAAAATAACACAACACAAAGTCACAGTCTGCAAAAATCAGGAACTGTAGAAACACATGGAAAAAAGAATGTAGAAAATATTTCTGAAACAAGGAAAGATGTGGGGGTTTGTAGCACTTTTAAATCAGAAAATCAAGTAAAAAATGACAAGTATTGTACTCAGGAGGAGGACACAAATGAAGACCCTGAATTGGTGGAAAATGAAAAAGAAAATGCAGTGTTTTTCCACAAAAATGACAAAAAGGTTACTTTTACTAACTTGGACATAAATGAAAGTAGAAGATCTGATGAGAGCTTTCCCATACCTAAGCAGGACAGCTTTTCTAATTTCATAGGCTTTACTTCAGCTGGAGGTAAAAAAATAAATATTTCAAAGGCAGCTTTGAGTAGGTCTGCAGAGCTCTTCAGAGACTTGGATGATGATAATTATTTGTTCAAATCTTCTGAAACTGGTACTAGATGTCACAATTCAAATGGATCTATGTCTTCTAACAGTAATTCTTCCAGATGCCTGACAAAAGAAAGCAAAGAAAAAGCTGTTTGTGTTTCAGATTTCAAAAGTGTGAATGGTGTTTCCCACACAGTTTCTATTTCCTATCATGCACAGAATAAAAATGAGGAAAATACTAGTACAGCATTCAAGGAAAATATGGAAAATAAGACCAAAATATCAGTAAATAATACTGAAAATGTTAGCTTCAGTAGCATTAACATTCTCAACAGCCTATTATCCACTAAAAATCGTAAGCAGAATTATAAAACTTCCAAACAAATTTTAAATTCAGGAGATGATGACGGCAATTTGCAAGACCACTCATTAGATGTAACATGTCTAGAAGATGATATTACAACTGCAGAAGAACACAGTTTAAATACATCATGCGAAATGGAAAACCAGTCTCCTAAGCAGAAGGGAGAAGACAGACAGGAAAATGAATGTTTGTCACCAAAGCTTCAGACTCCAGCTGCTGGTGATATTTCCATTCCTGATGCAGTTTTGGATCATTCTCTGCCCTTGTTCAGTGTACAGTGCAGAGAAGGAGATGTAAATGTTTTGGAGAACTCTGATAAAGAAAAAACAAATTGTAAAAATATAGAAGACACCACTCATGATAAGGACCTGCTAGTGAATGAAAGCAGAATAGGAATGGGTTCTTACCATCATTATCAAATACCTCTTGAACAAGAGGTAAATGTGGGGGAAAATAAAGTGGAAGGGAGTTATCTGACTGGTTTTCATACTGCTAGTGGCAAGAAAATAGCAATTGCTGATGGATTTTTGGCTAAAGCAGAACAGTTTTTCGCAGATGTTGATGTAGGAAAGGAACATAATGACAATTTTGAGAACCTCATCAAGAAAAGGAAATTTGGCAAGAACTATGTTAAAGACTGTGATTTAGGTATTGAAAGCATTGCTCAGTGTGACTCAGAAAAACTCAATTTTAATGAAAAGCTTGTTCCTGAAGAGCTTGGAGATCAGTTTAATCAGGCAATAGAGCACAGTCCTATTAAACATGCTGCGAGTCTTGATCCTGGTGAAGTTGATATATTTGTTGATCTAGGTGAAGCTTGTGAAGGGAGTTTGGTAACTTCACATGCACATAAAAAAGCTGCTGTCAAACCTGGAAAGTCAGCATTGGAATCCCATATAGGACAGAAGAATGATGCTTTAAGTAGAACTCATTTGTCTGAAGATAGAAACTTCCTTGCAGAGAAAAAGGTGCCCTACTCACCAAGAAAAAGGGATGATTCAGAAAACACAGATGATTTTCCTGTGCACTCTGCTGCATCTCTGCATTTAATGAAGGTACCACATGACCTTGAAGATAATTGTGTGCCTGGAGATACAAAATATGCTTTGTTTTTTAAGGAGAACAACAATAAAGCTGATCAGTCACTCCTGTTAGATTCAAAAAGTAGCTGCTCTTACATGAATGGTGACAGTAAGGAATTTGACTTAGAACATTTAAATGAACCTGCTGCTGATAAAAATTGCTTCACAGACACCATAGCTAATACTTGCCAAAACCAATCACTAATGAGTCTTCCTGACGAGGAAACTAATTTTAACAGGTTAAAAGAAACAACTCTTAAGATTGAAAAGCAAAGGGGTGATCTGAAACAAACTGTGTTTAGCACAGCAAAAGGGAGAGCTGTGTCTGTTTCAGAAAGTGCATTAGCAAGAATCAGACAAATATTTCAAGACTGCAGTGAAGCTGTAAAATATGAAATTGAGCCTAACTCAAGAATTAATCAAACAGAAATTGCTAGAAATTCATCTGTAGTCCTTCACACTGAGTATCCTAATTCTGCTGAACTTTTTAATGCTACAACGAGTGAAGAGGTTAATTCAGCTGCAACCCAATTTATTAAAGTAAATGCAAGTGCTGATGAAGACAGTCACCAAGAAGGAAATACATCTGCAGATGCAAAGTCTGTTTCAAATTCTCAGAAGCAATCCTTTGAGCAGAATATTAAGCTTTTAGGGCACTTTGTTCCAAATAAGCAGATAAAGCCATCAGATGCTTCTACAAGCAATTTTGGATTTTTTAGTACAGCAAGTGGAAAGCCTGTACAGCTTTCAGAAGAGTCACTCAGGAAAGCTAGACAACTCTTTTCTGAAATGGAAGATAATCATTCACCACATGTACAAGAAGCATTTTTAGTTGAGGAAGATGTTGAAAAGTCCAAAATGCACACTGAAGTACTTCCTGGGAGAACGCAAGTAGTTTCATCAAAAGGGGAAGAAAATACCAACCCTGAATTGATTTCAGATTCTGCTTTTGGCTTCAGCACTGCTAGTGGAAAGGAGGTAAAAGTTTCTAAAGATGCCTATCAAAAAGCAAAGGCAATTTTAGAAGAATCTGATTATTTTTTGAATAGTGGGATTTGCACTACAGATCAGCTTAGTTCAATTAAAGACAGTGGTCAACACGTAAAATCTTTAACAGATAAAGTGATTTCAGAATTCAAAACTGAAAAAAGCTGCAATCAAAACTCTGACTTTAAAAGCACCTGCCCTCAGGAAATAAAGTATTTTCCAAGTACTTACTATGTCAAAATGCCTGAGCACACACCATACAATCAGGAAAACAAGCAGTTAGCATCATTTGAAAATAACTTGCAGCAAGAGGAAACTGATTCTCTTGGAAAAGGGCAGCTGAATCTGGGGTCAAAACCAGAGTCTGAAGCAATTTCATGCAGTGCTGCTGCTAAAGCAGAAATTGATACTAATCTTCTCCAAAGTCCAAAAAATTATTTGGAACTAGAGGCTGTAGAAAGTGCAAGAGCTTTCATGGAAGACAGTTTTTCCAGTTCTGGAGTACGAATCAATGCTGCGCAGACCTTCAGTGGCAGACTGGATAAAAACTTCCAAAATAAAAGCTTTGGGAAGAGGCGCTTTGAAGAAAACAACTCACTTGGTAAGTGTTTCATCTTACATATGTTCAAATCCATATTTCTATATAGTGGATTGGTTTAGGTTTTGGGGGATTTTTTGCACGTCACATTGATTTTTAGGTCATAGAGATATTCAAGTTCTTTCTCTAGGTAGCAGTGACAAAAACTCTTCTTGATGCAGTGTAGTTCATCCACTCTTTCCAGGCTTAAATATGCACAGTTGATGCTAAATTTGTGATTAATAATTTTGAAGATGTACAGGTTTGCTGTTTTACCATAAACTTACAGAAGAAAGCTGCTGCTCCTTTTCTCCCTGAGCAGACTTCATTTTTTTTCCTCTCTGTACAAATCTAGTGTTTTTTTAATTGAAAAATGAGTAGCAGTATTTTAATTTTCACCTGCATTGCAGGTGAGCACAATGTTTTGCTTATATCAAGATTGCTAGTCTGATATGAAAAATAGTTGTTGGTCTAAAACTACTTTCTTGCCTTCTGAAACTGATCTGTCTAGAGCTGAAGTGTTGGTACTTGATGCTTGCACAGACCAGTTAAGGACCTGGGCTAGCTGAAAACTACTTGTGGTAGGGGAGATTGCAGCAGGGGTGCAAAGGTTGGTGTGGAAAGTTTGGCTAGGTGGCAAAAACCAGGGAAGGACTCCTACCAATCCAGCTTGAAACAGCTGTGCCACAGCTGAACCCTGACCTTAGTTACAGCTTCTGCAATAATGAGCTGCTCTTAGAATTTGGAGGGACTCTTTAGTTACTGGAAGTTCAAAGAGAGATGCAGGTGAAGTGCACTGTGAAAGTTGTGCTGCTGGAGTGCACTGTGATGCACTTCCTGAGGCAAACTGAGCGTGTTTAGTAACTTCAGACTTACAGACTTTAATTTTGGGTGGAAAAGAATTACTAGTCACAAAAGTTTAATGACTTCGTCATGTCGAGTTTCATTGTCCCTCTTGGTAACACAGTATGCAGTCATTCTGTACAGCAGAAACTTCTGCAATTTGTGGTGAGGTGGCTCTGTGTTTAAAATTTTAGACATGTGACCTGAAAACTTGCTAATTCTGCTTGCTCTGGCTTCAGTGTTTTATTTAGAAATTACAGTTACATTATACCAATTGATAAGAAACTGAGCTTGAAAGGAACTTCACTTTTAAAACTGTGTTTTTATTCTAGGTGAACCTCCAATTAAGAGGCAGCTTCTGCTTGAATTTAACAGAACAAAGGATTCCCCCAGGTCTTTGAAAGCTTCAAAAAGCACCCCTGATGGTAATTCTAGTCATCTTGTGTTCTAAGCAGTAATCCAGTGTCAGTTGTTATCTTGAGAATTCTTCAATTTCCAATAACCTAACATATAAGTTTGCTTAACTACTGCGTTTATCAATGTAGTCATGGAAGTTCAGAAAAGCTGCTATGGTAATGTTTCTGCAGACTTGAAATCACGTGATTAATGAAATACCTTATTGCATAAACTATAAATATATTCCTTCTGCAAGAACTCTGGTTTAATTTCCAGTTCAAAAGGAATTTACCCACTCTCTCAAAATCCTAAATCTCACAAATTGTAGTCTCAATAGGAAGAATGCATTTTATTGATTAATCTCCAGAATATATTTTATTGATTAACTTTGTGTGGATACTTACTAGTAATATACTTACTATATAATTACTTCTAATATGAAACTTCCTCTTTGCAGCCTAAGGGCATAGCACAAATGGGTTTACATTCCAGGCAGATATGATTAGTTACATCGATAATTCCAAGATGTCCTTCAATAATGGAAGGAGGAGTTTGTACAAGTGTGCCTTTTTCTCTTGTAACTTCAAACAAAAAAGAATAAAAGCTGGTGAAAGAGTTCTAAATGGAATGGTGAGCCTACCTGGAGTTAAATATATGATAAACATTTCCCTTTCAGGAGCCTAAAAATATCTTGCTGGCTGACAAACCCAAATTCTTGAGAGCTCAGCATTGTGAGCACTTATCCTTTGGATCTCTCTGAGAAGATGTTTAAACAAACATTTTTGGGGATGGGAAAGAATAAAACTGTTTAAATCCACTCTGAAAACTTTTCTATATATCATTAATGTAGATAAAACGTACTGTAAATATATATTTTCTATGTAATGTGCCATTTCAAACTTTTTTTTTTATTTATCTTACAGGCATTTTTAAAGACAGAAGAAAATTTATGTACCATGTGCCTTTAAAACCCATAACTTGTCAGCCTTTTGGGTGAGAAATTTTTGAGTTCTTCTTTGTAACTGTCTAAAAATATACAGTAATAATTTCCTATCCTACTTTATAAAAGACTAATAATTTTATGACAGTGTAAATATTAAGTTACCACATATAACACAAGCGGCTGCAGTAGACCAGTGAGATGCTAAACAAACTATCCCCTGTTACACTCTGTCTTTTCTCAATAGATAGAAGTTAAGTATTCTAGTTTTAAAATATCAGAGACTTTGTCTCTTTATTGATTCAGAATAGAAATTTGTATTACCAATTTAAAAATACAAAACTCCTGACCAAGATTTTTGTCAGGAAGATGAAACCTGTATGCTTAAATGTTTTCATTTCTGTAGGTCATCTAAAGAACGGCAAGAAGTCAAGAATCCTACTCTTACTCTGCCAGATCAAGACTTCAGAGGATTCCAATCCAAACCTGCCATTTTTCAGCACTGTGCTCACAGGCGTTCTTCAGACAGTGCTGCAGAGGCTTCCACTCCCTGTAAGGCTTCAACAAAAGAGAGTGAAGAAATGAGAAGTTTGTACAAACCTGGCAAAGCTGCTAAAACTTTTATTCCACCCTTTAAAACCAAGCTGACATTTTCTTCATGTGAACAAGGCAGCAGCAAAAGAAGTGACTCACCCATCAGCAAATATATGACCAAGGAGATGGAACTAAATCAGATCAGAACTGAACAAAATACTGCTGACCCTCAAGATCACCAGTCTGATATCCAGCAGGCAGCAGACACTGACCTAGAAAATGGCAATTTAGGTATTTTCAGAGTTTACTCACTTGACTGTTGTAAATAGTAACTGTCAGAGTTGATTGTTTAAAGGGGTTATTGCATAACTTGTCAGACTTTTTTTTTCTTTTTTAATAAAAAGAAACTTCTTTTTAAGGCTTTTTTTTTTTGGCGGGAAAATTAGGAAATTACTTTCCTCATATTTTATATTGCACTTCTAGAAGAGCATATCCTATTTTATCTCCAAAGTTAATTGGGAAGATGAAAGGTATTTCACACAGTGCTTAGAAACAAGATAGCTTATGTTTCATTTGATACTTGATTCTTCTTATATGCGTCATAGGTAAAATAATCTAGGAGCCTTAGATTAGCCTTTCTGTACTTCATTCTCTTTTACAGAAGCTTGTTTTCATTCTGTTCTCTAACTAAAATGTAGAGTTAGCCATATAAATGATTGATTGTATCGTTTTTCAAAGAGGCAGACTTTAAATGCTCAACTGTTCGACTTAAGAGTGTGGGCTTATGCCTTCTAAGCTCCCTTGAATGCTCTGGTGTGTGTTATTTCTATAATTTACAATCAAATAATCTGAGGTTTTTTTAGAAGGACTTGTGTATATTTGAACAGGTGTATGAACATTTGCAGAATTAGGTCCTGCAGTAACAGGCCAAAATTTCAGGAGTATGGATTCTGTAGTCATCAACTAATTTTTTTCCATTTGGAGTTTTCTATGAAGACTGAGTTCAGTCTGATGAGAAAAATATGTGGATGGAAGTTTAGTTCGGAGACTTATATAAAATTAATATGGATATGTAATTTGTTTCATATAAATATTTGAATGCCTTCAGTAAACACTGCTTTCTAAATGCATTAAACTTCTAATATTTAGACTTGCAGTTTCTAAAAATCTGCATAGTGGCACAGAAAAAACGCTGCTCTGAATCTGCTACAGTGTGACTGTGTATCTTTATTTGATGATGCTTTTTAAAGGTTTTGATGTTTTGGGATTTTTAATTTGCAGCTATGACCTGGATGGTGACAAATCTCCGCTGTGCCAGAGATCTGCAGGAAATGAGAATTAAAAAGAAATGTAGGCAAAATATTCGTTCACAGCCGGGCACTCTTTATGTCATTAAAACATCTGCAAGCAACAGAATCTCTCTGAAAACTGCAGTAGAAGAGAAATCTCCTAGTTTTTATTCTACAGAAGAGGTATATTGCTATCTTTTTATTTTCTGTCTTGCATCTGTTTCTCAAGAATAGCAAATAAAAACTCAGTAGCTTTTGAATAGATACATTCTTCAGTTTTTAGGTAATTATTTACAGTAGCTGTTACACCAGTTGCTACAGTACTTAAGTAGCACATACCCAGTTTTTAAGACTATTCCAAATAATAAAGGCCATAAATCTCTTGTGTTATAATCAAACAGAAAAAAAATCCACGAATTATAATGCATATGAAGAGCTGGTTTAAAGGAACAGTTAAAATTTAAGCTTAGGTAAATCTACATGAAATTGCTCTTGCTTTTGGTACAGTGAAAAGTACAAAACCTATTGAATTTTTTTAAACACTTTCAAAGAACACTGTGATGCTGTTCTGCTAAAACAGTTGTTGGGAGTCCTCCATTCTCCATGGTTTACAAATGAAATGGCAAAGTCATACAAAAGCTGTCTCAACCTTAAGGAAATATTTAATCTGAATTTATAAGATTGGATATTTAAACTCTGTGTTGAATTCTTACTGTGTTGTTATTTTTTTGTTTTTTCTGTCTGATTTTTTTCAGCTATACACATTGGGTGTTTCAAAACAGTGTGTACAAGTTAACAGCACAAATGCAGAATCTTTCCAGTTTCTCATCAAAGACTTTTTCAGTAAGGAGTATTTGTTAGCTGGAAATGGAATGCAGCTTGCTGATGGAGGATGGCTAATACCTACAGATGAGGGAAAAGCTGGGAAAAAGGAGTTTTACAGGTGCTGTTATTTATGAACTTGGGACAACTATGTTATTTATTAGTTAGCAATTCTCTTGTCTCCTAGAAGAAATCCAACACAGTGGTATTTTAAAGCCTCTGACTACTGGTTTTTTACTATGCATTTTTAGTACACCTCTGTTAATGTAAATAAAGAAATTAAAGGATTGTAAATTTGCTATGTGGATTAATGTTGCTAGTGATTGATCTTCACTGACCACTGAAGAAAGAAAAGTCAGTTTGGAAAATTTCTGGAAATTCTTCAATGGTGTAAATAGTCCAAAAAATAGACAAGTTAAAATTTGCAGTGGATTTGTGGATTTCAGGTTAATTTATTAACAATTTATCTGCAGAGCCCTCTGTGACACTCCTGGTGTGGATCCCAATCTAATAACAGAGGCCTGGGTTTACAATCACTACAGATGGATTGTATGGAAATTGGCAGCCATGGAAGTGTCTTTCCCACATGAATTTGCTAACAGATGTTTGACACCAGAAATGGTCCTGTTGCAGCTGAAATATAGGTATGTGTATAGCATTATATTGGGAGCTATAATTTGCGTTACTGTGTGCTTTCTGCTTCATCAGTATTGCAAAATAAGCACATCTATCTTGCATTCACTACTTAGCAGAATGCTTGTATTGTTGAACTTAGACATAGCAGTATTAAAAACACAGTGTGTTGTTACTTGCAAAAATGTAGAAAACATTTGCTTTGCTACAGTGGTGTTTAATCATGCAGATTGAGTAACCAACAGTTTGCTACAATTGTGTTTAAAGAAAAACAATGTGATGGATTTTGTTTGCTGTAACAAAGCACAAATTCTTTTTTGTAGGTATGATTTGGAAGTTGATAAAAGTAAACGATCAGCAATCAAAAAAATAATGGAAAGAGATGATGCAGCAGGTAAAACACTTGTACTGTGCATTTCCAAAATCATATCGCTGAACGCAGTTGCATCTCCTGGCAGTAGCAATAAGAACATGGAAAGTAAAAAAGCAGCAGCTTTAATTGAAGTTACTGATGGCTGGTATGGGATCAGAGCTCTTCTGGATCCACCTCTCAAAGCTTTCTTAGATAGAAGAAGGCTGACTGTTGGTCAGAAGATCATAGTGCACGGAGCAGAACTTGTTGGTCCTCAAAATGGATGCACACCACTGGAAGCCCCAGATTCCCTTATGTTAAAGGTAAATAAAAATATTAGTTCAGCTTGATTGGATGTGACTGAGAGATGTGATAAATGCTAATTAGTTGAGCCACATTTTGTAAACAGCAAAAGTTATTGGGGCTTTACAAACAGATGGAGCTTTGCTGAAGTTTAATAACCAGATTTGTAAGACATGATACAAGGATGTTATTCAATACAGTTGGAAGAGAAGTTTGTAGTATAAAATTCTGCCAAGTTTTGCTATGTGTTTTGGCAGTTCCAGCTCCTTACTTTAGTTAAACACCAAGTTGCAAAAAAGTATTTATCCATCTCAGATAATATGGAAGTTGGTGGGGAACTGGGGAGGGAGGGGGGAAACCAAGTCGTGAGAGGGTGAACTAGTGGAGGAGGGCCTGGGCTCATTTGAGGTTAGTTAAAGAGCTTTAACTTTAAACAGGGCTTTCAGCATAATACTGAAATTGCTCCTCTGGTACAAAGCAATGGTTTGTCTCATAGATTCTCATTTCCCTGAGAATTTTAACTCATCAGATTTTTAGATTCTGTTTAAAATATATTCTTCAATGTGAAAGGAAACCTTGAAATTAAAATGTGATCCGCTCAGGTGCAAAAGTGATATACTCTTCGTGAGGTCAGTGTGAAAATAGGTAGGTAGATATTCCTGTAGATAAAATAAGTTGGATATAACTTTGACTTAGCAGTGACAGTTTCTCATTCAGCCTTTCCCTTGCTCAGATCTCAGCGAACAGCACTCGCCGTGTGCGATGGCACACAAAACTAGGCTTTCATCGGGATCCCAGGCCTTTCCCTTTGCCTCTGTCATCGCTCTACAGTGAGGGAGGTGCTGTGGGGTGTATTGATGTGGTTATTCAGAGAACTTACCCTGTTCAGGTATGGTGTAAGTATTTTATGAATCTAACAGGGTTCTGTGAGATCTCAATTATATTAATTAATTGCTATGTCGTTCCTCAAATCAGACACAATATAGAGAGCTAATTTTTTTTTAAAGATATCATTATGTGTAAAATAAACAGGAGTGGTTCCTGCATTGTGCATGTATTTAGTATTTCAGGACTGAAGTATCCTGCTATAAGAAAAATTTGATTTTGTGTTCAGTATCTTTTGGTTGGCTTTGCTTTCAGCTTCAAATAGCCAGAAATAATTTAATTCCAATTCAGTACTCTAAAAAGTACAGCACTTGTTTTATTATTAACACATTAACAGAAAATTACATATTTCTGAACATTGGTGGGATATTTTTTTCTTAAATGTAGCTGACTGTGTTGTGTAATATTGCTGAAAATACAGTATGTAATTATGGTGTAAAGTAGAGTTAAGATTTTTTAAATACCACTAGATATCCAGACTTTTTTAATACTGCAGTCAGACTTCTCTGCAACTACTTGGTTTTATAACGGTACCAGACACAAAAAGAAACAATATTTCTGTTAGTAATCAATCCTTTTAATGTAAACAGTTTAACCAAGACACAATTTTCATATTTTATTAACTTTTCTCGGAGCAGGTTGTACTTGGCATATGTATCTAGGATTCTTTTTTCATTGCCTTCTTTCTAAGGTATTATATTATTGTTGGTGGATGTAGAAGGAATTCTGCAGAGGTCCTAGCAACATTTGGTTTGGATCATTATTTTGCTGTTTAGATCATTACTTTAATGGAGGAAATTGCAGCACTTATGTGAGCTGTCTGGTAGAACAAACATTTATTTAGGTCTCAGAAAGGGGACTGTAATCTGTAACTGCATCACAGTAAATGGTTTCCAGGCTGGGGAGGAAAGTGCTTCTTCATATCTGGCAATGTCAAGAGATTGATGTACTTTTTTCTTTTTTAAACACTGAGACTCTTGCTCAAACATACCAAAAGTAGGTATGGGCTACCAAAAAGAATATTTGGGCTGTCTGTCTCCTTTTACCTCAAGAGTCAAGGAATGTAGGAATAACAGTAGCCTTAATTAAAGGTGTCAGCTGTGAGTAATGCACAGTTTGGTGCAATACATGGTGTGCAATTAATGAGGTAGGTAGAGCCTATTTCAACAATTAACTGCCTCATAAGGATTAGTCCTGCAACCTTTCCTTATCTTGCTTTCACTATGTTCTCCTGCTTCTTCTCTCTTCTAAACCTGGAGTTCACCTGGTCCTGTTACTTAGGTAACTTAATTCATTAAACCAGGAAAAAGTAACAAATTACAATAATATTAAAAACACACAATGTACTGCTATCTATTAAATTACCATACTGATGCAGTCTGCTGAGGTCAGATATGTGCTAGAGCCAGTGCAAGGGAGAAGACAGAACTGTGCAGAAAATGGGAAAGGAAGGGAAGGGAAGGAAAGGGACCACTTCCAGCAGCCATGGATCTCCTTGTTTAGCTCACTGACCTCTTCAAATCAGGCAAGCCAGTTCTGGCAGGGTTGTGGACAAGGCTCTAGTCCTATGGAACTATCTCAGGCAGAAAAGGTTTAGGAACATCTGCAGAACTACATCATAGTTCTTCTACAGCATCTAATCTAGGGTGTTAAAACAGACAGTACAGTAGATGTGGAAAGACAAGTTGGGTAGAATGCAGTCTGGTGTATTTTTAAGCATTGAGTTTGATGGTTTGTGTCTTAATGGATCTACCAGTGGGATCCATTCATCATCTAAATTACAACACTGATACCCACAACTTCAAGCTATGTTTTCTTCAGCTGTTAAATCATCTGGTTTTGGATACTGCTCCATTCTGTGTGTCTTTGACAAGTTACCAACCAATGCTGTGGTGTTTTCCATTTATCTGTTATACTGGAAGAACTTAAGGTCTGTTACCTGTTCATTTTTAAAGCATTTTTGCTTAACAGTGAATATGAAAGAGAAGTTAGATTATTTAAAAATATTTTTTTAGAAGTCTGTGTTTAGTTTTAATCTTTTTATTTCAGTGGATGGAAAAGACGTCAGCTGGTTCCTACGTTTTTCGTAACAGCCGAGCTGAAGAAAGGGAAGCTGCCAAGCATGCAGAGGATCAGCAAAAGAAACTGGAAGCTCTGTTTGCAAAAATCCAAGCAGAATATGAAAAGCATGAAGGTAATGCTTTCATTCTTTCAGAACACATATTAAGAACAGAAAAACATTTTGATTTCAGAAAAGTCTAATGAAATTGTCAAAAATCTTCTCTGGTGATAGAGAAGCAGAGATGGGATTTTGGGTTGCTTTCTTTGTTGTTGTTTTTGTTTTGTATTGTTTCAGGTTTTTGCTTCCTGTGTATCAAGACCTTTTGGTACAAATGGTTATGTGCTTATTTGCATGGCTTTGCAGCTATCTTGAAAACACCTCTTGAACATATTGGTAGCCAAGCCACTAAAAAATTATCCTTGAGAGGATTCTCAGGCAAATGCTACAAAATTGTAGAATTCATAATTTCATTCCTCTCGAGGACATGACGCTGTAAGATTTCACCCAGAGGTGGGCACTGCTAGGATGTATCTCAGTAGACCTGAACACCAAGACCAAGCAGTAAGCATCTTTCCTCATGAATAGTTGCATGACTCTGCAGATACTGAGGTCAGTGGAGCTGCTCAGTGGGACAGGCACTCTGGTGACACAGGCCAAGAATGCTGAGTTACTGAGTGCCCTTGGTTGGCAATCCCAGGCCACAGAGACCAGGGGAAATTCTGAAGCAAGGAGGACATACCCTTGGTGGAAGGGGATCAAGTTAGAGAACACTCAGGCCAACTGGACATATCTAAATCCATTGCTGATGATGGGATTGACTCAGAAGTGCTGAAGGAGCTGATTGATGTCTGTGGGGCTGCTTTTGATCCTCTTTGAATGATCATTAGTTGATTGGTAGAGGTGCCTGGAGACTGGAAGAAAGCAAATGTGTCTGCTGTATTCAGAAAAGACAGGAAGGAGCAGAAAACTACAGGCCAGTCAGCTTTACCCTGATCCCTGAGAAGGTGATGGAACAAATAATCCTGGAATAATCCTGTTAACAGGCACATAAAGGAAAAATATGTGATTTGGAGTATTCAGCAAGGATTCACTCAGGGGAAGTCATGTTTGACCAACCTGACAAAGTTCTGTGATGAAATCACTGGCTTGGGCAGTTGAGGTGAGAGCAGTGCCACTGTGTACCTGGACTTCAGAAAGGCTTTTGACACTGTGTCCCTTAATATCTGCAGAGAGAAGCTGATGGATGGGCTGGATGAGCAGGCAGGCAGGTGGATGGAAAACTGAACAGTAGGGCCCAGAGGGTGGTGATCAGTGGCCCAAAGTCTGTTTGGAGACCAGTAATTCCTGGTGTGTGCCAAGGATGAGTACTGGGCCTACTCCTGTTTTTAACAAATTCGTTAATGATCTGGAGAATGGGGTGGTGTACTTACAGCAGATTTGATGCTGAAAATTAGGGCAAGTGATGGATACACTAAAGGATTATGCTGCCATCCAGAGGGATTTTGGCAGCTGGAGAAATAGGCTGACAGGAACCTCATGAAGTTCAACAAAGCAAATTACAAATCTTTTACCTGGGGAGGAGCAGTGCCATGCCACCAGTATGTGCTGAGGGCCACCCATCTGGAAAGCAGCATGGCAGAAAGAGCCCTGGGGGTCCTGGAGGACAAGTTGAGGATTGTTACCAGAAGTTCTAAGAAGGTGATCCTTCCTATTCTGTTTAGCACTGTTAAGGCCACATGCGGAATGCGTGTCCAATTCTGGGCTCCTCACTACAAAAGAGATATGGACACACTGGAGATATTACAACAAAGGGCCGTGAATGTATTTAAGGAATATAGGAAACGCTGAGAGACCTGGGACCATTGAACTTGGAGAAGGCTCAGGGACATCTGATCAATGTACTTAAATACATGAAAGGACAGGGCAGAGAAAATGGAGCTAGGCTTCTGTCAGTGGTGTCCAGTGACAGGTCTAGAGCCAAATGGGCACAAACTGGGAACACAGGAAGTTCCCTCTGGACATCAGGAAACACTTTTTCACTGTAATGGTTGACTGACAGTGTTGGTTAGAGAGGCTGTGAAATCGCCATCCTTGGAGATAATCAGAAGTTCACTGGACATGGTCTTGATCAGCCTTCTACTTGAGCAGGGGTTTTGGACCAATGACCTTCTACTTCAGCTGTATTCTAATTCTTTAATAGCTGACACTGTCCACCTCTGCCAGTGATTTCTAACAGTAGTTCTAGCATGGAATTCTTAGTTGAAATCAGAGATGGCCTTGTAATTCTTAACTTCACTGCTATGACACCTCGTGTGTTATGTTTGGTAAACTTGTGTACATGAGAATCTACTAAGCTGAAGGAATTCATCAAAATTCTGGCAGCAAAGTGACTTACCTAAGGAGAGGGTAATAGTTTAATTTAAGTTAATTTGGCATTTAGCTGATGTCCTGAGGAGGCTTTATGTGCAGGCCTGTGGTCATCTGCTATCCCACATTTTGGTTTCTTTAAGACTTTTCTGCTGCACAAGAGGAAGAGGAAGTGATGGACATAAAGAAAATGTAGTCAAGTATCTATGAAGGTTCTTGGCAGCCCATCAAATCACTCGCCCTCTCCTAAGTGCAGACACTGATACTGGCTTGCCCAAAGTTTGTATAATATTCTAATCTATGTTGTATTTAAATGAATAGGTTTTTTTTTTCTGCTTGTATTTTCCTGATATGTATACACATACACACGTATATACATCAATTCCTATACATGTATTTTTATTCTGGCAAGGCCTGAGTACTACTGTGCTTCTTACATAATTATTTCTTCCTTCACTTTAATGTGTATTGGTTGTACTCCACCTAAAGGCTTTTTCTCAACAGAGAGAACCAGTAGAAGAACATCAAGATCACGGGTAGTCACAAGACAGCAAATCCGTAATTTGCAAGATGGTGCAGAACTTTATGAAGCAATTCAGAATGCATCTGATCCTGGTTATATGGAGGTAACTTGTAGATCCTACTGGGCTAATTTTGAAAAGCTTTTGGAATAAATCAAAATCTAATAATTCCTGCTAAAACTGACTATTAAATTACTCTTTGGTTTTGCTGTCTTGATATTTTCTACAGCATGATTATTGCTAAATAAATTAACATTAAAAATTTTGAAAAAACTTAATGAAGGCTTATTGTAATTGATTAATATTATCTTGGATGGCAGTTTTCTCTTGGTATAAAGATCCAGGATAAAGCACAATTAAAAGTTAATGTTACTTGTAATTTTGTTACTTTGCTTTGTCTTGCATATATGAAAACGTAATGCATCTCATCAGTCTAGAGTTTCATACACATATTCTTGCATGCTGTTCACTGAATTGTTTGAATAATTATATTGTCTTTGTTGTCTTCATTCCCTGTTCCAGTTAAATCACAACTTTTAAATGTTATGCCTTTACTGATAAAGATGCAGGTGATTAGCCCCTGACAGTTGTTAAAAATTAAATACATGCCTTGCCTTTTACAAGTGAGGATCCTTGTCTCTCATAAAGCCATATGATCTGTCTTTATTTGATTAAATGGTATCCATGTCTCTGGAGCTGCATATACAGGCATCTAGGTCTTGAAGGCTTGGTCAGAAAAGTGATGGGTTTGATGCATTTTAGTGTAAATCATTGTGTCAGCTCAGAGACAGCAGCCTGAGGAGAAGTGCAACTCTTCCTTTATTCTTACAGAAATTTTTCCTAGTATATCTTCATATGAACCAGGCAAGCCTGCCTGTTGTATTAAATATTCACCTTAGTTATGCACTCTCAAGCAGGCTTCTCACTAATTGTCACATAAGAACAGTGTGCAGTGTAATGCTCTGCACAGACCAGAGAGCACCAGCTGAGTACCAGCTAAGACTGCTCCCTCCTGTTGTTTTAATATACCTCATTTCAAGTCCTAGGATTGTATCACCTGGAAATAAATTGCTTCTAATGGATGAGCACTCAAGAAAGAGGCTATCTAAAAACCTTGACAGTGTTTTTTTTTATAAATAATAAGATACCGAGTTCATTTTGTCTTGGTTGCAGGGATATCTCAGCGATGACCAATTAAAAGCTTTGAAGGCTTACAGGCAGCTGATGAATGACAAAAAACAAACTCAGATGCAGGAACAATTCAAGAAGGCTTTAGAGTCAGCAGAGCAGGAAGAAAATGGCTGTTACAAGAGGGATGTGTCTGCAGTATGGAGATTATATGTCGTAGACTACAGAAAGCAAGAAAAACATAAAGGTTAGTTCTTGAAAAATTATAAATAACTTTTAACTAAGTGTGGTAACTGGTCAGCATACATAGATTTGAAAAGTTTCCCAACAGTATTTTAACTTGCATGGTAATATTTCCAGTTTGATTCTTGGTTTAGGGCTTTTGGATAGGAGGGAGTGCTGTAGATTTATTTTGTTTAAAAGCCTTCAAATTATTACTGAGCAGGTAACTGAGCTTGCTGTGCTGTTGTCAGGAGCAGTACTGAGTATCTGGCGCCCGCTGCCCGATGTGTGTTCCTTGCTGAAGGAAGGCGCTCGCTACAGGATCTTCCAGCTGTCAGCATCCCAGCCCAGGGGCAGGGCAGACTCCACCAACATCCAGTTAACAGCCACCAAGAAAACTCAGTATCTGCAGCTACCAGTAAGTGCTTTAAGTGCATAAAGGTACATCATTAAAATGCATCACACTCTCTAAGTGTGGTAAATGCTGAAGTTTTGTGTTTCATCAGGTATCACAGGAGATCCTGGTACAGATTTTCTTTCCAAGAAAGGCTCTAGAATTCACCAGTTTGTTGGATCCTTCTTTTCAGCCACCATGTGCTGAAGTGGATTTAGTCGGAGTTGTAATTTCTGTTAGCAGAACAGGTACGTTGTGGATCATGTTCATGTCCTCCCATTGAATAAACACTGAATTCTTTATTTCAAAAGTCAGTTACCTTGCTGTTGCACCTGCATCTCAGGCATGTGAAAACCTGCTAATACGGCCTGTCACGGTGACATGCTAGCAGATAAATCTGTATTTCTGAAGAAAAACTGTCTCTGCTTATTAGCTCAGGAAGTAAGGCAGGATCTAAGCTGAAAAGCAGCTTATATTTAAATATTTTTAAATTTATATTTTTTTCCATAAATGGCAGGCCTAAGTTCTCACATCTGTGTCCAGCATCTGCAGAAATACCATCATGCATGTACATGAACTCCCTCTTCTGTGTACAGTGTCATGGAATGAGTGGAGTTCAGGCACTGGAGCTTATGGATAGGGAGAGGTGGATAACCTTCTGGACAAAGAGGAAAAGTTCCATAGGAGTATTGTTTTTAAAGACCCAGATTTTGAGTTGTTTTCTGTAATCAGTAGGGAGCTGATGTAGAATATGAAAGAAGCACGTGATACCTGTCACCATGCAGATGGGCTGCCATATAAGTCTTTCAAGATGCATGTGACTTTTTTTCAGTAGATCCAAATCACAGTACCTTTACTTAAAGAGGTGTAAAGGTTTAACTCAGACTTTCTTCCTGCTTTTAGGTTTCACTACTGTGGTGTACTTATCTGATGAAAGCTATAACTTAGTGGCAATAAAGATCTGGACAGATCTCAGACACTTGGCTATTGAAGATGTGGTTGTCCGCTGCTCGCTCATTTCTGCAAGCAACCTTCAATGGCAGTCTGAATTCAGATCAGAAATCCCCGTGCTGCTGGCTGGAGATCTTTCTTTATTCTCAGCCAGTCCAAAGGAATGCTATCTTCAAGAAAAGGTTAATGAACTGAGAAGTGTCATAGAGGTAAACCTGTAGAAGTGTCATTTGATGGTTAGTTTTAGTTACTGCTGTGTTACGTCCTTCACCAAAACGTCTGTTAGTGCTGATAAATCTTTAAAACAAGTAATGCACATAAGGCTGAATTTGAGGGGGATTTTCTGGGAGATGGAGTAAGATGTTAATGAAATTTTCCTGGAGGATTGAATGTCTTGATTTTTTTTCCCAACCCATCCAGCACTGTCTTTAGGATGTGCCACAGAATCTCTGGCTGGCAAAAGTTCTTGTACATGTCAATAGGGAATCTGCCATGGACAGAAGGTGCAGCAGTCTTCTATATTGGTCGTTTGATGTAAAATAAATGGGATAATGATGAGAAAAGAAAGTCTTAAATGTAGTGTATATAGTCCTTACATAGTTTGAAAGCCAACTATTCTGCATTGCAAACTCTGTTCTCTCTTGCAGAACATGGCCTCCTTTTGCTCTGATGCAGAAAGTAAACTGATGAATTTGCTACGAAGAAATCTCTTGCTTACACCCAGTTTAACTAAAAGATGTGTCTTGGAAAGCCCCTCTCCTTCCTGCAGCTTTGCAGAGGATAAAAGTTTGGTAAGCTTCTGGTAATTAATGCTATGTTTGTCCTGGCAGTACATGCAGTAAGGATTTAAGCAGGTGTTACAGCTGTGGTGAATGGTCTCACTTCTCAGTCCACTTCATCCAGTCTTTTCAGGGCAATGCAAGCTGATTAGAAGCTTTCTCTGTGTGTGTGGGGTAAGGATTAGTCCCCAGGAGGAGCCATGAGATAGATTATCCTTCCTCCAAACAGTACATATAAACTTCCCCTTGTGGCCTGTTTCCACAACACACTTCAAGTATTTTGAATTTGATGTGAGTAAAATGAATCATCCTTTCTTTATAGATGAGTTAGGGCTTCTTTGGTCCCACTGTGAAGATTATCTGATGTGAATGTCACAGAAGGAAGAATCTTGATCTGTACATTTTTATTTCAAGGCATTTTGCAGTTCTCACCTTTATTGAGAGAATTGACTTCCTGGTCTTTTTCTAGAAATTTCTAGGATTTAAAAGGCAAGAGATATCACCTAGTAAATGAATTTTAGTCTTGACAAAAGTTGATTTAAATAGTACTCAAGTTTCCCATGAAAGCTGCTGGTGGTAAGTTGTTTCTGATGTGGAGTACTGAGCACAGTCAGAACAAAAATTTTTCCTGCCATGAGTTGCAAGAGAGGTGGAAAGACCCTGGTGTGCTATCAATTCCTGGGGACTAAGTTTAAGCTTATAAGGCATTCTCTTCCATTTCAGAGGGAAGGGCTAATGCTTAATTCTGAAGGTTTAGTTTATATATTTTATAGACTAGCTAGTTTATCTCTTTATAGTTTATTAAATACTTTAACTGTCTTTAAAAAAATGAGATATTAAGTGTATTCTCAAGCCTGTGTTTGAAAGATTTGCTATGCAGCATCTGTCTTATGTATATTGTTATCTTCAATTTTTTTGGTCTATGTTCTATCCTGGTTTTTCTTCATTTTTTTTTTTTCCTTTTTACTTATTTAACCAATCACGTGTGAAGGACATAGCCAAGGCAGTAGAAGACTCATAAGTGCTTTGATTTCTTACCATCTGGTGTAGAAAAATTCCCATACATTTTGCTTAGCTCTTAGAAACAAAATGTAAATGTACAGATAAACACTGATTTATCAATCATCAGCATTTGAAGGAATAATATTAATCACCATCAGGAGATACCAAACTAACCTTAAATGGGATATGAATGATGATGTGTTTTTATACTGGGAGGAGGGGTTCCCCCATTTTTTGAAGGATTGAGGAAGTTCATGAAGCAGAGCATTCTATTCAACATAAAACTTCTCTTTTTACCCAGATGTCTTCTAGAACTGAAATGAAGTATCCAAGCCCTTTGTCAACTAGCACACCAAGCATGAAAGTTGTCACACCAGGGTCAGCAAAAGCACCTTCACCTGCTACAGTTAATGAAGACCACCTCAAAACCAGCAAAAAGAGAAAAGCTATGGACTTCCTCAGTTGCATACCTGCCCCTCCACCACTGACACCAATATGTTCAGTAATTTCTCCATCTGTTAAAAGAGCATTTCAGCCTCCACGAAGTTTGGGTTTACAGCACAGCAAGTCACCTAAAGTGACAGATCAGAATAGGGGCTATGTCACCCCTTGCAGAAAAGTGAGAGAAACTGTCCATCTTCCTGAGAATGACCTGGTTGCTGATGAAGAACTGGCAATGATTAATACACAAGCACTTGTGAATAATTTACCAGAAGAAAAGAAGATGGATTATGTAAATGAAAACAGCACTGCAACAGCTGCTACTTTATCTGATGATCTTTCATCCAGAAATAGTTCCAGGTCTACTGGGGAACCAAATAACTCATCAAAATCAGTTCTGAAGTAGCTGAGGCTCTTCAGAAGAACCCAAAGGAACCTGACATTACCCACCCAACAGAATCTACAAAGACCAAGATCCTGAAAATGCTGCTAATGCACATGTACAGTATTGTATATATTTAAAATTCAAATTATTTTTACACTTTGTACATTAAAACTTGATTGTATTTAATAAAGTTCTATTACAAAAATAGACTCATTAAATACCACTTCATTTGCAAAATAGTTTGAAGTTTAGTATGTAAACACTTCTCACAAAGATGTACTGTACAATAGCTTCAGTGTGGCTGAAGGTTTGATGACATTTTGTAAGCCATTGATTCTGTGTTCTTATATTACAGCAGGATCTTTGTTTCAGTCTAAAGCCATCAGTTTTGTTACCCTCTGAAACATTAGAATAGTTGTTTGGCTGTCCAAAGTGGCACAGGGCATAATAAAAAGTTCTCTTACTTTCACCATACAGAACACTTTAATCCTGAAATGTTGGTCTGCTATTCTGGCACAGTTCTTGTACTATTCTCTTCAGACTTTCCATATAGCACTAAAAAAGCTTTAAAGAACAGCTACAATTATTTGATTCAGAGCAAAAGGCCGTGCAATAGTTCCTTGGTCTGTGTTTCTGCTTAAGCTGTTCAGAGCTGCTCCTGTAGCCCTGTTCCCAATTAGGAGTTAACGTGCACAAGCCTAACACTAATGTTTCATTTTTGGAGCCTCTCCATCTTGGGATCAGTGAACTCCTATGTCTTGGCAAGGTGAAGAGCTAAGTTTGCTCTGTTGAAGTGTTTTGCTTCCAGGCTGGAGAAGCTGTGTGTGAGGTAAGACCAGCATGAATCCAGTCAGTGAAAAGGGAACAGCATCAAATCTTGCTACAATCGGTTGAGCTACTTTTTGTATCATTCACTTTGCCTCTGAAAGTTACAGTAGATACAAAAAGTGTATACAGTCACATGTAAAGCATAAAAATGGCAAAAAATGCCAGCTGTGTGGGGAAAGAATTGGCCACAATGGCCTTAAGACAGAAATAAGTTAGGAATGTTTATTACTAGCGTCAGACTGTGATGCAGAAAATAACACCAAAAAGTGGCATGTGGTAGAGCCAGTACATTTCACATGTGCCTGAATGGATTTTCCTGGAGGAAGAAGGACGAGAGGGAATACTGTTTGTACTGGATACAGGGCTCTTACAGTGGTCCTGTAGAGCTGTGAGATCACAGTCCAATGCCATTTAAAGGTGTGTAAGAAATAAAAGTAATTTAGAAATACAGTAGAAAAACACAAGAATAAAAAACAGTTTAGAAAAAAAATGTAAAACTAGAGGCTCTTGTACCCTGATAATTAAAAGACCAAGGAATGCACATTTTCAGTTAAATGTCACATTCGTACGTGCCGTGCCAGGTCTCCTCCTTGGCAAGGCAGAAAGGTGGCTGGGATGGGGACCTGTGCCATAAGCTGCACTTGCTCCACTGTAGCTTCCCTCATCCCTGCTTGGTTTTTCAGACCGGAGAACACTGTGGAAGGTAACATTGTGCTCATTGTTCTTTCATCCGTTGTATCTTTTCCCGGGGGACGCGATGAATATTTCTTCTGTAGAGTCAACAGAGAAAATACAAGTATTTAGCTGCCTGTGTATGAGAGGTTGTCTTCAGTTTGCTAAATGAGCATAATGCTTCAGGTCTCCACTGATGTCTTTCTGGCCTTTTCTTTCAAATTACTGTTCACTTCCACCTACTTCTTAGGAATATTATTGTGACTGCTGAAAAACATAACACCATTATTTCTGGGAGGCAGACAGGACATAGGAAGTTGACAAATGTCTAAAATAAGAGTTGTGTACTACTGACCTGTGTGGTATTTTATACAAATGTTGCTGTGTTTTAGCACTAACAGCTTGTTGGCCTCAGTGAGCTTTTGTACAGCTGGAGATGCAGCCCAGACACTGACATAGCAGCAGGGATAGAGGTCACAAGCTGTTGCTTTGAGAGCAAGTAGGGAAGCACCACACGTGATGTAGGGTAGACTCGTAAATGACAAGTTTGAGAGGGAGGGGAACACAATGCTCAAACACACAGGGCTTTCTGGATAGAGCAGCCGGAGTAGCACCAGCCACAATCCCTCCACAACTTAGTGGGAATTGCCTTCCCAAAGACCACCAGGAATTTCTGTTTGTGAGTTTGCAAACCCTGAATAGCTTTGGGTTTGCCACTTAGTGCTATTAAGGCACAACTTGTGCCCTAGTGAGTGTATGTGAATTAGCTTTACAGTGCTGCTGTGAAAAGTCAACGTGTGTCAAATATTTAATAAAACAAATTGCAAGTTACTAAGCAGCTCTGCCTACAAGAAGTGGTCAGATTGTGCCCCTGCAGTGCTCCCCTGGCACCAGTGGCTGGTGCTGCTGAGGCCAGAGCTTGTGACAGCTCAGGCTGGGGGTGTCCTCACCTGTCCTCAGCCCTGAGCCTTCATCTGCCATGTCCTGTCTTCTCCTGCAGCCATGAGCGCTCTGGGCCTTGGCCCTCTGCCATTCATGTCCATCACACACAGACAGGAGCAGCATTAATTTCTGACTAGAGCTCCTGGCTGGTAGAAAACAAATCCATCCATTGCAGTGAAGTGCCCATGCCTTGTTTTCTTGCACTAACAAGTTAGCATGTGTTATCTTCTGGATTTGGTAGCTGGGAGAGCACTGTCCCCTGTAACTTCACATCAGGCTGGCTTAAGTCTAGGAAGTCAGCCTGCACGATTTTTTTCAGTGACTACAGCCATTAACCCTGCAGCCACTGGTCAACATAGCATTCTTAGAGCCACATTCAGCTGCCTCTATATGTGCAGAGTGGATACATCCTTTATATACGTTTGTGTGTGTTAAGATCTTTACAAAGATCCTCTAGAACCCCATTTCTTACCCACACTTGATGTACCATCCTTCCATGCTGCAGAGGGACAGCATCTGTTATGGTTAGATTCTAAAGGACAGAAGTCTGAATATTGTCTGTAGTGCTTAGATTGAGGTTTGTGCCCAAACAAAAGAGACTGCTGCACAAAATACAGAATGAAAATCAGGGCTCCTGCCCCATCAAGCTTGCAGTGCAAAAACACGCTTCAGAGCTTGTTGCTTTTTCTACTGCCTGAATCCAAGCTCTTCCAGGGCTGAATTCACTACAGGTACTCAGTAATGGAAATTTTCCACAACAATCCTTCTATTGTCATTTACCAGACTACATTCTTCCTTAAATGAAGAGAAAGAAGGCCGACCTTCTCAGAGCATGTCAACAAAATGAGATGCCTGCTCCAGCAAAGAGAAAACTTTGTACCTTGTTAGTTCTTGAACATTGAACTTCCAGGGTGTGTCCGGCTCTTGGAATGTAACTTCATACCTGTTTTCATGTGCCTAAAGGACACAAAGGTGACATTATGAAACTGCATTAAAAGAATTGTCACCTCTGCCAGAACTCCTGATAAGAGACACCAATGTGACTTCAAAGACTGTATGATGTGTTTTTCACAAGTCATGAACTATGATTATAAATAATATCTTGATATATTTGTCAGCAAATAGTTTGGGAACTGTGCAATTCATGTCACTACTGGGGAAGGGTATGATGCTCTCATCACCAAGAAGTAGCAGTGCATGTTCAAAGGCTGTTAATCTTTTCAAGTTGTTTTGCCTTCACTGAGTTACGAAGTTCACCAGCTAAACAACTGCATTGGCACCTCTGCTCCTACTTCATCGCAGTGTCCATCCTTAACTATAATTAGAGAACAATGGGAAAAGTGAAGTAAATATTTTTAGCCATGTAAAGAACCTTTTCAGTCAGATCACCTTGTAAATGTCATAGCTAGGCATATAAAAGCAATAAATTGGAGCTTTCCCTACCATCATCACATAGGGCTTCATTTCCCAAGCATGGATGTTGGTATTATCAATAATAACCGGGCTTTTCCCATTCTTCATGGCTTTGCGTGCTGCAATGTAACACATTGAGTAAAGCTAAAATATATCCAGTAACAGAGCCAGGCCTTACTAGCCCTAAAGTGTCCCACTTTGCCCACTGCTGGCATGCTGGTTCCCCACCAGGCCTGGGTTTGCAGCTACCACCCAAAAGGGAGCCAAGGTCAGTGCCCAGCAGCCTCTGGCTGATTTGAAGCTCTTATAGAACACACAACAGCCAAAAATTACTGTCATTTGCAGGAGATCCCTGTTACATGATCTCAAAGTATGTTTGCCATCGCTACGAATTCCTTCAGAGCACAGCCATAAAAGCATGGTACATTGAGCAGAGACCTGGGTTGTTTAATTCTCAAAGTTAAACTCAGCCTGTAAGTTTTCTTCCTGTCCATCACTACATTCCCACCCCCTTCCAGGTCAGGACAGACAACTAAGAAGTTAGAGGCAAAGGCTCACAGCCTATCCTGCAGGGAGCAGCTGCTGGGCTGGTGTCTGAAGGGTATCAAGACTCCGTAGTTTTTCCTCTAAAATAACATTAACCAACCTCCAAAATGTTTTCCTTTACAAATTTCCCTTTCATAAGTCAGCAGAAATAAAATCAGAAATGGTAAATGTTTTTTTTTAGCTAACACCCCATGAACTGCAGTGTATGACACCACCTTGGGATATTTTATTCTGGGGGCTAAGTTTAAAGACAGCCTGAAATGCAAAACTATTTTGCACAGCCCTTGGATTAAGTTAGGTCACCTCTTTTCTGGTTCCACTTATGTGCATCCTCTAGGAAGTCAGGCTCAAAGATGTAGACACCATTTTCAACAAAGAAGTCATCAGTACTAAGGACCACAGCACCGGGGTGGTCACGTTTCAGCTGCCTGCAGGAAAAAAATGTGAAAGAAGGATTAGTACCTGGTAACACCCTTCAACAGAGAGCATTACATCATGAGCTATTTGAGTGCTCTGCAAATACACACAGTGCTTCATTTGAAAAATCCCAGTTTAAAGGATCTGGAAGTACTGCAATCAGGAGATGGATATATAGGAAGAAAGGAATGGAGCTTGAAGGTGTGGCCTTGATTTCTGTAATTCAGCAGAGAAATCTACACTGGACTACCAACATCCAAGTCTTTAATCTAATTAATATATTCAGCTCTCCTTCTGAGTTATCTGAGAAAGCAGGATTGTAAAGAGAAAGGAAAAAAAAAAAAAAAAAACCAAAAAAAAAAAAAAAACAAAAAAAAAAGGAGACAGCAACCCAAACCTGCTTATCCAGGCATGGAAGTTCATGTCAGAAAACTATTTGATGATGGGAATTTTACTACAGAGATTTCTGAAGATAACCAGGAGGAAGGATTTGTCATTTAGTAAAGATGGTCCAGAGAACCATCTGTTTGGTTTGGGGGGCTTTTTTGGTTATAAAGTAGGTAGCACCTTTTAAAAATTTTAATTTGCAAACAAGTATCCGAGTGAAAAGTCAATATTTTCCATTATTTTATGCAATTTTGTCCCTGCTCCACTTAATCCTCCTCTCGTAGAGTTGAATAATTGTTGTATCTTCAGCTTTTAAACCAATTTTATGAACAAATCTTAGGTCATAAAAAATATTTTATAGATAAATTTGCAGATCCACAAAGTAGATTGCTGTGGTGAGTGGCTCTGGGCAATCCCACTTCCCTTCACAGGGGTGTGTGTCCCCCAGCAGTGCTCCTGCAGGCCAGGGATGCCATGGGGAGGGGATGTGTGTCCTGCTGGACACTGACCAGCTGCCTCACAGGCAGCCACTGGCTCTTGGAGGTGGAAGGAAGTGCTGCCTTGTGTGGAGTTTTAAATATGAAGCATCCCTCTGTCAGTCCTTAGAGACCACAAAAAAAACCCCTAAAACCAACAAGTGAGCAAACAAACAAACAAACAAACACCTTAATGTATGATTGTGTTCCCATTTGTGTATAATCCAGAATTTTTTTGATCTATAGAAATAATTGTCTTTTTTTTTTTTTTTTTTTTTTCCAATCAGAGAGGAGTTAGGGGAGGGGGGAGTCTCTGCAAGAAGTCAGGGAAAGCCCCTGGCATCATCCCTCTATTTTCTGTCTTCCTAAGGCCTGGAATGTCATGGGAAAAAAAAAGAAAGGTCAGTCCAGAAACCCTGTGTCTCTCAGACATGAATGCTGCTGCCCTGCTGTCTCACACCACACATGGTCTCCAGCCCCTGTGACTCATTTCAGCTCACCTAATAAAACACTTCTCCTTCCACCCCCACAAGCTGCAAAATAACAATTTCTCAGTGTCTTATCTTTGTGGGTAAGAGCAAGGGAAAAGGTGTCTCCAGGTTATCAGCAGAGGAAGAGGCACACAGACAGAACAACCTTAATTCTGTCATCCAGCTCTTCCAACCATTTACTTACCAGTTGTACTCCAATCTGCCTGCAAGCAGCACCTCCTCACTAGGACTGCAGGGTGCATTTAGCTGAATAAAAGTCAGCTTCTGACTTTGCTCTGTCTCCACTGCAACTTCTACCATCTGCTGATTAATTAACATTATTTTGTGGTGGGGTCCACCCCAGAGAGCAGTGACTCGGTGCTGATGGGGCCAGGGCTGGGCTGCACCCCTGTCATGCATCATTCAGCACCTACCTGTCCTTGTTTTCCAGCTCCAAAGGGATGTTTTATTCACAAAATTACTGCTGGGCACACTGATTTAAGAAAAGCCATGCTTTATACTGTTAGCAAACAGTAAAATTTTGTTGCTTTAATTCTGGCCTCAGGCAAAAAATTCTTATAATGAAAATCACAGCAACACGTAATGCTTATCTGGTCACTGCTGTGGATAACCTGATACATTCACTATGATTCAGCATCTCACCTCTCCCACTGCTTTACTCATTGCAATTTCTTCTCTAAAAAACTGACTGCTAAAATACGTGTTGTCCCTTTAGCTACTAATAGGCACATAAAATTGTGCACATTAATAAAAGATCTCGGTAGGTTTTTTTTCTTGTTCAGTATTTCTTTATAAAATGTTCTTAACCAGGGAAAATTGTAAAATCCATTTCCTTAGCACATACCTTACTGAATTTTCAACACTTTGAGAACTTTGATATTAACCCATAAGCAATCTAAACTGTAGGTGAATAGCTGTAAGCTCAGTCTACGGTCCTCACATCAACAATTAAAGCAGATAAAACCTGTATTTCAAAGGAGGAAAGATATGGGATAAAATGGGCTGAGACCCATGAAATACTGTCACATTTGCTATACTCTTACCAAATGAGCTCCTGCTAACAACAACATAAGAAAACATGAAGTGGGGGAAAAAGATGGCTTACCTTTTGTTTATTTTGCTGGTTTTAACTTTTAGCAAAACAGCCAAACTGTGGCTGAAGTTTACAGCTGTTTTCTGTAATCCCTTCCATATTGCTCACAAAGCTGACAAAACTCCTATTTCTTCTCTCCCTTATCATTCCAAAGGGCATCAAGAACCCTTTTGTGTGTTCTTTATGAAATGAGCTTTCCACAATCTTCACAGGACCTCAGGTTGGTTTAGAAGAAAGGTCCTGCATAATCACATCAGGCTCTTAATCACTGTAAGCAATTAAAATGCCTGTATTTTAGAAAAATACACACCAGCTATGCAAAATGGGATGGCTTGTGGCAATGGCTATTTATGAATAAATCTTGAACTGCCCTGTAAAAAGAAATTACACACTGCTGGTAGGTCAGTAAGTGTAAAGCTTAGTAAGGAGGAAAAGAAAAATGCAATCTCTTTGCAAGATCAAAGGATACATAGGATCTCTGTTTGCATTTTTTAAAGAGCCAGTGAACTGGAAGCACTGCGTTGTGACAGGCAGCATCCATGAAACGCTCAGTATTAATTTGCTTTGGACACATTATTGCTCAGTTCTACATCTCTTCATCTTGCAGTGGATATGGTACCTCCTTCACCTTGTAGAGGGATGAGGAGTAAAGGGTTTGAGGAGATTTATTTTAAGCAGAGGAAGCATCCCCCATTCTCTTTTTACTTTCTTATTCTTTGTAGTTTCTGAAACAGCAGCAAACCTTTCTTTAGCAAAGGATAGAGCATCATGCACTTTGCATCCATAGGTTACCATACTTTTCCATCAGAAAACGTGAAAATAAATTGATTTCTGATAGCAGATTGGAAGAAAAAATTTCAGTGCTCAGAAGGCCACAGGTACATCAGAGACCAGAACATGGATGTACCAGCACCACATGCAACCACTTGCTCTGGCCACTCTTCCCAACAGTTGAGTGTTCTGTGGCATTTAAAAGGTGTCTAAAACCATTCTGTTTCAGCAGGAAAGCAGGATGGTGAGAACTGGAGCACATGCCCAGCACTTGCCACTGTCTACTGTGTTTGAACAACTCCTGGTGCCCCAAGGACTTTCCCTGGCCAAGCTGCCAGGTGCTGCTGGCAGAACACAGCCGTGCCTTTGTGACTCTTTGGGGGGGACCAACCATGTACAGCACCAGGCTCGTGTGGTATTCAGGCAAAGCACTCAGCACACTCACCTGAAGTGGTGTCACACAAAGGTAAATGTTTACAGTGCAATGCTGCAGGAGCTGCAGAGCTGAAGTCCATGAACCTGTCAGAGCTGCAGTTCAGCAGGGTCAGGTGCTGGTAACACTGGAACAGCTGGCCCGGGACCAGAGGTGCTGGGATAAACAAGGCAACAGCAGCAGAGAGAGCTGGAGAAGACACAGACTGTGCCAAGCAGTGATGCCTCAGTGCCAGTGCATTTTTCCCCTCCTGTTGTGAAAGATTACTCGCTCTGTGCTTCACAAGGGAGTACAAGAACAAGCTCATTTCGAGCAATAAATCAACAGCTGTGGCTGATAAGTTACAAGTTTGATTATGCCCAGCCTATAGTGATATTCAATAAAGGGTTAGGTGCAGGTTGAGCTGTGCAGCACAGCAATGTGCTGTTGAAGAGCTGGAAATGCAACTGCTGTGCAATGCAGAGTTTGATGAGGAAGCAGGTATGAGTTTGTACATGGCTCACTTAAATTTGGGGGGCATTTTTGGAACTATAGCTGCCACTGCACCTCAGATAGCCTTTTTCTTAGCAGTTGCCTCAGTGTGATCACAGAACCTGCACTGGGAAGTAAGGACAATGAGTTCAGGAGGAGCATGTCCAAGACACCTGAAGGAGGCTGATGGAGATGTGACTCCCAGCTGCCCCTTCTCCTTCACACTTCCATGACGTTTGGTGAATGGCTAAAGGGAGGTAGCTGGGGCCACCTAAAATACATGGTTGAGGGAAGCTCATCCTTAACAGTGAAGCTGCTGAACAGGTGTGAATCTTGGAGCAGACCAACTCCTCGTCCTGGCTTGACTGCTCAATATATCACACATAGGTTCTCTGCTGTCTCTACCAGAAACCAAAAACCAGACCTGAACTGATCCATGTCAATGCAGGGCTGCTCCGAGCTGAGAGCAACCAGGATGAGGAAATAATTTTAACAAAAATGCCATAACTAAAGCTTACAAAGCTGTATCCAAACTCTGCTGAGTGACACTGAAAGGTCAGGGAAACAAGCCATGGATCCAAGTTTTTTCCTAGGACTGTGTGACAAATGGAAAAGGAGCCTTTTGACTGGAGTTATCACTGGGGTGCTGTATCACCAGTGATAACATTCATGGTTTGAGACTCATGAGCGTTGTAAAGATGTAGAGGTTGTGACAGAAATACAGAAATACTGGCTGATATGCAGAATGAATGAATGTAGATGTGTGTGAAAGCACCAGAAGAAAGAACAGAGCAAAGGCTAAAACAAAGGTAGCCACCCACAGCCAAGATCATTTACAGCAATAAAACTGGGACTGTTTACACCCCCCAAGGCCAGCACTCAGCTGAGGCCCAGCACTGGTGACCTGCCACAGGAAACCCCTGCTCTGAGAGCTGGAGGACAGTCACTAGGTCACACCAGCCTCTCCACACCTGCCTCCTTTCCCTTGTCCCAAGAGGGGCAGAGGACAAAGACACTCAAGATGGGAAAATGCATATAATGAGGGAAAAAATCCATCTAAGATTCATAAAGCACCAAGTAAGCAGAATTCACAGGCAAAAAAAATGGCAGTATAGGAGCTGCTGGCTGGAGATGGCACGGCAGACCTGGCCAAAACCCACCCTGTCACCACCAACTGAGAGCAACCCAGCAGAGAAAGCAAGGATGGGACAGCTGATGGTCCTTGTCTGCTCTGATTTCAGACAGACCACCTGTGCACATGCATCTTGATGCTTGCAAGTATTAAGTTGTGATATTGTGAGTGAATAACATCTGAGAAAATAAATTTGAATTTATAAAATGAGTTTACAGAGCGCTTTTGCAAATAAACAACCACCTTCCTCCTCCAGTGGGATCTGACACTGAAATGTGTTGCAGCCACTTTTTGCAAGCTTTCCCTTGTGCAGCACATAGCATTTACCAATACTAAAAGGTATGCAGTGTGAGAACAGGAAAAGAATTCTCTTGGTACAGTCCTTCCCAATCTGGACAGGGTTAAGGAGAGGTACTAAATGCTGCTTTTTGATCTGTGTGCTGCTGAACAAGTAAACACAATTATGCAATAAACAAGGGCTATAAACAGTAGGATACTCCAATGTTCATCTCACAGAGGACTATTACAACAATACTTATAACTTATTTTGTAAATATGTCATTAACAATTAACCTTGTGTTTTGCCCTAAATAGTACAGGTAAGTACAGTAACTTGCACTGCCTGAGAATATGCCCCCAAACCTTTATGTTCTTACTGTGCTACGAGGAGACACAAATCCCCCTGAAGGAGCAGGCCCACACTTCCACGGCCTCTGAAGGGAGAGGTGTGTATTTTGGGTGTGAGCAAAACACAGCATTTGGCAATTTGTAAAAGAACCTCGTTTGCCAAAGTGCAGTGAGGCAGAAGGCCCAGTGGGACAGGGAAGTGTTGCACTGAGAAGAGGAGACTGGAGATGAACCCAGGGTATCACACAGCTTTGGGCTGCCACCTCTCACAGCAGAACCCAGCACAGGTTCCTCAGGCCAGCAGAGTAAGAAAACGGGGAATGTTCCTCTTTTGATAGAGAGTGGGTGGCACTGGCAGCTGTGTGGTACCAAACTACAGCTGCATGGTCACACCGACTGTGGTGCTGCTTCCCAGCACTCCCCACTGTGTTTCCCCCCTATTTACAATCAGCCTCTGAGCAGTGGGAGAGTGGAGTGGTCTCCTCTGCTCACTTTATACATAGCTAAAGCTCTGACCAGGAGTACAGGACATTACAAAAACAGAACTGTCAGAGTTGTCAATTTTCAGCCAGAGAGAGGAAGTGTTTTACCATGTCCGTGATTAAGCACAGAAAAACCCCAAAACACAAAAAAAAACCCCGCAACCCAACAAAACCAAAACAAACCAAACCAATCAACCAAAAAATAATTGAAAAAAAATAAAAAAAATAAAAAATAATAAGAAAGCCATCTGGCACCTTTGAGACAAGGAACAAGCACCGCCTTGGTCGGGGTGATCAGCCCATGTCACCAGAAGCATCCCCGCAGGTGCCGCTCGCTCGGAACAGGAGCTCGCACAGTCCCACTGGATGTCCCCAGGCACCCAGACACGGCCACAGGTGCCCGGGGGGAGCAGCCTGGAGCCGGGGGGGCTCCGGGCGGCTGCGATCGGCCGAGGCTCCCTCGAGGCTCCCGCTACCCCCGAGCCCCAGCGCAGCGCTGCGGGGGCCGCAGCGACAGCCGGGCCGGCACACGGGCTCCCGCAGCACTGCCCGCAGCGGGACACGCTTACCTGGCCAGGGTGCTCTTGCCGGCGCCCGGCAGCCCCCGCAGCAGCACCAGCCTGCCTCCGGCCCGCGGGGCTCCCAGGCTCAGCCCGCCCAGCGCCTGCAGCAGCCGCTCCTCCGCGGCCGCGGGGCCGGGCCCGGCATGGGGGGCCCGCCCGGCATGGGGGGCCCGGGGGAGCCGCTCCGCAGCCCGGCCCCGGCCCCGGCCCCCACCCCGGCCCCGGGCCCGCGCCCCTCGGCCGCCGCGGGCGGGGCCGGGCGGGAATGCGCGTCCCTCCATGTCCCGGGCGGCCGAGACTTTGCCCCGCGAAAGCGAAAGCTGCCGGGAACACGGACACGGGCAGGGATGGGCGGCTGCACGGCCACAGCGCCCGGCTACGGCACTCGCTGCCGACCCGGAACTTTGGCCCGAGATACCATCTCGAGTTAGTTAAAACCAGGATTATTCCCCAAATTCTCCAAGGCAGCGCTGACAGCGTTCCAGTCACATGTGCTGCCTCTGTGTTGCGAACTACAGGGCAGGCTCGAAAGGGAGTGAATCATCACAGCCCGAAAGAGAAGTGGCGCTGGTTTCAGGACACCCACCAGGTACGCTCGGAGAATTCTTCGCCGCCCGTCCCTTCCCTAGCAACGAGCTATGGGAATCCTCTTCGACCACAGAAGCAGCAAGGATACCAAGGGGATGTAGCCAAACAACCGCCCGGCACGGAACAAATGACCCCGTGCATCACGCTCACTACACCACCCTAATTTATTTTTTTTCCAAACATATTATCCTAAAAGAAAGTAAAGGAAGTTTTAAAGATTTCTGTCCTCTAAAGGAAACCTGATTTGCATTAACTTGGTCACTAAAGAAGCCAAAGAAATTACAGCTTTCATTAAAACCAAAAATAGTTGGAGTGGTATCACACCCTCCCTCTCAGAGCTACACACAGCATCATGCCCAGCTTGGTTAGGAGCCAGCCCCAAGCACACACCACCACCAAACCTCAGTGCTGGAGCTTAAGGTTCTGAGATTCCAAACAGTGCTAAAGTGAGTGTTCACATCCAGAGAGAAAGCTTAGCTCCCCAGGGACACGGCACACCAGTGCTAACTGAAGCAAGTGGAGAAAATGTGGCAGGAAAGAAGAGACAGAAAATTTGAAATTAATAGGCACTGGGGAGGGGGGGTTAAAGTAAAGTTAAACTGGCAATACTCTACTAAGAGATGAAACATGACTTGCCCATATAAGAGTACTGTGAGAAAGTTGAAAACTGTTTTTATTTCAAGCATTCTGGAAGGCCAGGATTCAGTAACAGAAAATAGAGGCATTCAGATTTCTCACTCAATAAACAGAAGGAGGAAGACAGTATTAATCCTTGAGTGACATTTTCCTGAAATCAAACTAACTTGTCTGCTGCCACTAGTAAAATACAGAAGTCTGAAGCCGTGGTTATGGCAGGTATGAACTCCCTTCCTCCTCCCCTTTGCATTTTGTACAATCTGCTGGTGGGAGAGCAGGACATTTCCAGCCAAGGAAGACACACACACATACGTGGGAAATGCATTCAAACAGTGCAGCCAGAAAAATTTCACCAGTGGTACGACATTAATTTAGAAATACAAACATTGTTAGCTCCTTTCATGTAGGTGCAGTATTTAAGTGGAGACACATCGGCAAATTCGACCATGGTGGAGCTTCAGCATGAGTTCAGTCAAATCCTGGCTCTTCAGTTGATGTATAAACATATGCAGGGAAAGGTGAGGAAGAGAGATGAAAGAACAAATGGAGAAATATTCTGGATCTGCAAACTGCACAAGTGGGAAATATTATTTTTGACAAGTAGACACAACCAAGTTTCCTGCTTCTCTTCAATCTTTTCTCACACTTTTATTGTTAAGTGAGGTGACAGTTGTCTTTCCTGTCACTCCCTATGAGGTCTTATGCACACCTCATAATTGCTCTTTATAATGTGTCTATCTCTACATGCAAAAATATTTCCAACACCACTAGTAGAAACATCAAATCACTGGTTACCAGTGCTAGTTATACGTCTTCTCAGTCTACCACAAACCATACACACCCTTCCTCTAGCACATTTGAATCAGTTCTATAGTGAAATATTCTTGTTTCTATAGTCCCAAATTCCCCCAAATTCCCAAATGAGTCTAGCTGAAGGGAAGCATAAAGCCTGCTTTCAGGAGAGAAGGAGAGAAGTTGTGCACCCCTGGATGAGTGAACAGGAATGATGGATGAAGATTTTTACCATTTGAGATTGTAAAGGGACTGGGTGCAATTATGACTGAGGGTGAAGGCAGAAGGAGGCTAAGACACATAAGAAGCACCATTCCCTGCAGGTGAGCATCACTGCCTGCTTCTGTGGCAATATCCTGGATCCTGATACAGGTGAATTAAACACCACAGCCTGAAGCTCACAGCCCATAGTGACAGATGCTTCTGGTCTCCACTCTCAATCTCTTTATACCACACTTGAGGATGTACTGAGAAAATGTAAATCCCAAATGGCTTCAGAAAATGGCCTTTTGCCATACACAAAGTTATCTCAATTTTGATCATTATTACATGGACAGGGAGGTTGATATCGGGGGGCAGTGTTGGGGGGAGGTGGTCAAAGATGTAAACCAAAAAATCTACAGTGGTTTCTCTCTTCCAGGTCATCCCTCATCTTTAAAATCCTTGGTGGCCAACTGAAGTCCTTCCATGGTGGAATCAAAGTGAGAAGTTTCTGAAATAAAAAAAAAGAAGAGGGTCTACTGAAGTTCCACAACAGCACAGGCAGCAAAAAGAATTAACTGGTAATCCAGCCCTCAGACTGAGAAAAGTCTGTCCAATGGTTTTTACAGTTTCTAATACTCACACATTGGTTATTTCTTTAAAAAGTCAAAAAGAAGGCAGAGGAAGCAGACAATGGAAAACAAAGGAAAAATAAAAGAATGCAAGGAGAGTGGAAAAGGAAGTAAGAACTTGGATGTCAAAACTAGAGGCATAAGGACCTGAGCACCTCAAAGCTGAAAAATAAGGAGAAGAGTAACACAGTGGATTGGTTTTTTCTCTACATGTCACAAACCCTATACAAGGAACAGCTCTTCAACCAGTACCACCACAGTACAGATGCATCTCAATTTTTTTGTTACAATGTGAATTGTTTCCCCTGTTATATGCACTCAGGACCTCAGGCTTTCACCTTAGAGTTTGTGTGAGGCACTGGCACAACCCACTTGTTGCTCTTTCCTGAGAGCTCCAGAAACACTGCTGTGGGCAGCTCTTAGTCCCCCAGGTAATTAGACTCTCTGCTGAAGTGATTTTTTTGAGCCAGGTTTTCTTGGTAAGCACTGTAAAAGGCAGGTGAGGTTTCTCTGGTCACAATTCTGCGCACTTTTTCATGCTTCATTTTGTTTATTAGTGGTTAAAAGTTGAAGGACAGATAAGTTTTTTCACTATTATCTCTGTATCAAAGTAGCAGCTGGAAGAGGTTTGACCATGGGATGATATTTTCTGTGGCAGTACTGGAAGACTGCTTTAGTCTGCTTTGTATCCTGCAGATACAAATCCTTTTTTCATTTTAGCCAAAAGCCAGTCCTGCCTGTCCCAGCTATACACTCCTGCTTTTTTGCCCATGTCCTGCTGATCTCATGGGGTCTAGGACAATTCATTTCATTGCCATAGTCCGGACCAAAAACTTTTTGGATGTCTTCATGCATTAGATGTTAGAGCTGCACTATCACACTCAGAAGCATCACAGTGAAGGGAAGTGCCGGGAATAGCATAGCCAGGGAAAGGAGGAGTGACAACACAGGGTTATCAAGAGACTTGTCCCATCAAAACCACACCCTTCAGGGCTGTTGTGGAAGAAGTATTCCTGCAGGGAGTTACTGACTGCTGTACTTCAAAAAGAAATACGTCAGCTTCTGCTTTGCAGTAGTGCTGCAGATAAATGATTGAACGGACACATTTGTATTGCACTGGCATCTGTGAGTCCTGGTCTAAGGAGAATTTCTAGGCACCAAAATAATGCTGTTTTCACTGATCTCGACATTTCTCAAACTGGGAACTCTTGCTTAATCTCCAAAACAAATACTAATGTGCTGCCAATGTTGCAATAAGGAGCTCTCACTAAAACTCGAGATTAACCCTGTGTTTTCACAGAGAAACACTGTTCATCTTCCCATTGGAATAAAAACACCCCTACACAACATGAATACAGAAGCGTGTTCATCTGGCTAACAGATGAATTTGTACTTGGCCAGTAATGCTCAGTTTGCTTTCCAATCGAAAGGGACCAAAGTGATCATATTAGCTCTGCCTTGATTTCCTATGATTTTAAAATCTTTTGGTGGGAATGTCGCAATTTTCCTAGTTTTTTATTTCCCCCCTAACACATGAAGGAATGAAATCCATTCCAACATTTACAGTTGCTCACTTGAGAAGTTTCACAACCACTCTGGGATATCATTCTTGGCAAGTCTGCTTTAATCAGCAACCAGGGGGGAATTATTTTGTGGTGAGGCAAGACAACCTTATCTCTCAAAGCCAGGGGCACTATCCATCAGGAAAACTCACCTGTCTTTTACAATGCCTGCATGCAGACGTTGTGGAAGCACTGGAATACTCACCCAGTATCCTGTGCCTGACAGTGAGCATAAGCCAATTGAAAACCCTAAGACATGTCTCTTCCTTTCCACATACTTTTCTTGGTTTAATTCTTTTAATATTCTTCATTTGTAAAAGCTTAAAAGAGTCCTCCACCTGAAGGTTTGGTTGCAGAATACATGGCCCTGATATCAGAGCTGACTGCAGCCCAGACAGGACACCCTGCACGTTCTCTCCTCGTATCTGCAGCAGCACGAACTCATCTGCTCCCTTGCCCCAGCCTTGGCACTGAGCTGGACCTTACAGCAGCTTATCTAAATGCCTCAGTCCAGCAGAAATTATTGATTTGTTTGCTGTGGGGTTGGGGAGTTAAATTATAGCCTTCGTGTCAGCCAGCAAGTGCCGGAGCTGCTATCTGGAGCAGGGCTGGGAGGAAGGGCACCTCACACTTTGGGCAGCAGTTACCCATTGCATCAACCTGGTCTGAGGTGGCAGATCCCAACTCCAGAGCAGCCTAAACCCATCTGACCTCTGGTGTCTCATCCTCTCCCTCCAACAGCCTTCAGGACTTTCCTTCACTCATTTCAGATGCTGAGCTTAAACAAAGCAAAACAAAAACTCCCAAAATAAAACTACAGCTCTATCACCCCATCCAAAATAGATCTCAATGACCAAGCTCTGCGGAGACAGTGCAAGGCTTTTGCCAAGCCAAACACTGATAGGGAGTCTTCTTTCATGGCAAAGTCTGCATTCCTATATTCCATGGAACTAATACAGGCTGCCACCGTAGAGCATTAGACTGCAATACCACAACATAACAAACTGGGGTTTCCTGGCAGCAGGCAGCACTGGGTCGCAAACACACAGGGCTCTGGGTCATTTCTGCTGCACTTGTGACAAGCAGGAAAGGAAGACTGAAACAATTCTGGGAGAAGCAGAGAAGACAGACAAAGGGAGTAAATCTAATGGGAAAAAACAGTTTGTTGGATTCAGCAACCATAAAAAGGTACAGACAATAAGGCAGGATAATCTGCTAGCATGTGTTTTTCTTGAAGTACAAAAGGAAAAGGTTTCGTATTTCACAATTTTCTCCCAGGAAGATGGCAAGAAACATCTGTTTCTTTAGCATATAAATGTTTAATCAATAACCTGGACATTTCTGGATAATAGCTTAGGATACAAACCCACACAGACATCCTGTTAGGACCATAAGCCAAAGTCCTGCCTTTAGAGTGTATTAGCAATATTATAAATAAGTAGCTTCTAAAAATTAGTAGCAGGTGTAGGTCTAAGTATTTTGTGAAAATATTTTTTTATTTGATTACCCAATATTGTAGTATTTGATTATATAAGAGGAAAATACTGCTACCAGATGTTATTAATGATCTGGGCTGAGAGCACCCTGTGAGACTGGTGCCCTCAGGGCCATGTGGTGCACAGAGATCTCCCTCATCTTCCTACATTGGTAGCTGGTACCAGCTAATCAGCCTGCAATGTCATTTTTTTCATCAATGACATATAATCAAATCAAACCCCATTCAAGCGGTTTCAAATCCAACCCAAACTATTCAACTTCTTCCCCTCTGACATGAACATCCACTGTGAAAACTTCCATGTTTGTAACAGTCCCAACACAGTGCACATCCACCTCCTTGACTCCTGCTTCAGCCATCAACTGGAGGCATGGTCAGGTCAGGCACAGGGCAGCAGGTGACAAAGACCCCCTGACCAGACCCCATGTGGATGATATTCCAGCAGTCCTGTGATGTCTGGATAGGAACAATTTAAGCCTCAGGATATGCAAACTTTTTCTGGCTCAGTTCGCTCATGGTGCAAGTTATTCTACTTTCACGTACCTCCGTTTATTTGTTTAAAAACTACATTTTCCATTTTGGAAAGAACAACTGGCAGCAAATGATAGAGAAGTTAAGCTAGCATTTTCCTGCTGGAACTCATAATCCTTCCTTCTTATCTCAACCTTCCCAGAATATCTCTCATAAACAAACCACAGAAACTTTGCCAAGTTACCAAAGGGCTCAAAAATTCATGAGACAAGCAAGAACATGATAGCACAATTTGTCACACCAAATGAAAACAATAATGAAAACTTAACACTTCAGTACATGGAGTCTTACTATGACCTCCGGCTACTGTTTCTCCACTGCCACTTTTTCATAAATTGGTGAAATACTGTTTTATTACTCACGGAGTTCTTTTCATAATTAGACCCTTAATGGAGCCAGCATTACTCTCCATGCTGAAAAGACAAGGAAAGTAGGACTGTGATGACTCACAACAGATTGTCACAGCAATCAAAATGGGAATAAATTCCAGCTCTTAGGCATCCTACCCTGCTACTTTCACTTCAGCATGCATGTTCTAGATTTCAGAGGAAAAATAAAATAATATATTTTTAATAACAAAATACTGACTTCTCTTCTCCCCATTCAGGCTTGAAAGAAATAAAATCTGAACAACCCTCAACCCTAACTCAATTAAAACCCAAGGGAATTGGGGGATACTAAATGCACCTTAAAAATTCTAACAATTCTTTAGATATTTGGTCAAATATCATAAAAGAGTGAAACATTCACAAGATGACTGATTACCTGTTTGTTCATGCAGAATTTAAGACAGTCAGTCATGACTGATGAAATGCAGCATCCAGACAGCCAGTACAGGTTATGATGTTCTCCTCTATCACATCTTGACACAGCTCCATATCTGATAGTGTTTCAGAAGAGTCTTGATTCTCTTGGTTATTTTTATTTAGATCTTCAAGACTAATAATATCATCTAAAAAATAAAGAACTTACAAACTAGCAAAAAACACCTGAAATTACTTTACAAAATCTGTAATTTCTGTTGTGTCAGGATGGAGTATTTATAGAAAAAGCTTTTATTTTATCATAATCCTCTTGATTTTGCCTCCTAAATGGTTTATAAAAGAAATGAAATCTTTCAGTTTTGTCACTCATAGGGGATGGAGAGTCAGAGACAACATCCACGCATATGTGTGTCTATTCCCACTCTAACATTGCCTCTCCAAAAGCAGCCTTTCTTCTAAAACAGAGAAACTTCTATCTTATTTTAGACAGCAAATTCTATCAGCTTTCAGGCAACTACTGTTGTGTATTTTTAAACTTGTTACTGAACCTGTGAAATTGTACTGCATTAATATGGAAATCATGGGAAAAGACAATGAGCAACCCATAACCTCCACACTGCAGGAATTAATGCATGCAGAAGTCCAGAGCTTCACATGAACCCTGATATCTCTTACTGCTCAGGTGTGTGACCTCAAGTGCTGTTTGACAGCAGCTGGACATGAGCCAGCTGTGCTCAGGTGGCCAAGAAGGCCAATGGCATCCTGGCCTGTGTCAGCAGTGGTGTGGCCAGCAGGAGCAGGGCACGGATTGTCCCCCTGTGCTCGTCACTGGTGAGGCCACAGCTCAAGTTCTGGGTTCAGTTTTGGGTACCTCACTATAAAAAGACACTGGGGCACTGGAGCACGTCCAGAGAAGGGACACGGAGCTGGAGAAGGGTCTGGAGCACAAGTGCTGTGAGGAGCAGCTGAGGGAGCTGGGGGTGTTTGGTCTGGAGAAAAGGAGGCTCAGGGGGGACCCCATCACTCTGCAGCTGCCTGAAAGGAGGGGGAGCCAGGTGTGTGTCAGTCTCTTCTCCCACATAACAAGTGACAGGACAAGAAGAAGTGGCCTCTAGTTGCACTGGGGAGGTTTAGATTAGATATTAGGGAAAATTTCTTCACTGAAAGGGAGGCTGGGCATTGGAACAGGCTGCTCAGGAAGTAGTAAAATCATCATCTCTGAAAGCATTTAAAAAGCAGGTAGATGTGGCACTGAGGGACATGGTTTAGCGGTGGGCTTGGGCAGTGCTGGGTTAACAGTTGGACTCAATGATCTAATAGGTATTTTCCAACCTAAATAATTCCATGATTCTATGATTATGCTGCCAACATTTAGTGCTAATGAAGTTTAATTAACTTGAAGATACTCCATCTTTCAGGGAAGTAAAGTCTCAAGAAAGACTATGTCATGCTAAACACCATTTTGATATAGAATGGATAAACTTGAGCTAATTACCAGAATATTTTCATGTGGGAAACTTTATAAGCAAGTTTAGCACTTAGATGAGGAAAAGTGAAGTGAGGATAGCAACCACAGGTCTGTGGACCACAGACACGATCAATGGCAGCACAAATTCATTTATCACATGATCGTGCTTTTGCACAAAGAGGAGTGTTATCACTCATTGGTAATGAAAAATCCTTTGATAAGAATTTTATACAGTTTTTGTACCACAGAATAGACTTACCAGTCAAACCATCTCCATTCTGCAATCCATTTGTTTTCTGTTTTTCCTAAAATAGATAACAATAGTCCAGCAAAAAGAAAGTATGTGACAAGAGATGTTATTTTGGGCAAGAACAAAGTCATGTTCTGTTTCATAATTACTAGTTCATTGCAGTAATAGTTTGAATATACTAGTTCAAATCAGAATTTTCCTGACTTCCATTACCAGACAAGGAAGAAAAGTAATTTGTAAGCTAACACTTTCCAGCTAGACAAAGAGAATTAATTCTCCCACAGTCGTGTAGAATAACTTCTCTGCTGCAACTCTAGCAGAGGTGATGGAATAGGAGATTTTCTCAGATGATGAGAGAAAACTATAAAAAGGAAAACATCTGAATGATGGTAGCTTGTACTTAACATAGGTCAAGTATCAAAGTTTTTTCACCCTTTTTAAAATATTCTGAAGTTGATCTTTCAAAACTTGCATCCTACCATGCCAATGAGCTGGTTTTAGAAATATTCAGAAGAGGACAGAAAACATCCATCTCCTCATTGTGGATATTAAAGCAAATTTACTAACAAAGAACTGAAGAATTCCCCTTTGCACCTGAAATATTGGAAAGCCTTCCAAAATCCCCTAAAAAAATCATACCTCCACAGAGGTCTTCCACAGTAAATAGATCATCTTTGAAACTTTCCAGTCAAGGGGAACTATATAATCATCTGGCAACAAGGATTCTGCAGAAGAAAATATTTTTTGCAGTTGAGTGTTCAGATCTCTCCACAGCCAAAATAAATCACTGAATTACAAATTTTGCACACGTTATTTAATTTTTTTTAAAGCAGATATTTAGATGAGCCAGCAGCAAAATCAGAATTCAGAGTTTCTAGAATCTAAGGCCAGTGCACAAGAGGGGAAAGAAGGGGAAGGAGATCTCAGTGTGGCTTCTTTATTTAGACAAAAGCATTCCTACCATACTTTCATTTCCCCCACATACTCCCCTAGAAATAGGCACACAGAAGAAAAACAGAGTTTCCAGCCAATAAATTAAAAGAAATGGAACTTAAATAACAACATTTAAATTTCTAAATGTTTGATTAAAACGCTTGATCAGTAGAGAAGATGACTACTAAGATGTTTTAACTCTAACACTATTTAAGAAGCTGAAAATAGATTCTTTATAGGAAAACTGTCTGAAATATATTTACACTTATATGAGAACCATACAAAAAGACAAGCAACTAAATCTTTCATTTATAATTAACTAAAGACATTTATTCACCAAAATTTCCCCTCCAAAATAACTGCAAAGAAGATTGATTGCAATTCCCAGTGTTGTAAAATAACACCACTTAAATGTGTGCATCAATAAATAGTTGCCTGTCAATATATTGTAGGCCACAAAAAAAAAAACAAAAACAGCAGGATAATTTTTGGAATTGTAGGATATTATTAATAAAGGAGAAGCCAGGCACAATTCTGATGGGTAAACCCCAGATGTCAGCAATCACAAGCTGGCAGAACTTCAGAGATGTCGGGGTGGATTTGTATTTCTTAAAGGTTATTTCCAAAGGAAACTCACCTAAACTCCAGAGAATGCCACCTGTTACTGACTCAGAGAAGGGCACTTGGTTCACTAACCTGCTTAGTGTTTCTGAATGCCTGATTATTTTTTTCTTTCTTGGAAGATGCCCTTTTTCAAGTCATGGCCAACTCCTGCTAAGATTATGAAGTTTGAGATCACAAATATGAAGATTCACCAAGGTTGGAGAAGAAAAATGTTTCATGTGTACCAGTTGAGGACATCAACAGTATTTCCTTGCTTAATTTCAGCTGTATATAGCAAGTTCTTAGGTGTGTGGTGCCAGATTGAGGTAAAGCAGCACTACAGGTCCTTTAGGGACCAAGCCAAGTAATGCTTCCTGTGATTTACATCACTGTTCTGGCAGGTGGCATTGCCATTGACTTTTAAAAAACAACAAAGAATCCTGAGGTCAGTTTGAGTAGATAAACAGACATAAGCTGCTCCTCAGTTGTCATATCAAAATTTTCATATGAAAATTCCTGCTTAACTTTAAATTCTGCTGAAACAAACAAATGTAAAAGTACACTGAATAGCTGGCCTGTGTTTTTTAACCCTATTTGCTGGCTAAATGAAAAGTTTCTCCATTAAATTTGGACCCAATAAGCTGGGTACAATTATGCACAGGGAATATGGCTGCTCCTTCAGCAGGTGTTCTAGGGTGACTTCCAGGCAAAACTCTGTTGGAGTCACTAGTTACAGCTCTGTGGGATTACATTAGCCTGGAATATACTGGGAAGTGATGGTTGGCACACTCAATTCCTTTGAGGACTGATTGTCTTTTACCTGCTAACTTAAAATTCTTAAACTGAAAGTACAAAAATAAGACTTCTGGAGCTCTGGAAGGTAGGTATAAAAACTAGGACACTAATTAATCAGGCACATTTAAAAAGAAGATATTCACTATCAGAAGACATCTTGTAAGTCTGATATTCAATTTCAAACTAAATCAGATTTTGAGAAAGATTTTCAACAGCACCTAAGCCACATAAGAGTGTATGAAAACTTTATGAAAAAAAAATGTTAGTATCTGGAATATAGAACCAAACATGCAGCCTTTATATAACAGTGCTCATTTTGTACCACATTTTCATTTAGTTCCACAATCATGGCAGTAAAATCTTACTCAGTAGGATGTATTAAAATATCATTTAATTCTGTAATCAATACAGCAAAGTCTTACTAGGATATATTAAAATGTCAGCAAGAGTTTCACGTTTGGATTTAAAGTTAGTCCGTTTTTGTTACTAAAAAGACTGCAAATACAAGGCCAAACGAAAAGCCCTTTTGACAGAGACTGAGGATTTTAGGTAAAAACTAAAAACTATCACCAAAACAGAAGTGATTTGCTTCAACAGCATTAATATTTAACTAAGAACTGCAATAAAAATTAGTTTTTAACTATAGTATTTTAATTTGTTTTTTGGTTTGGAGGGAGTGTTTTTGTGGTTTTGAGGGGGTTGTGGGTTTTGGTTTTTTTATATAGAAGTAGAAAGAAAAGCATTATACCCAGTGGAAGACCTGGAGAACCAAAGAGCTGCACAAGTTGAAAGGCAAATCCTAATGATAAGGGAAGTCCCAGAAAACTACATTTTGTATCTGCATCTTGATAATCTTCAAGTTGTGATGCCTTTGCTGGCTCAGGGTCATCTGCACCATTTGCATTTTCACTGCAGCTTGCCAATGTATTAGAATCTTCTGGATATTCAGAAACAATTTCAGCAGAAGACAAAATATCTGGTTGGCCATTTGTAACCTCTGAAGAAATGTGTTCACCCTCGTCCTCCATTTTATTAACTACCTGTTGTGGCTGAAGAGCTGTAGCTTGCTCCTCCTTTGTTTTGGAATCTACACAAACCCTACAGGCAAATTTTGATATAGGAGAACATTGTCCAGAATGAATGTAAGAAATATTATATAACACAGCATCCGCATCTGGAGTGGGTAAGGAATATTCCTGCAATGCACAGTCCTGTTCCTGTGATTCTCCACAGTTCTTGCTTTGAAAGTGTTTTTGCCTCACTTCCAAAACACTATTCTGGGGAATATCTTCTCCTGTCGGGACATCCTTCCCTCCCTCTGTATGACCAAAGATTTGTCTTGGTAGGTTAAACTTTGGTGCTAAGTTGACAATTCTCCTGTATCTCTTCCTCTTCAATGTAGTTGGTGTATCATCATTCATTGGCACATTTACTTCACTTGAACCCTGCATGAAGGTAGTCCTGACTTCCACTTGGGAATCAAAGTGCACTTTACCAGTTGGAGATGCAGACAGACCATTGTTTATTATATTGCCAACTGCCTCTGTTTCTGTTTCATGATGGTTTTCCTTTACCAATCTCTCATTTGACTGAGAGCAGTTTAGCTCTGATGAACTGTTTGTGTGAGTCTGTTCAGGTTTCCTCACTTTTTGAGATCTTTTTTCACTTACAAATTTATCCTCAGAGCAAGGAGAGAGAGAAACTTGAGTATTGAAGTCCATTTGCAACTCCTCAGTAGATAAATTAATTGAAAAAAAAGCCCAGGCATTGGAATTAGTCTCTTGTGTTTTTAATGGACATTTGCCCTCTGTGTTATCAGGCACGTTATCAAGTACATCTGAATTGTAACACTCAGAGGTCTCTTTGTCTTCACTGTTTAAACTTATCAGCTTGGCTTCCAAATCAGGTTCACATGTAATTTCACACGATCTCAGTTTGTTTTCTGGGCTTAATGGCATATCATAATCTTCAGAAATGCCTTCTGTTTCCTGGATGGAATTTTTATCATTGCTTATTGTTAGGAAATTGCAGAGATTGTCTTTGTGCCTTTGCTTTGCTTCCTTATCATCTAATGCATTTTTGGTTAGGTTTTCGGTACAAAAAGTTTTTATTTCTCTTAAAAGAAAATTGTCACTTTCTACAGGCAATTCATTTTTCTGTGCACTATTTGATATCAATGAGACCTCAGGCATAGCAACCAGTAAACTCTCTCTTGAATCCCCTGCAGCTTCTTCTAGGTTTTCATCACCACCCTTAGGCTGCTCTTCACAAACTGTTACTGGATCCTCTGGGCCGTTGCTGAATGTACACAATGATTTTTTCTTTTCTTCTTCCAAGTCATCCTCTTCACTTTCTGATCCATCATGGTCACCTGGAACTGGATGATAAGCTACTCCACGTAACATTTTCTTTGTAACTTCTGTACGATTACTTTTCGTTGTTTTGTTTCTTTTTCTCTTTTTCTTCTGTCTTGCTTTTGTTAACAGGTATCCAGGGTTCTTCCTTAAAATCGCCTCCCTGTGTGAAAACAAAGAAGATCAAATGTAAAACCCCAAACAAATAGAAAAAACACCCCCCCCTAAACTACAGCAATAATGTATTCATGGTGATTGATTTGAAGAATAGCTACTTTATGTTACTATGATGATCAAACACAGACTATCTGCTTTTTTCAATACATAACATCTCAGATAACACCTACTATTGATTAAACAAATGCTTAATCAACACAGTTCAGGACGATCCTGAACATTCAAATCCGTTTAAGTAAACCCAGCTGCCATCTCAATAACTTTGCTTTGCAAGAAACAAATCATCATTAGACCAAACGTGCTTCTGGATGTCTTACTAGCATGATGTTTGAGTAATAGATCCTGAAGAGCTGATACTATTCAGAAATTTCGTTAAATGCCATGTGGAGCAGAAAGGTCCTAAGTAGAGGACAATGTCATCCATTAAGTTCAAATACTCAAATTCAAAACATATGAACCAAAATCCAAATAATGTAAAGCCACAGTGACTATAGCAACTCTGATATTTACTGTTCAGTATATTAAGTGTTGACTCATACATATTCGGAAGAAATATTTCATATTTTATTACCAACAAAATAAGACACTGTGAAAAAAATTAAGATGTTGTAGGAAAAATAATATGTTTATTTACAGTTAGTTTTGTAGCTCTTTTCAGAGTGTCTTTTTTATTTTGTCTGAATTTCTCATCAAACTTAACAGAAAGTTGCCCTGACTTCTCTGAAATCTTGACATTGGCCCATCAGCCAGCTAATCCTGAAATGAAAACTTGTAAGAAAAACCCAGTCCAGGATTCTACGCAGGAACCTAACATCTCCCTTTACAATTCTTCAGAGAAATTAGATTTTCAGAGCTAAGTTTGATTGATAAATCTTTGTACCAAAGACCTGCTACTTTTCTGTAATTCTTCACTTTTCTGAAACCCTTTGTTTGGGATAGTACTTCACACAACACATGAAGGCCAAGCAGCAACTGGAATTGCAGCTTGGGGATTGATTTCAGGGAATGCATATGTAAAATCACCTGCTTTATTAAGTGCTGTATTCTGAAATTCTTGAGAGAAACAATACAAAACAAACCCTAAAAGGTTGACTGTCAATGTAGAAGGAAAGCTGATCACTAAGAGGCAGCCTGGGAACTAATGGCAATCTATCCTTACCCTTCGTTCATTTTTAAATTTATTCACTGTTAGTCTTTTATAAGTTCTTCCTTAAATTGAACTCTACAAAGCAAACCCTCCTAATTCTCTGTGTGCAAAGGACAGCAACAGCCTTATCAGCATAGCAATGAAGTTTGTTGACAGGATTCAAAAGTCCTGGTGCCTTAATATTGCTGCAAAAGGCACTACAGATCTCCATAGTGATCTTGTTAGAAAGCACACAAATTTTATTTCCCTATAATAGGGACATATATATGTCCAGACAAGAAATCCTACTAAGAAAGGGGATTTTCTTCAAATGTTGGCATTTAAGTCCAAATAGTGCTTTTCTCCAAATAATGAAAACTGACATCCCCAGATCTGTGTATTTTCAATACAGTGCCCTATGGTTTAATGGGAATGTCCACACCACTGATGACTGAAGTTAGCCAAGACAAATTCCATGCTGAATTCTGTTCACAATACACTCCATAGTCAGCAAAATGCCTCCTGTCTCTCCAGAGAAAGAGACATAGGATGCCAAAGTTTTAGGACTGAATATATCTTATTTGTCTATTGAAATAAATGATATCAAAGTGAAGTACCTGCAATAGTAGCTGGAGAGATTACTTTCTTACATATACCTCACATATGCAAAAATCATATACTAATCCAAGAATATATCTTAAATCCTGAGATTAACTTTCTTCTTTGGTGAATAAAATTCATTACTTGAAAGTGGTTTTAGACAAGGAAATTCTCTGGAGTTTTCAGATTCAAAAACTCCCTTACCAGTGAAATAATGTCCCAGTTTTAACTGTTTTTAATGTAGCGGGGAATAAAACATCAGACCTGTGCATCACTTCCAAGAAGAATTTATTGGTGCACCTAAAAGTCCTTGTGCTGCCAGAACAACTGCAGAAATGACAACCAAATTACCCATGTCAGCACTGGCACAGGGAAAGGAATTAACTTCACCAGCCTTGATATTATTGTAGCTAAACTTTGCTTGTCACTCACTTCTCCCAGATGTGAATTTGCACTGCTGCTGCTGGAAATGAACTTCCCTAATACTGGTGCAAGCATGTTTCTGTTACACACCTGACAAGACTTTCAGAACAACGCTGACAGAAACCTTCTTAGGCTGGGATGTTGCATCAAAGGGTATTGCAGAAATGAGGGAAAAAGTCTTAAAGGTCCGTGTACTTTCTTAATCTCCTTACTATTATTTCTGAATCAGGAAGGAAAAATCACACTGTATAGGATTCACTTCAGAATGCAAGAACAGAAAAAAAAAAAAAATCACGTACACCAAATAATGTTAAGATAATCCTTCAGATGATCCAGAAAAGCTAACAGCTATTACTGCATTGAAATTGCTGCACGTCAAAATAATAACAAAGGAAAATGTTGATATGAATGTTTATAACAGGTCAAGGAAATTAGTTTTTGAAAGATTTGAATTTCCTAAAGAAAGGACTAAAGCAAAAAGGAAAGTGATGAACTATTAAGTTCAGAATAACAAAATGCATTATTCTTCATGGTTCCAGGAAATCTATGTTTTTCAATTGATTCTAAGAAAATACTACTCCAAGGAAATATTCCAATGCACTGTGAAGACCTAGCTAAAATTTCCTGCTTGGGTTATAACACTGGATCATGTTAAAGTTTCTGTATTCAATTAAGCAAAATGTCTACTAGTTTTAATAAGATTTGTCCTTGTTCCTTCTCTTTCAGTCCACCTACATGTCTTTTGAGAGTTTCTTTTACTATAAAAAACCATATGGCACAACCACTGGGAAAATGTAAGAACCAGCATGGAGACAGACTTCTCATCTTTACAGGGACTTTTGCTAGCGAGCTGTTATTAAACCCATACAACACACGCAAAAGGGAAAAGAAAAAAGGGGCTATTTCAGCTGGTATTTAAATTTTGCTACATATTATGCATTTAGAAACCTGGTTAGTAATAAAAAGACTTGAAAAAATATAACAGTATCTTTGTTGAAATAGGAATTCTCTTTCTGTAAGACTTCTAAATTTCTCAGCCTACTGTTTAGACAATACTAAAAGATTTTTGCCATAACTCTGTTACAAATGACTTTAAGGTTGTATCCTGCTGCTCAAAGTAGCACTGACCAGCTTGATTGAGAGTCAGTGCTCAGATAACATTTTCAACTGGAGAAACAAATGCACTTTCACTGAAGCAGAACATACTAACTAATTAATCTAAAGCAATTAGCCACATTTTGTTGAAAAATGGCAAAACCAAAAGAGTTACTTATTTGCAGATTTCAGCTCCAGTGTGCATCTAAGTTGATGTCTGCTTGATATAGAAACATGCCTGCAGTCACTGCTGTAATGAAATACAGAATAGAATCATAGAGTCATTTAGGTTGGAAAGGATCTCTGAGATCATTGAGTCCAACTATTAACCCAAAACTTTCAAATACATCACTAAACCATGCACCCAAGTGCCACATTTACATGCCTATTAAATACCTCCAGGGATGGTGACTTCACCACTTCCCTGGGCACTTTCCCTGGAAAAGGCCAGTAAAGAAATGTTTTCTAATCATCAGGCAAGACAGAGGAACAGAAAATTTAAAATCCAATTCTATATGACATTTAGCAATGAGGTACATGGTCTTTCAGAAATGTATGCCACTATTGATCTCCAAAGTCTCTGGACTGTTTTCAACATAAAAATTACACCAGAGCAGCATACCTAAGGTGGCATTTACTGGGCTATACTTCACTTTCCCCATCTGGTAAGTTCAAGTACATTCTTGAATTCCTTGTCACCTAATTTTGCTTCAGAAACAGCTGAAAATTGAAGTTATAATTTTGGAATTTAAAAAAAAAAATAGCTAAGGTACCAGCTTTTTTGTTACACGTTGCCTTTAACACTGAAATGAGTGATCAAGTTCCACAAAACCAAATAGAAAATTGTGTTTTATTATCAGGTGATCAAGCACCTGGAAAAAACCACAAGACTTGCCAGCATTACTGGGTTTCCTGAAAGTTGAAATTCCATTGGACAGCTAAGCATTCAACTCAGCACTTTGCTGCTGAAGAAACAGTGTTTGTCACCCTTTGCTACTTTGCTCCAGATGTCGCCCTTGCACTACAGTCTTTTGCTGGCTCTAGCACTCTCCTTGTGGGTGGATTCACCTGCCTGACCTGCATCAAAAGAAAAGAAGTACATACTTCATTATTACACTCATTTAACTCTCCAAAGCAAGAAGTAAAAAACGTGTCTAGCTAAGACAAAGAAGTGGTTGGTGGGAACAAGTGAATACCTTCAGAAGCAATATGTCAGGTTGCCTCACAGCAAGGAAATTCACCACAAATTATTTGTAAGAAATGTTTACACACAACAGCGTTGCAAATTAATTTTCTCTGCCCCAAATCAGTTAAGATCCTACTAGCTGAATTAAATCTGAAGCAACTCAGTATTTATTACTCTTTTGTCACTCAATAGCATTGCCACTGTGGTGAGATTTAAGTACCTTTATAAAATAAACTAATCTATCACAATGCTCAAAGAGCTGGTTCAATCTTTATATTTTCTGCAGGAGTGATGTATATACAGTTCTATGCAATGTATAATCAGTCATCAGACTGCTGCCCTGTTATAGTCCAGACACAAAAGACCTTGATCTAGAGAATACACAGAGAACAGCTTACAACTGGTGTGATTAAAGCATGCCTTCAGAAGCTGTACATTTAGTCAAATACATGGCAAAGTGCAAGCACTTCACTTTCCAAGGTCAAAAATCCAAACAACCCACCCACCAAAACCCCCATGTTCCTGAGGTAACAGCAATTCCGTTTCAAATTACAATCCATTCCCTTCACAGAAATTTCAGGTGGGGTGACTTTACTGATCTTTGTCCTGCCTGCTTCATGGAAGTCATGAATATCTCATTATTTAAATGTCCTACTTTGGTTCCTTAGTCATGGAATATGCTGATCAAGATTAAAGAAATGAATACTGAATATACTGTTTGATACCTATGTTTATGTTTACAGAATATACTTGTGCCTTGTATGAAACACCTACTTTCTGAACAAGTGGAAAAAAAGCTGCTTCAACCACCTCTAGGTGCCATAAAAATTGACACAATTCAAAACTGAGAAGAGAAACTAAACAAGTCCCCCAGCAATAGATGGACTGATGGATGCCAACAGATGGAGAAGAGGTGCCATTTTTTTCTATGACTGAATTTTTCTGCACTATTAAGTATGACTTGGTGTTAAAAAGCAGGTTAAGGCAAAGAAAGGACAACATGAAACACTCCAAGTGATCTGATTACATCTTAAGGGGATGTACTTATAACAGACAGAAAAAACCCTGCAGTTTCACCATTAGCCTTTCCCCCATGAAGGCTCAGAGGTTCAATTTTAAGTTCTGGCAACATTAAGTCCTTTGAAAAGAACTTGATGAGCACCAATACCAATGTTATGCACTGCAAATACAGTACCAATCATCTTGCACTCTGAAGTTACTGTTGAAATAAATAAATAAATATTTAAACCAGAAAATAAGAAGACCCACATACTGTGATACATCATCCTAGCATCTGAACACAGATGACAGATATCATAATAGGATGCAAAGATAAGCAAGTACAACAAAAAGGTTTTAAAAGCAAAAATGAGATTTACAGGGGGAAGCATTGACCTTTCTTACCAATGCACATTCACACCAAAAATGTAAAATGAAATTTAAGGTGAGATACAAGCAAAATCAAGTTGAAGAAAAATACCGGTGGGAGACTAAGGAAACAACAGGGGCATAATGAAAGCAGAATTAAATATTTGGAGATAAGTAATAAACTATTCCCTGTTAGGAACTGTCAATGGAAGATGACAGATTTTGGGTGTATTTAAAGTAATTTCAATTAGGAAAATTATAGCAAATACCTAACTAGCCACAAAAGCACTAACTGTAATTCTGGAACAAAAGCATGAGAAGATACTGTAAACTTAAGGAGGAAAAACGTATGAAGACAAATATATTGTATGACACAAAATACTACTTTTAACAGAACAAGAAAAAAAATCAAAAGGACACCTTAGGGGGTGGGGTACAATATGCTCAGCTTTTAAATCAGCATGAGATAGGACTGAGGCATTTAAAAAATTAGAGAATAAGGCATTGCTCTCCACACAAGTTTACAATGAAGGGGAAAAATGAGAAGGAGGAGATGGATCCAGAGTTATAAAAACAACTGCAATAACAGACACACAGGACTCCGATGAGAAAAAAGCGTTCAAGAACAATCAAAAAAAAGGGGGGGGGGGGGGGCGGGGAAGTTACAGTAGGAAAACGGTGAAAGAAAACAGTATCAGCAAACATTAAGTAACCAGCCTGTAACCTAGATTATAGCAACATGAAAAGTCAAATACTGGTAACTGCAGACAATGTTACTATTCAAAACATCTGCTCCACTTGTTGCACTCATTCTGTGCATCTCACATGTTCCAAGAGATACTGAGAACTACAGAGCATTCAGATAAAATGCACATTCTGTGGATGTTATTATACCTTTTTCAACAAATCTCCATATTTTGTCATGCTAGCATCCAAATTTTGCTTACTATTTCCTCATACTATACTTTGGTATTCACTTATTTCCATTTTCAAATATCTTTTACCAAAGGACTCGAGATACAAAAAAGACATGATGAATTACTCCCTTAATTACTCCCCTTTTACAAAACAGCCCTGTATTAGAGTGTTGGGGATGAACAGATGCAGAAAAGAGTCTTTAAATTCTGCACTTTAATGAGCATCAATAGAAATTCGTCTTCAGACAGAAAAAAAATACTTTAGACAAGCACTAATATATGCTATTATTTTCTAGTTCTGGAAATACAATACAGCTAACAAATGGACACTGAGGGACAGAAAGAGGGAGCAGTTAAAGGTGTTGTCAGTAACCTGTAAGCAACTCTGCCAACACAGCTATGAAACAACATAACCAGAATAAAGGATACAGCCAGTTTGGCTGCTAGCTAAAGCCAGGAAAAGTGTTCATCTGGGAATAAGAACAGCATCACAGCCACCATCCAACACCCTGAGACCAGGCAGCATTTCCATTAGTGATTTAAAACTCTGCTCTGATAGGTAAGGGCTAACTCTTCTGATATTTTGGACTCTGTTTTCACTCAATCACTTGTAATAGAATAACTTCTGTCAGAAAGGGCCTCTGGAAATCATGTGGTCCAACCTCTGCTTAAAGCAATATCGTGACCTTGTTGCTCAGTGCCTTGCCCATTCAAGTTTTGAATACTTTAAGGATGAGATTACACAAGCCACTATACAGTACAAATTTCCCATGTTGCAACCTCCACCCATTGCTCTCATCTAAGAGGACCTAGACCTAGGACCAAGAAAGACACTTAAGTGTTCATTATTAGAACCAGGAACACAGTTTAGACTACAGCAACAAAGCAGAAACAATGAAACACAATGCTCTGCCATCCACATATTACATACAAAGAATTCCATTTATAATCCTATATAACGAATTTTTGCTGCACTGCCATAAGCAGTCTCCATAAAGTGAAGAATAGTGCTAAATGTTCACTGAGTATTTAGCACATCCAGCAACTGGCTACAAAGAGCTACAAATGCAGCTCAGACATATAGACCTGACCTGCTTCAGGGAGACCATTCCATTTCTATACTTTTGTTGTCAAGGTCCCTGTAAAGCACTGTATCCATCTTACAGGCCATCAGGAAAAATGCTAAATGGGGGAAAATAATACAGTCAATCCACTCCTAAGCCAGGTTCATGAGCCTTCAGAAACTATTAATGGTTAAGAGCAAGATGTGGGTGGGAGAAACTGTTCAGTAACTTCTCATAGACTATTATAACCTATAATGAAGGCCTAGGGCTAATGAATAAAGAAAAAAAAATATTAAAAGTATCATGGATAATATAGGAGCCACACAGGATTATGGGCCCATGACTAAGACTGATTTGTACATGATACAATACATCCCTTAGAAATAAACAAATGTTTACTCAGTAAACTAAAGCAGCACTTCTTAGTGTTAGCAACTTAGAAAGGGGTTAAACAGTATTACCAACAGAATTCAGCCTTTGTAAAATCAGTATTTAGAAAACATGCAACTACATGTTCCAAAAGAAAACTTAGATTGGATTAATACACACAAAACAAAATAAAGCAAAAAAAAAAAAAAAAACAAACCACTAAAAAGACTGCAAGTACAACTGATTTTTGTTTTCGGCTTCCATGGATATAGTATATTTTGGCTTGGCACAACATGATATTGTTACAAGAACACTATAAATCAGTAAGGTACACATGACACCGCCTGGTCAAGGACTGCCTGCCTACAGAGAAATGAAATTGCAGCATTATCAGCTAAAAGGAAACTGCAAAGTCCAATGCTAGACAAAATACTTCAATGCCTTTATTATCCTTGATCTAGAATTACACTGACAGTCTACCTCAAGCAAAAACAAGCCTTTGCAGCTTCTCCATCACTAAGGAAATAAATTAAGACAAATTTGAGATGATCAAACCTTGACAAACTTACTTTTCAAAGTAAGACCAATTATGTTTTCACACATTTTTCTGTGAACTCAAGCAGATTTACAGCTAATTTCAACCAATTAGCCTATAAAAAGCAAAAAAACCACCCCACAACAAATTTTTTGATGTACAAGATTTTCACCTAGGATATTAATAGAGAGCTTTAATCTCTGCTCTTGCTTTTTTTTTCAAAAGGACAAGAAGATAAACATTAAAATGAGATAAGCATCACTCTATAAACACCAAAGGGAAATATGTCTACATCTGATCCACATGAAACATCTGATCACTTAAAACGAGGGCTTACTTTCAACACTGTCTTTTTAATGCTTTACAGGGAATTGTAATACATGTGTCTGCTCTTTTGAAGTCTCACCATATACCTAGTCACCTCATGTCCATGATGTACCAGCACTGAGCAAAAACATTTCCTCCAGAAAATGACTGCTAGAAGAAAGCTGCAGTTAAAACTACCATGTCACACACGTATGTGAGAATTCCTCTAATTCACTGAGAATGAAACTTACTGTTCAGCTAAAAGAAGAAAATACCACCAGTAAATTGCAACAGGGAAGACACACAAAAATTAAATATAAATGTTATGGGTTCTATCTCAGAGAAAGCCTTGTTTTCAGTTATCTATTAGCAGAGAAACAACCATCTCTGCAAAAGGTTTCAAGAGACAGATGACAAGAGAAAATCTCTCCTGATGGAATGAAGAAGAGGATCAGGATAACAGTGAGAAAACTCTTGGTTTAAGATAAAGACAGTTTAACAGGTAAAGCAAGAGCTGCACACGCAAGCAGAACAAAAGTAGGAATTAATTCACCACTTCCCACAGTCAGGCAGGTGTTCAGCCATGTCCCAGGAAAGCCAGGCTCCATCACATGGAACTGCTACTTCAGAAGATGACCACCACAGTACTGAACCCCCTTACTCCTTCTTCGTCCAGCTTTATGTACCAAGTGTGATGCCATAAGGTCTGGAATCTCCCTTTGGTTAGCTGTCCCAGCTGTGTCCCCTCCCAACTCCCTGTGAGGAGCAGAAAGGCCTTGATGCTGTGTAAGCACTGCTCAGCAGTAACAAAAACACCCCTGTATTATCAATACTGCTTCCAGGGCAAATCTAAAACACAGTGCCAGACCAGCTATTCTGAAGACAACTAACTTTATTCTACCCAAAACCAGCACACAGGTTTTTTAGGGTTTGATCTTGGGGTGCTATTTTTTTTCTGGTCCATACAAAATTAAAATAAGAAAACTAAATCACCCAAAGAATGCTGATGAAAACTTTTGATAATTTGGGAAGTAAACCAATAAACAATGAAATGGCAGCTTAGATGAAGCAGTAAAACTAGAACCACTTTTCCCTATACAGCTGATGCTCAGCACTCTGCTTACAGCAGTCTGCTACAGGCACCAATTTATGTATGTTCTACAAATTAATTTCCATTTAAATTTCATGCTTAGAAAAGTTAAGCCTTAAATTTACTTACCAAACATCCCACTAGTTTCAAGTATGCAGGAGAAACTTAAGATTTGATATTTATAATATTATGGTTCTATGCATTAGTTAAATTAAAAAAACAAAAATCTGACATTATTATTTAATGAAATATGATGAACTAGTAATTTATTTAGAAAGTGAAAAATGGGAAACCTTTGTTCTAGGTACATTATCATCATCAACAAAAGTACTGTACAGAAAGTACAGACAGTAAGAATTTTCACATCTCCTGTGTAGCTGAGCAGCAAGTTCTTACATTTCTTGCACATACATTTTTACTAAATAACTAATTTTCCTTGTTTTAGAGGGCATGAGAAATTCAGTACCTGCAACATGTACTTCATATAATTTTTTATTTTTACCTATAAATAGTGTAGTGTAAAATTAACTGCCTGTGACTGTCATATCCTCACAAAATATAACACCACGAAACAGAGAAGCATTACACCGACAGTAATTCCAGTGGGCTTTCACCTACCATGACATTACTTACCTTAGAATACAGCTGGACAGATTAAGCAATTTACAAATGTTTGATACACAAATTGCAAAGCTTCCCTTTCCCAAGTGTCCTTTTCAAACTGCAGGCCTATTGATCAGCATGCCTTGCACAGCAAAAACACTCCCATGCACCAATAATTAAAAAGGTAACACAAGAAAAGCTGCACTATCTTAAAACAGTATGAACTAGTACCTATTCAAATAAATACTGCTAAACAACCCAATTTTAATCTTCAATAATCAGCTATTTGCCATGCCTTAGCATACTGTGTGAATATTACAAAAGCCTCAAAAATTTTTGTCATGTTATAGCTTAAAGTAAAATAGAGTAAATGAGTCTAAAACCTTTTTATCTCCCCCGAACTTGAAATGTGCTTTCATGTTTAAATATAAAAACTTTGGCATAATTAAAGTATTACTGAGCATGATATCCATGTTCCTTACGAGACATGGAAAAAGATAACAACGAAAACTAAAATGTAGTAAGATACTTGCTATGAATAACACACAATGAAGGAAGATAATATAGTTAGGGGGCCTCTTTTCTACATATATGCATAATTTCAATATAGTAACAATGCATGCAATGCAAAACATTTTAAATTCTGTTTCAAATAATTAAAACAAATTTGCACAGTAGGTGTAGAAAACCACAGAAAGATACTTCAGTATATACCTGGATTTTCAGTTCTCATGGTATTCAAACTTTATTGACAAATTTTTAGGGCCTATTCAAAAACTGTCTACATTTAAAAAAAATTCAGCTGGCTTTGCAATTCTCAAAATTCTGATACTGTGATATGAAATGAGTAATAGATAACCATCAAAATTCTTTTAGTTACATACTCATGTTCTTGACAATTTCCTAGTCAACATTTGGTCATTCAGTGTGTAAGGAAGCCGAGCGTAGTTAGGTTATTTCAGCTAGTAAGTTAGCAATAATGCTCACCTGCATAAAATCCTAAAAGACTGAAAATATAAACTGTTGCATTGAACTACTTCAACAATACTGAACACAAATATATTTTATTAATACAGCAAGTTGTTAGAAAAAAGGCAAAGTGAACACTTACAAATTCGTAATTTTTTTAAGAGAAAAAGAGCAGTAAGTTAAGTCTCCATTCTGGCTCATTCTTTGTTATGCACTAAACAGGTTACACTGGCTATGCCAAAATTAGGAATGCAAGATGGCTTTACAGAATTATATCCACTATTTATACTGAATTGATTCATCCCAACTGTGGACTGGGAATTGACAGCTTAATTCTTTAAAACTTCATTTTTATCACAAATGAAAGAAACTGACTTAGAAAGACACAGCTGTGAAATTTCAGTGGTTGACTGATAAAATTTAGGGGTTTTTTCAGTCAGCACAGAACTTGGTGGTGTTCCAACATCATCACAGTGTATATACTACCAACGAGAATAAATAAAAAAATAATCCAGATTGCACAGTTTATGGCTGGTGAATACTGTACTGGCAGAATGTTGCTTCAGCTGCCACTGAACTTTAGACCGAAGAAAGAAAGGAAAAAACCCCAAAAAAACCAACAAAACAGCGAAAAAAAAATCAAACCTCTTAACTGAAATCCAAAAACACATGTGAAAATTTTGCCAATTGGCAATACAAGTCAAACTGAACTAAAGGACAATCCAGAACATAGCTGCTTTCAAAAAAATCTCCAAATGGCAAGAGGATTAAATAACCATCATCAAAATTTATTATTACGTAAATAAACTCTTCTTCTTAGGCTTTACTTCTCTTTTAAAAGATCCTTAATATGACCCCTTCTTTAAAAAAAAAAACTGCTCAACAGTTACCTAATGTATGACAACATCATTGTCTTAGATTTATGAAGAAAGACTCTGCTATATACCATACTGTATTAAATATTTTACTAAAATCCAAGGTCTTACAACTTTAATAAATATCGTTTTAAAAACCATTAAATGTACAATTTTATTTACACGCAAGTCCATTAAAAAGAACAACCTCTAGAAGAAAATGGGTCTTGAAATAGTCCTATTTAAAACACAGAAGATCACTACTTTATTGGAGGTGATGATGTGTTTTAAAAGGGCAAATAACAGATTCTTATTAACTGACTGCAAGTGTGTTACTGGCTACTGGAAATACTGAAAGAACTCCATGAGTCTGTATTGTCTCCCCACCTAGGTCTTCTCTGTAGAGTGTTTTTGTGGGGAGGTACCACTGAATTCATGACAATAGGGATGGATATTTGATATTGGTATCGTTCCAACATCTGAGCAATCTTCTCACGAGTGACCCCATGCTTATTCCTCCTACAAAAAAAAAATTCAATAAATTATCTGGTATGTTTATAGTTATATACAGTTATATGTAAGCACATATATAATTCCATGTTACAGTCTAAGAATAAAATTTTTTATTTTTACCAATTTTTTCTGCTTGCTTTTATTACACTATAATCTCATCTCTCAGTATTCAACTTGTGCTTTTACTTTAACAATTCACAGCTGCATATATTGAGTAGCAGAAAACAATACAGTTATTCTTCTTCACACACAAATGTGATATTATTCATTATAACTATGCACCTGAATTACCCTAGCAGGATTTTACTATTTATTAATCAGATTTTACATTGTATACTAGCTAATGAGTGGAGGGATGAATAATAGCATAGACTACTCCTTATGAAAGAAATGTTCAAACTAGCATCAAATATACAACTACACTGTTTCAAGACTTAATGACAGTATTTTCTCATCAAGAAACCTCTCTACAGAATAAGAAGCAACTTCAGCTCTGAACTAGAACAACATGCTCACAACACTTTATCTACTAGTTGTAACTGACACTGGTAAATTTAGAAATGTACTGAAACACATGTAAGAGAAAACGCATCAGCAGTGCTGTAGTGCTGTCCTATTCTTGCAGTGCTTGGTGACCAGCTACTTTCAGGGACAATTTGGTCTATTAAGAACTTGAGCTGTTACACATCACATTAGAATACCTGTATCTCCTAGGTATTTATGGAATAGGACCTTAAAATCCATGTTAGCAAAGAATTTCAGTTTCTGCCAGAAGAAAACCACAAGCCTCATGCACAAACAGAAAGTCAGAGAATTGACAGAACTGTAACAAATGAATCTAAAAGAGACACAAAACAGAACCAATGTTTTTGATAGCATAAACAAGCATGTATCATAACCGAATACTTATTATTGCCAAAAAACCTATTCCAAGCTAAATTATGTCCTCAACAAACCAACAGGGAATACACTTTGCCCCTTTGTGCTTTCTGCCAGGGACAGAAGAGGTATGGGCCTTGCCAACTTTCTCAGTTCTACAGGGGAGAAATCAACATTGAGAACAAACAGGCTATACAGGAAAGATGATATTCCATACAGAAATATTTTAGAAGACTGATTCCTCACCACCCACTGCTCTCAGGACTTTATGAGTATTATTACAACAAAGAAGTAAGTATCAAGTTGACAAGGATTCAAAGCACACTGCAGGAATGAAACACTATTTTTTTCATATTCAGAATGGAAGCAGAATTGATCTCAAAACTATTCAAAATTACACTGCCTCCTTAAAGGTGTATTTTATCAGCTTTTTTCTGTGAAGAAAATGCTTAAGCAGAGCATTTCTCTCACACTCTTCCCTGAGACAACACCAGAAGCTGGAGCGATCATAGCATGTGGCTCATTGTTTAAATCCTTCTAATTTCTACACTGTGCTAAAGCAGCCCAGGAGCAGCAGCATGTTGAACTAATCACTTGGTGAGTCTTAGCAGTTTTGATTTTATTCACAAATATGAACAAGGTCAATGGTAGAGGTAAAAGTCAGCCCTCTAGAAACACATGGATTTTATAAAGCACTTGACATTCATGACCGACAAAAAATGAGAAGAGCAAGTCTAAGTCTTTTAATGCCAAATATTGGAAGTAGAAAGTTATTCAATATTTTCCCTTAGTACTCCTAGAAAAAGATTACACCTCAAGCGCTCTGGACATAAAGTGCACACTCATCCACAATTGAATAAACTTGTGCATAATCACTTCATAAAATAGGAAGTACTTTTCCTTGCAGAATAAGGCAGGATAATAAAATCACCCACAGCAAAATTGCATCAAGCATAGAAACTGATTTAAAAAAGGAAATCAATTTGCTGTATAGTGTCATTTAATACTGGTATCTCCTCACTCATTCTCTGGCAGCTTGGCTATGCTGAGAGAGCACAAAGTCATCTATCTGAACCAAAGCACACATAGCAGCAAAATTTCTAACAGATGGGAGGAGGAAGACTCTTTTGTGTGCAGGAACACAGAACCTATTGACAAAAGCAAAGTTCTGCCACTATTAAATGTTTCCATACTATTGTCCACAACTGTACCCTCAGCAAGCTTGCTGATGAAACAAAACTGAAGAGCTCTCTCCCAAATAAAGAACAACACTACAACTTACATCACCACCCTTCTTAAATTCCTAAAAAAATAAAGTTTCCAGACAAAGGGCCTCTGTTTAAATATTTAAAGCAACGAGAACTGCTAAAATATTTTTAGGAATCTTCTAAAAAACGGTAACAGCACTTCACAGTTCAAGGGTTTTGCTCTGGGAAAGATACCAACTTTACTCCAACAATTAGTACTTGAACATTAAAATTCAACAGTAACAACACAATGGTTTATCCTGTTACTTGTTAAGATCATGTGGAAACATGAATTTTCCCGGAAAATTAGTCTGTTTCATCAAATGGAAATCTCATGCTGAGTATCTTAGATGTCCCTGATTACTAAGATTCCTAATACGGCTATGCTGCATGCCAAACTAGAAAACTTACTATCATTCTACAGAGAGAGAACTCCATCTCTAGATACAAGTGAGTGGTAGTTTACAAGCAAAAGGTGAAAACTTTAGAACATTTATAAACTCAATAAAGTTCAAGTCAGTAATGCAAGCATTATACACACACGCTTTGTGCATTGCAGGGGCTACTTTACAAAGCCAAAGCAATTAGAGGCAAAGTCAGCTGGATGCATATAAACAAAAATCAGTGAGAGAACTCTGTCATCAACTGTGAAAATATTACACTACTTTTCAAAGAAATATCCCTGAGCTGGTTTGATACCTCACAGATTCCTAAAGCAGATATATCTGAGACAAAAGGACATTATCCAGGAAGAATAAGCAGTTTCCCAAGCATTCTCAGAACCCAGAAGTTCAATGACCCATATTCAACAGTACTCTAAGTCACATCTACACACGTACAATAAAATTTTAATACTGACATTTTGGGCCAACAAGATGGAACAGGTATTTATTTGTCTACTTGTTTATCCACAAAACTTTCTCTACAGTAAGAGAAACCTTACTTTTCTAATTCTTCAGGATCAAACTTCCACCAAGTATCTGGCTCATGGAATTCCACTCTGTATCCTTTTTCTAGAGCCTGCAGCAAGCAAAGAAATATGTGTGATGTTTACCATGCTCACATAGAACATAAGAAAAAAATAAAAGACAAGAATAATAAACAGATGCAGCAGCACTGTGCTGAATTTCACTTACCCCCAACCTGTCAGCTTTCGTTGCAGGCTAAGCAAATTGAACCAAGCCAATAACTGAATTGATCTAAACCATTGCCACACCAACTACTAAACATTATCAATAAGCAGTTTCTCTCTTTAAAAACTTGAGTAAAAATGTTTCTGGAAAAAACACATCAACTTATCACATGCAAGGGTAAGTCCGAAAAATTATTACAGGTGACAATCATGCAACAAAACCTACCACTTCCACATATGGCTTCATTTCCCAGGCCTGAGTATTAGTGTTGTCTATTATAACTGGAGATTTTCCCTGCTCCATTGCTTGCTTTGCTGCAATGAAAAATTGTGCAAGTTAATAAACCACATGTAGCTCAAACAACAAAAATATAATCTGGCTGAGATTTTCTTTCACTAATCTATTCTGACTGAAACACTCTGTTCTAAAAGAAAGAATAAAAGGTACAGGCAGGAATGAAAAGAAGTAGAAATAAGAACCTAACACCCAAAGAAACATGGTTATCTATTTTTAGAACCTTGTAGAAGTTCAAAATCTAATGCATATATATACATGAATTAAAGTATAATAAATATCTGAAATACTGCTATATGTGCTTTGCTACTACATATACTCCTTTTCACAGAGACTCTTAACACTCATACATGTTATGCTACACTTTTATTTCCTCTATGTAACACAGCTTAATAGGATGCCTTTTATTCATTCCAACCTCTCTTTCGGTTCCACTCATGGGCATCACCAAGCTGAGCAGCATTATAGGTGTATCCATACTGCTGACGAAAATAATCATCGGTGCTGAGCACAACGCCATCACAACTCTGACCAAGCAGAACACTGTTAAGAGAAAACATAAAAATATATTCACTTTTAATTTTCAGACAGACGAACACGTTAAAGAAATATGAACTGTGACCTATTTCTGAACTTCTTGCAAACTTCAAACAGTTTTATAACTCATACATTACCAATAATACTAATCCAAATCAAAGCAATATTTCCTCTCTCTACTATTTCTGTATTTGTTTCTTCTCCACCCCCAAAAGATGTTTATATCCAATTAATTTTACGACTATACTACAGTAAGTTCCAAGTACCTCATAACAACTGAATGTATTTGGCTAACATTTTCCATCTCAATCCACATTTGGAAATCTGTCTAGAAAGCAATTTGATCATGAGAACTCCTCATTCTGCCAAATGTAAACCTGGTTTCAGAAAGTCCTTGGAAATTGCTGTTTAAAGGGAAACCTTATATAATGGAGACAACAGTACAATTCTGTTTAAAGTCCAGCCTACAGAATAGGTGTATATAGGACTTTAAGCCTCCTTGTCTCTTTTTAATTCCATGGCATATTTCAATCTGAAAACAGAAAACAGCCAGTAGTGCCACAGAGCATGTAGAGCCCACTGAAACACTGAGATATCACTGTCCTATGGAAATTTAGGCAACTATTCCAGCTCAGAAATAAGTAGCATACCCACAGGCTACAAAAGCCAAACTGCACTAGCAGTATGTGGGATTGAACTATTGCTGAGGTGGCAGGAACAAAACAGAATTGGCCAGATCCCAAATAACTTAGAGGAACAGACATGCTAGTTCTAAGTTACCAAGCTTTCCCATACGTATCTGCATGAAGAGCCACTTAAATGTAATCCCTACACAAGAAATTTGCTATGTTTTGCCACCTGTCACCAACAACAGCCCATTATGGATCACAGTTTAATAACTGTGACACTCTATCACATGCTGGATTAAACTCCTATAGGTTTACTGTCCCACAACTATATTGCTGGTTATTTCTGCTTTTCAGATACAGACATACAGACAACAAAATTCAGATTAGTAAAGACCAGAAGAAACTACTAATAGTGCAATGTCAAGTAACGTGATCAAAGCTGCATTACAAACTGTTATTTCCTCCTTGTTCTTCCTGTTCCAGAGCTTTAGGGCTGCTTCAGGACAAACAGCAATGCTATTCGAGAAGTGCACCCACTTTATTTGAACACTGATAAATAACTGGTTTTTTAGAACCTAGATCTTTCAATAGGGTGTGTATTACACTGCTTTAGAAGAGTGAGGGAGGATTAATCATCTGTTTTTGTTCTAAATCGATTGAATGGCACTAGTAAATCATACAACACACACAGCATCAATTTTTTTATCCCTCTTTGTCTCTTGTATAAAATATTTAACAAGTTTATATTCATTAAGTTACTTGGCTGTGATTTCACACTTGGCTCAATTCTCTTATTTGCAGTATGCTACATTTGCCTATTAATAATGCTAGAAAAACTGAATCCATCTTCCACACTCACTCCTTGTGTGCTGAATGTATATACACATATCCTAAAGAACCATCTGCCTTAATAAAAAAAGACAGCAAATAATATCTGGGATTCTTCTATTGGCTGAGTAGGTGGACACACCCCTACAGTTCCTAGAGGCCTGAGCATCAGGTTTCTATAGGAATATATCAACTGACAAATCAACACTGATGAGACACTGATTTTCATTTTTATTTCTAAGAACCGACACTACTTTCTCATGTTCTGAAGAATAACTCTCTTACTCAAATTCTTTTGTTGTATCTTCCAAACACCATTAGTAGCAATACAGAAACACAGAAATCTTGCACACCCATCAACAAAGTGCAAATATTCTTGAAATGGTGTCTTAGTATTCTTTAAAGTTCAGGATACACCACAATTATTAATTAACCAATATAACTGAAATAACAGATTTAATATAATAAACTGTATTTGCAACAATCCTAATTCCATAAAATTTGAGAAGGCAAAGTCATTACCAAAGAGACCAGGGTAAGAGATCCCTTATTCCATACACAACACACAAGCTATCACAAAGTCACAAGTTTATGAACTGAAAACTTCAAATATTCCAGTAATGACTGGAACCTCTTTCTAAATTGTGAAATTAAATCATAAAACATAACATTTTAAAAGCCTGACAACTACCTCTTTCAGAATTTACATATTTAAACTTTTAAAATTCAAAGCAGAAAACTACTGGTTGACATAATATGGAATAATTCATTTACCTCTAATAAGTGTTAGGAAATAAAAATTTATTCCAAGCCCATGAACTAGAGAACAGAGAGAACAAAAAGCATATCTACAGAAAGCATCATTATTATCTAAACCCACAGAGATAATACTCCACTTTTAAGAGATGGAAAAAGAAAAAAAGATACATGTATTTCTAATGAGAGTCAAATGACAGATTAGTCAGCATCTGTATGCACCCATGCTTCAAATGAGTAGCATATTATCCAACCACTGTAATACATCTTCACGATAAACCTTCCCTCCAAGCAAACACACACCTTTGAACACATTAGGACTTCGAAATTAAAGCAGCTCACCTACTTCTTCCAGAAATGCTATCCGATCTATAAGAAGCTATTATCCTGACATATAAAAATCTCATGTTGGAACCAAAATATTAACAAGTCAGTAAATCAATACACATTTTTTCCAATGCATGTGGGCATGCATGCACACACACAAATCTTTTTTCTTCAAAACTAAAATGGTCCCCTAATCTGTAACCTCTTTAGCCTACTTTGATAAATGATTTTATTATTAAAAAAAAGATAACTCAATCTAATAATTCACCTATTTAAAATTGCTAGTATAACATGCATGAGGGAAAAAGTAGGCAATAACTAAATATAGTTTCAAAATACACAGCATTAGTGAGCTGTGTAAATGCTCCTCTAAAAGTGGTGCTTAAATAAATACTGTAAAAATGCTTAAATAAATACATAATTAGAAACAACACCACACCACTGTTCCTACATTCAGCTATAAACATCAACTCCAACTCTTCCCTTCAGAAGATTTTGCTTTGAGGAAGAATGGCCCCAGAGAAAGACAACTGTCTTTATATATTACTGGATTTAATTAAAAACGGACTTCTTAAATGACACCAATATTTGTTCTTTCAATTTCATTAAGCTCCCTTTTATCCAAATTAATGCTTAGATTTTTATGGAGAAAAGGCAAATTGCAATTGCTGCCAACTTCAGTAGCAAAATATTTTAAAAATACAAGTCTCTTTTCCTGTAACTTTTCCCAGGGCTGTAAGATCACATTATCATCTACTTCTAATTGTAGCAGACTTTGGTTACTTAGGCTAAAGCTAACACTGTTAGGTATCTAGCCAAACTGTTTTCAAACATTTTTAAACAAATGCTCAATTTCTTCCAAAACCAAGGAAAAAACAAAGTATGTGTATAGCATTTTGTTATTCCAAGTTTTTGTCTGAGAAGTTTTGGATTGAGGAAGCAAAATCCAACACAGTACATGTGTTTGTTTGCCCTGCAAAAACTTTTTATAAATATGCCCAAGGCATACAACTATAAAATCTTGTGTACACAGCAAATAGTACTGAAAAGAACTCATGATTCTCACTGCAGTAAACCCAATCCTGAACAGAGCAATCTGGCAGTGGCAGGAAGCTGATTCAGGATCAATACTGCATTGCAAGAACACATTTATCCCAAAACATGAATGGAAATAGAAGGAACAAAATTGGCCAAAAATAGGAGGACACAGGAAGCATCGTGGTATAAACACTGGAACAAGCACATAGAGCTAGGAAACAGGGCCAAGGCAAAGAGTGAAGCAGAGATGCTTGGGAGGGAGATCATACCACTGCCTGAAACAGGGAGAAAATGAACCTGGGAAGAAACGGGATGGAGGCGGAATTGAAGAAACCAGCTTAGAATTTAGAAGCAGATATGAGATTAGTGAGCACAGACCAAAAGCCATGACCGGAAATCAACAGGAAAGCAAAAATGGAAAAGGGTAGTTAAGAAACAGGATTTCGTATGAACCTCAGGGGCTAATTGTCTAAGTCAGGTGGGCACAGGAAATAAATCCATGAGATGAGGGGAGCTCCCCAATGAGCCAGAAATGGCTGATGTTATGCTCATATTTAAGGCAAGTAAAGACAAAGAACTAATGGCTGCTCAACCTCACCTAAGCTCTGTTCTGGAAACAATAGACTGCATCCTCAGAATCTATTTCCAAACACATTAAGGAAATTAAGGTAACCAGGAAGAGCCAATGTGGGGTTTATAACAGACAAATCATTCTTTATTGACCAGAATGCACTCTCTGATGAAACAAGTGCCTTTGTCAATAAGGACCGAGTGATGAATCAGAAATTATCAAAGCTTGCAACATCATCTCCCAGCCAGAAACAAGCAGAGAACAACCAAGGACATAGCCAGAACCACTTTTTCAGTATCTTCATCATTAACCTGGACGATGAGGCAGAGAACTTGCAGATGACACCAATTCAGCAGTGACTGTCAACATTGAGCTGAACAGTGAAGCATCTATCCAGAAGGCCACAGAGAAACCTGACAACTGGGCTAAGCAAAACACCACGAAGCTCAACAAGGAAAGAATATAGCTCTACAACTGATGAAACCTAAGCCTCAGCACAGGCAGGAAAGGGAGTGGCTGAGCAGCTATGCTGAAAAGAGTCTGAGGATTACAGTGGACATCAAACAAGATGAGTGAATCAAAGGTGGGGCAAATCACCACCTGGGCTTTAGTAGAGGAAGCATGGCCAGCAGATCACCCGAGAAGGTATCACCCACACTCTGCCTGCCTCTTGAGCAGTCAATTCTGAAATACTGTGTCCAGTGTGGGACTTCCCAGTTCAAAAGACATGCTGAAAAACATGGGAGGGCTGAAAAGATGGCTACCAAGATGGCTACAGGTATACAACCTCCAAGGAGAGATTAATAGCAGCTGGGTTTGTTTAGTCTGGCAGTGGAGGCAGTGAGAGGTCTGATGTCAGCCTACTACAGTGAATAAACCTCTCCCTTATCAGAAGGGAAGCTGCAAAGAAGATGAGCCATATTCTACCACGTAACAACACGTTATTACACAGGATATGCAAATTACGGCTTGGGAACCTCAGTCTGGAGGTCAGGAAGAACATCCTTACTTAGGTGGTTTGTACTGCACTAGAGAAGTTTGGTGAGACCACAGAAATCTCTGTGGTGTTTTTAAGATCAGGCCTGACAAAGATATGCCTGACCTGCTGCAGTCATGGTGACAGACCTCCTCCAAGCAGAACAATGGACTAGTTCACATCCACTATCTCTTCCAAATAATGTGCCCGAAATTCCAATAGCTTAGTTAGAATGGAAGAGTCAAAATTAAAAAAACCCCAAACTTTGGTGGAAGATTCCAGACAGACACAAGTCAAGTTTGTGAGCAGGAAGAAAAGTGTCTGTACTTAAGAACCCTTACTCAGCGCAGAACACAAATAGAAATTTGAGATTCCAAGGCCTCACTACTGGCTCTGCTGTCATCTCCTACTTGGGAAACCCACTTGCAAGATACACCTCATTCCTCTCTAGTGCTGATCCACACCAACAGTGTCAGTTTTCTGCTTTTCCTTCACAGTTATTTTACCAGCACAAATGGTAGAAGTTTGTCTGCAGGTGCCAAAAATGCTGCATCTGCAAAGATACTTGCAGGTACTCCTATGACCTCACACATAACATCACTGCTGTCCTAGTCTACACTGCAAAATTCCATGACGTTACATAGAAAAACATGTTCAAAACATGTTTATTAAGACTTAACTAATAATAAAAATATTTTCCCCATTGGCACTCATTTATTCTGGGATGTTTCTTCCCCAAGGAATCCAAGACCCGTGATTTCATGAGAATTAATAATTGCAACCAAGCATTAAACACACGAAACTGCATGTAATTGAATACACTGAAAAACAAGCCCCATGCCATTCAAATTCTGCACTCACTTTTGGTAACTATTCTTAACCTTGATCTCATAGTGCCCACTTTCCCATCTGCTAAATAAAATTAGTAACTGATCTCACTAATGAGAGATGAAAAAAAGCACAAATATGTATTCTTAAAAACCTGAAAATATTTAGAATTTTTCAGTTAATATGAGTCATGTATTTGTAGAAAGATTTAATTTAGCACACCAAACATGGAAAACAAGTATATTCGGTATCTTCATATTAAGTATTACCCAATCTCTGAACTGAATGAGGCAGGACTTTTTCCACAGGGTTATTTAAAAATTATTTTATGTTGCCTTCATATATTAAAGGACTTATTGCAGTAACACCAACTGGGGACATGCAGCTTCAAAAATGCAGGTTTGCAAAATACAGCAATCAGTAACTATAAAAAAATTATAGTGAAAATTTTTGAAACATGTAAAACAAACACCTATTAGAGATTTCTAGCTGTAATATGAAGATGACTGTCTCCTAAATATCAGGGAAAATCCACTCATAGAATATTACTCTTTTACATAAGAAACAAGTAAGAACATGATCACTTCATCTATTTCACAGACTCCTCGCATACAACAGATGATAACTACAGAAGACATCCCATCTGTGATGTAGCTTCTGGATGAAGCTCAATTAGTAAGTACTGATTTAGCAACTTCTTTTTTTTATATACACAGGAGAAACTTATTTTCACTTAATACAGTTAGCATCTGCACTCTGTTCACTTTTTGTGCTTTTTAAAATAGGCCAAAAAAACACAAAGGGAAAATCCAAGTTGGAGGTGGTACCTGCATTTAACCCTGTCAGACTTTAAGAAGTATATTTTGAAGAAGAAATAATACTTTTCATGTGCATTGTTCACAAATAGGGAAGAGCAATTGACAGATCATACTGTGAAAAAAAGGGAATGACATAATGCTCAGCCTCATCAATACACCAAAATAATTATTTTCAGAGTAGCAGCATTCTTCTAATGGCCTTTGAAAATTTTTGCATGGGCATAAAAAAGGACTTCTGGTTCATTCAAATTGACATTGTTAGATTCGACGGGAGATTTTTTTTTAATTAGGGAATTTAAGAACTAAAAAAGTAGCAGACTATCACATACTAATATGAAAATTTCAGAATAAAAGACTATGCATTTAAGGGATAGTCAACATTTTAAATTTAACACAGAGGAGCTCTTGTTCATCAAAACTCTGAGGGAAACAAAACCCCAAGTAAATCTTAGTATTTACTGTCACTTGCACTCTGTAAGTACAAATGAGAGCATTAAACTACTGCATTTTAAGAGCCTAAATTACAAATGAAAAAGTCCCCTTAGTGCTTACAGATATATTTAAATTCTTTAAAAATTTTACTTGAATAAACTTCTCAAGCTTTAATTCTTTACTTACCGAGAAAGTGTTGATTTCCCTGAACCTGGTAGGCCTCTTAAGATTAGAAGCAATTTCTGTGAACAACTGAATCTTTCTTCAGATAAATGCAATGAAGAAAAGCTGTGCATTCCTTCTGTACTGTCAGCTTTTGGATCCTTCCAATACTCTTCTCTGGTTTCACAGAAACCACTACTTTGGAGTCCAATTTGATCATTATTCCCATTCCTGAAGACCTGAGTAGTGTGGATGTCAGTATGACCAGAATAGCTGGTATTTTGATCAAGCCATGGACCATGACTGTTGGTATCAGTATTTCCACGGTAGCGATAGTAACTGTCGTAAGGAAGTCCCGCATTCTGAGAAGGGGGAACATTTGGGATTTGTGGTGGGGGATCAAATATCTGAAAATGGGATTGATGGTTTAATCTAGGAGGAAAATGTCCCTGAGGTTTTTTGAAAGACGCTCCAGTCTGCCAAGCAGGTCTGAATTCAGGTACTGAGCAGTTCCAAGCATCTACTTGGCCATTAAAGGTATTTTCAGTTTTCCAGCCACCTGTTTCCACAACTAACTGCTGCTCACTGTTTGTTTTCTGACTGTTCTGTTCCCCCAAACAACACTGTCTATTCTCGTAAAAAGGCTGTGGGCTCACCGAAAGTACAGGTTGAGAATTCTCCTGTGAGCTTTCACTAGACTTAAATGGAGTGTGTTGCTCCTGACAAATTTCAGTTTCTTTTTCCTGAACATTAGTATCTAAATTTTCATTTTCCAGCTGGTGAATTTCTTTATAGAACTGATCCAGTTCATCATCTATTTCTGGTACAGTGGCAGAAACAGCAGGCATCTTCTTCACCTCCTTTCTTTTACATTTGTTTTCATGTAATTCATTCTCATCTCCTCCAGTGTTCCATTCATTGCAATTGCCAGATTTGTCCTGTTCGTTACTTTTGGGAGGCTTGTAAATAGGTCCTATAAAATCTTTGCTTGTAAAAAAGTCTTCATCTGATTCATTTCTGTTTACTAAGAATGATGTACTGCTTTTCTCAATATTATCTTTATCAGCATTATTTGTAATAGAAGGGTCCCTCTCTTCTTCAACTTTAGAGTCATTTACTGATGCAAACGGAGGATTTATACTCTGCACAGTTTCCAAATCAACTGGCTGACTAAGCACTGGATTATTTTCAGGGAGAACTTCATTCAAGGATCCCAAGGCACCAGTAGGTATCTCCTCTTGCTTCTGCATTTCATGTTGCCCTTGGTTATCTAAGGCACACGTAGGTATCCAACCATTTGATTTTCTCTCAACATCCATTTTCTTCTGAGTATCTTTGTTATCATCCTCAGGGAATTTCTCACAAGCTCCTTCTGTTAACTTCATTTTTTTAGAATATGGTCCAATTCTGATTTCGTCCTGACACTCCAAGAGCCTTACTGTATTTTCAGCATGAAACATCTTAGAAAAAACAATGAATACATTATCAGCATGCACATTTTTAAAGTAAAGTATAAAAAAGCTGAAGTTATTCAGGCCTGTAACAGCACACACACTCTGCATGGTCACAACTAGAATGTACTCACCCAGAAGAAAAACAGACATCATCTACCAGAAGTATGGTTTAAACGAGAGTGCTACATTACTTACTGCTCATCTTTAATAACAACTATATTAGTGGTGTATCAGTCCAGCAGTTACATTTTATGATATGCCTTAAATAATTTAAAATTCATGCTTTTAAAATGTGTCAATTTGAAAAATAAACTACATCAGCAATCTCTGACCTAGGTTACTAGTGTTCTCTACTAGCTGTAATTCGACAAGTGTTTGGAATCTCCTTTAAAGATAAGCATATGCCAATTTCCAATGCACAAACTGATGCTTGACATTACTACTAATATGAGCAACAAAAATGCAAATACTTCAACCATGAGGATTGTTTTCTGTGACATGAACCAAACTCAACTCATTTAACACCAATCAAGCAGGTGCTGCTTGCCGTTTGTAATTTCGAACTAGACAAGTAAGACTTAAAATCAAAGCTGCAATCTGTTATTATGGTTCTGATTTTGGAACTACTAAAGACTTTTGTTAGAGACCAAGACCATTTGCTTGTATGTCTTCTAAAATTAAACACACAAAAAAAACCCTGTCCCAAACAGACTGCATTCTAAGAATTAAACCATTAAGTTCCAGACAGGCTCAGAGACAAGCTGTTACAAAGCAAGATGGCATTAACCACTGTGGCATGCCATTATCCACCCATTAGTCTGGATTTCTCGGATTTTGAAGTCTACACAGTGTGCAATAAAGAGCAAATTCCTCCCTTCCAAATAAATGCAGTTTCAAACAAGAGAACATGTTTCTCCTACTGGAAGGTTTATCTACTGTTTTCTGAAACATTTCAACTCTTTTATACAACTAAATATTAACAAAGTGTCTCATGCTCTCCATCCTGGATAAGAAAACAATCTTTCTTTATCTGAAAAGGATCTGTAGGTAGTGTTATGGTAAGATTTGTAAGGAACCATTACCCCTCTTCATGTCCACTTGCACAACTGACAAGAAAAGCTGTTACTCCAGGCACTTGCTCACCTACCATCCAAAGGAAGAGAAATCTGCCATTCTCAATCTCAAAATGGGTAAACCAAGGAGATTTTACTGTATGCACTTGACTTTAGCACCTGGAAGAAAGCATTACTGTCAGAAGAAGAAGAAACACGGCCATGCAACTCTCCCTTCCTCAGAATTGCTACCATGTTCTCTCCCCCTCTCAAGATTTATGTTTTATGTATACCTCCAGCTTCTTAGCTCTTAATTTTTGTACATAAGAAAGCAAGTACGACATTACTACTAATCACTGAGTCTATCCCCATCTATTAAAACAAAGTTACTCTGTCTCCACTCAAAAACAGTATTGGGGTAAAAAAGTTCCTTTATTAGCTTCTATGTCCTCATCTTCTTCTGGGATGGTGTTTATTTTAAGAAGACCCCATTTCCCGATGTGGAATTAAAACAGCAACCATGTGAACACTTGCTGCATGACAAGATCTCCAATGACACAAAATGCTGCTCTGTGACTGTCCCACATATGAATATCCTTGCTTGCTAATCGCTAAAAGACTTTCCCTCACTATACTTGGAGAGAGTGAAGCTGCATGCAAAAGCATACACACTCGCGTCCTTGGTGAGGACAGAGCAAGCATGCTCAAGGGAATGAACGCTCTTGAATGGGGCAAGTTCGGGTCTATATCGTTTCTGTAAAGAACTGGTTGTAAACGTTGAACCATGCTTACACTTTAAGTGAGCTGTGAAACATCCAGAAGGCTCAATCAATCAACTAACTCAAGGCCTTGAACTCCATCTGCACAATACCTTTCCCAAACAGAAAAATAAGGCCTATTTGGAAGAACCTACAGACATGGGACCTGGCGGGCTTTCCTTGCACGGTGGGTACGGCGGTCACAAGGCGCACAGCCCAGCGCGCCTCACACGGCGCCAGGACACACCTGGGAGCCGGGGAAGCAGGCGCTGCTCCCACACCGGGATGGCTGCGGCGTGTCCGAGCCGAAGGCGCGCCCGCCGGCCCCACGCCTCGGGAAGTGTATCAGCCGCCCCATCCCTCCCTTCCCCACGGTGCAAATCCCACTCCTCTCCCCCACACACAAACACCTCCCTCAGCGCGGCGCCCACGTCACACAACCTCAGCAGCCGCCGGCTCCTGCGCGCTGACACGGCCATCTCCACGCTGCCCCTTCCCCGCCCGGCGGTGGCACAGGTCGGTGGCAGCAGCGGTGGTAGCGGAGGAGAAGGGGCTTCCCTTGGCGGCCCGGCCGAGCAGCAGCCGCCGCAGCCACACGCGGGGGACGACACGAACCTCAAGGCAGCGCCGCCGACCCCCGCCCCCAAGATGGCGCCGCCTCCCGCTGCCCCCTCACCCCGCGCGTGGCGCCGCGAGGGGCGGGAGCGGGCGGAGCTTTCCCCCGGCGCGGCTCTGCGCGGCGGGAAGGGCCCAGCGCCGGGGGCGGGATTTCGGCTGCCCCGCCCGCCTTCGGGGGCTGCCTTCCCAGCGGCTCGGGGCGTTCGCTTTAGGGGGCGTGCTGGGCTTTCTGAGCGAGCGTCAGCACAGTTCCGGTGAGCACTGTCCCTAGTGTAAAAGCTGCCCAAGTTTCTTAGACGTGTGTTGTATACTTAACATTTTCCCTCCTGCATGTATAAAGTAAACTTTTAATAGGATGTAACTACTTCTTCTTCTTTTTTTTTTTTTTTCAAATCTTGTGATACTATGCAAGGCAAACCACGTTTATCCTAAAAAAACTCCCTCAGTCTTGTAACAGTAATTCCCCAAATTTCATTAGTGCACGCAAGAGCTCCAGCAAATGATGCGCCCCTTCTAAATACCTGCAACGTTTATTCTTTCACATCACCCAAACGGATGATGAAGGTTTTAAAGTACAGGATTTGTAAAGTCACTGAAATTTGTTTATTTGCTGTAAATGCTAGAGAGAAAACTGATCAAATCCATTGGCCAGGCATTCCTTCCAGTTAACCCTGCAACCCAAGCATAATCTCCTTTCCTGTGCCAGGTGACGGCCTTGTTTTGTCGGAAAAGATGGATGAGTCTTCAGTAGCACCTTAATCTAGATCAGAAGTGAGCTATTGAAGTGAATCTCCCAATTTGCCACTATTTTTCATCTGTAATAGTAATTACGTGCTTCCCTACACAGGCTAAGTCATGCAACACCCAAGCTAACCATTTGGAGAGAGTAAGAGTGGACATTTTGAAGGTAGTATCTGGATATCAGAGCTCTCAAGCATTCATGTTGTGTATGTAGTAATTGTCTCAGATGTATTTAATTTGGGGAGTTCTCCCATTACTTATACCTAATTAAATAAGCCACATGTTACAACTGGCAGTACCCTAATGTCATTTTTTCAACATCATTGAGTATAATGAAATACACTTTCCCTGATGATCCTGTTACAGCTGCTACAGCTCCTACATGGGAATTATGTAGCACGTGGGAAGTCTCTTGCTTGAGACAAACCTGCAAGTAATTCACCCATATTCCTTGTCCTGCCCTAGATCATAAAAACGAAGTTTGAAACATTTTAAGGGGAAGCTGATAAGGGTAGGAAAAAGCAATGTCCATGAGGTCAAACACTGTAATAGTGAAAATATTTACAAAGAAGCATTAAGAGATCACATTTTTTTTTGTTTTCAGAGGAGTCTGAATGTTATAATTTCATTTTTACATATGTTTATAAAGTTACTCAGAATGCTACCATGTAGCACTACTGTGGGTCACCCAAACCACACTTCCTGTAACATGCATCTATGATTGTGGTGGAAGTGTCTCACAGAGGTAAAAATCTAAGAGTGAGGTAGGTATGAAAAATTATCTATTCCTGTGTTCCTAGACATTTATTACATCACTTTCATATTAGTTGATCAATTAATATGGAATAACAGCTCAATCATTTAGATCTTGTAGTCTCATTATCAGAGGACATAGCAGAGTGCTCTTCCTTCTTCTTATAACACTGTTCTAATAACACTTAAATATAGCATCTATTTGAGTTCAAGAGGACTAGTTACAGACTTAGATTAAATCATACCTCTTTCTAAAGGGCCTTGGATCATAGTTTCTCTTGAAAATGTGAGGTTTCAAGATGATTTAAGAAATACTGTTGCGTAATTCTTTGACTTTAAATCGAACTATCTCTAGGGAGAAAGTGTGGTGAACTTTAAGAGAACTGGTTTACTCAACAAACCAGGAATGTTGCTTGCCAAATTGTTTTTCTGGGGCTTTTATATGGCAAAGAGGAATTCTGATATGTAAATGTAACATCAAAGTTTCAGTGGTAAAAATACGGTGAGAATTTTTTACTTACTAGTTTCCACAGATAATATGGAGGCTTTTCTTTTCAAACTTCAACTTGAAAATTAACTTAAGTATTAGAGTTTTTATAAAGTTATATATTTTTGCAAATTAAAAAAAACAATTCCAGGTAGTCTGCTGATTATGTGAGATAGGAGTGTTATTTTATATATTCAACAGATTGTAGCAAATGATGTTTAAGCCATGGCTAGGTTAGTATTTCTTTTGACTATGATATAACTAGTTTGTAATTTAAATATTGTTATTTGATTCCCTCTGGTACTGGATGAATACTTTTGGAGATAAAAATAGTGGGGCAAAAAGAAAAGTAACACCTAGTTAGTTTATTTTGGAGGTTCTTGAAATCTTTCATTTAATCATTTTTTTATCTGAAATCTGCAGGAAACATAGATATTTTTCTTGACAGTAAGGCACCTGTTCTGTGATTTAAGTCTCAAGTGCTACAGCAAAACAGAACTAAAAGAACAGTGAGATTTAACTTTTAAGACTCTAGACAATATAACAACTGCTGGCCCACAACAAAGCTGAGCTTTTGGGTTGTGAAAGCCAGCCAAGGAAACAGGATTCTGAACAATTCATGTCTTTCAAAGTAGAGCATGCAGAGTTTCTAGGAAGCTGACACTCAAGGTGAAGGTCCAGTCACTGCTTAGTCTGCGGGACTCTCTAAATAACATCTCCCATTTACATAAAAATGAAGGAGGCTGAGTGTAATGCCTTCAGTAGACTGAAATTCAATGGGACATTAAAGTAAGTAGCTTTAAACAGAGGGCAGACAGTGGAATGGTAAAAACAAAAAGTGTGAGTAGAAGAAAGAAAGCACCAGATAGAGTAACTAAAAAATACCCAACATTTTATAGAGCAAAATATGTTCAAGTATTTAATGTTTAATATACTAATGTTTAAGCAAGAGGAAAGAAGTTGATCAAATACTACAAAAGTTTAGTGCAACATGCTTAGTTATGTCCATACTGACATCCCCTCTGTTTGGTCAAATACTTGTTCATTTTAGCCACTCAGCTTTTACCTGAAATTACTTTTATTTGATTTCTTAAAGCTGAACAACTGAGATGCTCACTTTACAGATACAAATTACAGTAGAAAGTTTTTTATTTTTTCCCCATTTTGTTATGCTAATGGCATTGCCTAAGAATATTCAAGTTGTGTACTATCCTCTTCCACCTCCTATACCTATGTCTCAATTAAGGATGGAGAGCCCTTAAATCAATTATAGGTAACTCAGAGGAGAAACTAATTTAATTCACTGACTAACTGAGCTAATCACCAGGGAAAGAAAGACTGCTGGTACAGCCTCCCAAAATACTAATTCACTACTGTATTCACTACTGTCATACCTATCTGCAAGGCACCAAGGGAAGAAAAAAATTTTCCCCTTACTACTGTGATTTTTTAGATGCTGGCTTCCATAGGTTATATTAGTGCTAAATTTTAGGAATACATTATGCAAATATGGTCAGCAAAAAGATTCCGTGACATTTAGCAACAAAGCAGCTGTTAAGTCATACTGGAATTTTAAAAAGGCTGTTAAAAAAACCCAGCAACAAAATTGTTTTGGAGGATGTAAGGTTTGTGTATTAATGCTCTCTAACCTATTCCTATCAGATGGCAAGATGGTTTGATTTGTTGAGTTAAAGCATAAAGGATGCTCTGGTTGGTAGCAAAATATGCACCATCACTTCCTGACTGCAGTGAAGAGACAGATTCTGTTTTAGGACATGAAAAATCTAAATTATGTTTTTGCTTCTGTGATTACTGTAACATTAAGCATTTTATTGTTCTCTTCCCATGCATGTCTCCAAATAGGCAATACCTCTTTAGGAAGAAGTCAGAGATAAAGGTAAGTCTACAGCTGACTCCTGAGGACATGTTTTGTGAGGGGTAATGCTTCTTGCTCTAATAGACTGACTGACTTTAGTAGGTCATTTAATCTTAATGGTGTCCCAGTGTAGCTATTAACTATTTAATGAAGAAAGCAGATGAGTAGGTGGAGTGAAAGGTTTTCTGCAGTCCTCGCCCTGAAGAATAACATCACATCCTCCTATCCTCTCTAGTTTTGTTCTTGTTTGGTTTTTTTTGTTTGTTTGGTTTGCTTGTTTTTGTGAAATACCATACAGTACTTAATGACTCTTGCCTTCCTACTAGAAAACATCTACAAGAGGCACAAATAGGTATTTCTGGTAAAATCAGACTGGTTAGCATGAAGACGAAAGTGGTACTTTTAAACTTCAGAATTTATATTGCACATGCATTTAAACTAGTAGATTCTGAGCATCTCTGTCTTATTCAGCTATTTGGTGTTTGTTTACAAGGAGACAGTATTGGAAATAGCACACACACAGATAGTAAGAGTCTAAAAATTCCAGTCATCTAAAGTCACTGTTTCCATGTTGCTTCCTTGCAAATTACTTAAGAAACATATGAGATACTAAAATTAGTTGCAAAGTTAACTCACGTTCTTAATAGTATCAGCTATTTAGTTGAAGAGGAACACCAATAAATGAACAAATTTTTCTTTCTCTGAGACAAACGACTACACATGCAAATAGAAAGTCTCCCTCTTACATATCAAAAGCCTCTTCCAGTGTGAAGGGCTCAGTATATAAATTACGTGTATTTAACCTGAATTATTTTGCTAGTAAAATACTTTTGATGTAATGGTTTTAGAGTCTCAATTAAAAGAGAAACAAAAGGAAGTATTTTTTCTATGCTGGGAACAGAAGTGTCATTTTCACAAACTTGATATTACCTTGACAGTTGTTCCTACTTACACTGAGAGGCCAATACCATAAAAGAGTATTATCACAGGGCCAATGGATAAAGATAGTGTGTTGGAAAAGGCTAGTGTAGTTTCTGTGAAGGGAGATAGTGATACAATCATGGATGTCCGGCAGGTTTGTGAGTCTGGAAGTGCATGGACAAGGACAAACCAGGGAACATACTTGTATTTTCAAAGAGCATTTGTGCAACTTTCTTACTGAAAGCTGTCAAACAAAATTGTCATGGAATTGAAGTAAATCCCCTATGCTGAGTTGGAAATATGGTTGAAGGATGGAAGCAGAAAGTACCTTTGGTTACTTTCTTGGGTGGAGAAAAGTCAGCAAATCTCTCACAGAATGATACTTGCATGTAAACTCTTTCAGGTACATTCAAAGATGCTGTGCTGGTGTAAAGGACTCCAGAAGACTTCACAAAAGGGGATGGGTAAAAAGATAGGCTTTGAGAAGTAGATCAGTGTAAGGTAAAGCATGGAACTACATGTCAAATGTGGAAGTCTAAGCTCATGGAATCTTGAAGTTGCTGATGTCAGGTCTCTGAAATCTTTGACTGAAACTGCAACAGCAACAAAAAAAAACCAAAAAAACCAAAAAACCCCACCCCCAAATTAAAAAAAAAAAACAAAAAACCAACAAAAAAAAAAAAAAAAAAAAAAAAAAAAAACAAAAAAAGAAAAATAAACCCAAACCCTAAACAACAGCGATGTAAAGTGCTACATCATGAATAGTACTGAGAGCAAGATAGAAGGCAGTTTGCTGCTCTGAGGGAAATCTCAATGTATTCCTATCTTGAATACAGTGCACAGTTGTGGTCTGCAAGGACACAACAAATTTAAAGAATGAATTGAGAAAGATAACTAAAATGATCCAAGGGCAGAGCTTGACAATCTGATAAAGTAGGGACTAAAAGGCCCTTGTCACTGCAGTCTTCTGTTTTCACACAATGTTTTTACAGACAAAGCTGTGAGAAGAATACTGCTGTGTAAGGGTGTTCTTTGACTATGTTCATTATTTCCTCTCAAACATGAGATGCAGAAAGTGTCTTCAGCACACACAGTCTAGAGCACAAGTCTTATGGGGAGTGACTGAGGGAGCTGGGGTTGTTTAGCCTGGGCAAAAGGGGGCTGCGGGGGTCTTATTGCTCTCTACAACTGTGTGAAAAGAGGTTGTGGTAAGGAGGGGATCACTCTCTTCTTCCAAATAACAAGTGGCAGGACAAGAGGAAAAGGCCTCAAGTTGTGCCAGTGAAGGTTTGGGATATTAGGAAAAATTTCTTCACTGAAAGGGTGGTCAAGCGCTGGAACAGGCTGTCCAGGGTGGTATCGCCATCCCTAGAGGTATTTAGAAGACATATAAATATGGCACTTGGGGGCATGGTTTAGTGGTGGACTTGGCAGTGATGGGTCAATGGTTGGGCAAGGAGATCTTAAAGGTCTTCTTCAACCTTAAATGATGCTATGATTCTGTGTAAAAGATCTGGTCTTGAAAGTTCTGTGGCACTGACATTCCTTGTATGTCCTACTGCAAGCAAAATATTTATTTTGCACGAATATTTTAAATCTTTCTCAAGTATAAGTTTCTGTAAGTAGCACAACTTGCCTTCACTTCCAGGAGGTGGCAAATCCCCTAAAATTTAGCATTTAGCAAGGCTGCTTAGAGTCACCGGTTCCATGAAATTTCTCGTGGGGAAGGCCGAGCCTGCCCTCGGGACGGACCCAGAGCTGGCCCGGCGTGCGCTGTGCAGCTCTTTCCTGGGGTGGGACGGCGTGGAGAAGGGAGCGGGTGCGTGTTGCCCTCTCCCGTAGGCAGAGCGTTGTTCCCGGCGCTTTCCGAGGCGGTGAGCGCGGGTGAGCGAGCAGCGGTGGCGGACGGGCTCCCTCCGCAGGGCCGCAAGCGCTACTGCGGAACCGAGAGGGGTGGGAAAAGGACGAGTGAGGAGTCACCTCTAAAATGCAGATTCCCAAAAAATCCTGAAGGGTCTCGGTGCCGGCGGGAAACCAGGGCGGAGCGTGCCTGGGGGAAATCCCGTTATTCAGCGCCCCGTCCCGCTCCGAGGGGCGTCCGCCGCTCCTGGTGTCCTGATCAGGCGCTGGAAGCGGTGCTGCTGTGACCCGCTCCATCAGAAAAACGGAGCAAAATGTTTGCTGCGGAGCATGTCAGCGCACGGGTTACTTTCACGGTCATGCGCTGGGTTTTGCAATTTCAATAGCTGTGTTAAGACAGTTCTAAGAGTATTTCAGCTTTCTGCTGCTTTGTAAGTATCCCTGCACACATCTGCAAGTGCTCCACTGGGAAAGGATGTGTTCCCCAACCTAAGGCTTTATACTGGGTGAGCCCAGATAAACAGCAATGGGGGAACTGAGGGGAAATTGTTCAACCTGCATGAAAAAGTTATATCTTGATTCCAAGTCCAGGATCCTTCCCAATACAAAATTGTCAGACAAATCTTCCTCTCTTCTACGTCCCCACTTTTTTTTTTTTTTTTTTTCCCTCCCCTTTTTTTTTTTCTCCCCAGAAGGAGTGGACCAAATATAAGTTACTGGGAAAAAAAGCCCCATACAAACAAGGCGAGTTTTGGGGCCTGAAAAGTGATTTGTATGTAATAATTCTGGCTGGGCTGATGTAATCTGTATTAGACAATGAGGTAGTTTAGCAGTGAATGAAGATAAGGCATGCTGGGTACAATGTATTAGCAAGTTCAGAAAGCTTGAGGGGACTTTCTGAAAGATTTAAACCAGTAGTTACAATGTCTTAGCTAACAGTTTGTCGAAGTGTGTTTCTCACACTAGACAAAGCTGTGGATATATTTCAGCAGATCTATTAAGTGTGATTTTTGCTTCTAAAATCATAATCCTCTAAACACCTACATGCTGTCCTGATGCATCAGGAGCAAGTTCTTCTCCCAGAGGGTGGTCAGGCCATGGAACAAGCTCCCCAGGGAAGTGGTCACAGCACCAAGCCTGACAGAGCTCAAGAAGCCTTTGGACAACGCTCTCTGGAAACAGGGTGTGTGACTATTGGGGATGGTGCTGTGCAGGGCCAGGTGTGGGACCCGATGATTCTCATGGTACCCTTCCAACTTATTCTATGATTCTACTATAAATGAAGCCTTTTAGCTGTGGGGGTGAGAAGAAACCACATTGCTTTTCTGTTTGCATTTTCCTGTGAGGGCGCCCATCAAACTCTTGCAGTGGCTGAAGCAAGAGCAAAGGGCTAGATGAGCGACTTATGCTACTTTTTCTGCAGTTAAGCGACTTTATTCCTAATTTTTTCCACAGCCCTCCTTTAATACTTGGTCGTTCTGAGGCAGTGCTTGCCTCAGTAGCCCGCAGCAGCGGGAGCGGGCCCGGGCCCACCCTCAGCCCCTCTCGGGCCGGGCCGCGCCGCCCGCGGGCTGTGGGCGTGCCCGCGCGGGCCGGCAGGGGGCGCTGCTGCCCCGCGCTGGCCGCGCTCGCTCCCCTCGGCGGTTCCATTGGAGCAGCCGGAGACGAGTTGGCGCCATTTTGAAGCCGGCAGGGGGACCGGGGCGAGCTGCGGAAGGGGAGGGGGCTGGCGGCGATTGGCTGCGGCGGCGGCGGCGGCAGCGCCTCTGCGAGCCCGGAGCGGCGGCAGCGCGGAGCGGACCCGCCTGCGACCAGCGAGGCGAGGCGGCTGCGGCGGGGTAAGGAGCGCGGCACCTCGGCCGCGGGTACCCCCGCCCCGTCCCCACTCCATTTTCCCTTCCCGGGGGCGTGGGGGGCGCCCGCCCGGAGCGAGCTCCGCGGCCAGCGCTGGAGGAGGACGGGGAGTGCAAGGGGAGCGGGAGGACAGAGCTCCCCTTGGCCCGTGGTGGAGCTCCCCCTTCCCATCCCCCTCGCCCCTCCGTGGGGCTGCTCCCCTCCCCCCTTTTCCGTGGCCGCCGTCAAATACTAAATTTTCCCCACCTCCCGCCCAGCACCCCGGGCGATGGGGTGACCTTGGCTGGGGTGCGCGGGGCTCGGGGGTCACCCCTCGCCCCGGTGGCCCGGCGGGCGGTGTCGCGCCCAGCGCCGGTGGCTCCTCGCGGCGCGAAGTGGCGCGGTGGGGGGGCGGGGAGGCTGCTCGCCCGTGGCTGCGAGTGAGTGAGTGAGCGAGCGAGTGATCACGGCTTCCCGGGTGTCCCTTTCCTTCCTGCCCCGGGCGTCCCCTCCCTCGCTGCCTGCCCCGGGCAGCCGGCCCGGTCCCCGCTCCGCGGGGCAGCACGGCGCTCCCGCCGCCCCGCGCGGCTGCTGCCCGGGCTGAGCGCGGGGACATGCCCGTCCCCTCCCCGCCCGGCTCGGTCTCTCCGCGCCGCGCTTCGCAGCGCTCCTCAGCGGGAAGAGCTGACGGGGACTGCGTTTGGCGGGTCCCTACTTCTGTGCGAGCCCGGTTCTTTCATGCTGGCTTAGCTTTTTTCCCCCCCCCCGTC
>JAOTQP010000001.1:67598236-67612030 GCA_026413545.1 Cichladusa arquata | reverse complement strand
AGCGCTCGAGAAGGGAGGACGGGGGGGAGCTGTGGGGGGGGCGTTTGCCGCCGCCTGGTAGATGGAAAACTATGAATTTTACATCTGAATTGCCAGATGGAGAATGGTTAATTTATAGGTTATGTATTGTTTACGTTGAGAGCCTCCGGTCAGGAATTTAGGTCCGTAACTTCATCCCGCTGCAAATAAATCACTATCTGTTCTTCAAAACAAATCAACAATTAATGACGGTGAACAGTCCTGGAAAATTAAACTGCAGCAGACCAGCTCCTACAGAGCTGGATTTTGTCTTGCCAGCCTTATTCTGACTTTTATGCTTGCTTGCTGTGCGGGTGCTTTCTGAGAGCTGTGATTATCTAGTTAGGCGTTGTGTTTTCCCATTTAACACAACTGCTGAAGTGTTCTCGTGTTGGTCTTTGTTTTGTGCTTGCCGGGTAGATGCTTTGGCTGTAATTGATTTCTCTTTGCTGGGGATGGAGTAAAAGGAGCGTTGAAAATTTGAGTGGCTTTATAGTTGAAAACGGGCGTCAAATCACGTTTTGGGAAGGGAGTGAGACGACGTGCATTCTTTCAGGTTTTTCGCTTCCAAACTAGTGGAGTTGTTCAGTTTTCAAAGGGTAGAAATTTTGCCCTGGTATGCTTTGTATGTATTATAGATATGCTAAATATTATACTGTGTAAAATAACTTCTCAAAAAGAAGTGAAAGAGCTGAATGTATGGCATGCTCAGACCACCTGAAAGAAGATTGACAGTGAAAGGCCATCAGGTAAGGTGGTTTAGTAGAGGTGTGTGTATCGCGTTCATCACAGTGTTTGAAAGGGTGCACTGCTGTAGAAAGTAGTTTAGTACTTTAGCACTTGCATGACATCTTGTGTCTATGTCTGAAGCAAGGTTGAGCTTAATTGCTGTAGGGTTGGGGGGGTTATGCTGTCTCTGGGTGTGGTGTTTTGTTTGGGATTTTTTATATAGATCCTATATTGGAGTATTTGCCTATGTGTTTCTTGCATCCTCTTTACTAGTTAGTATACAGACTGGATAAGCTATAGTTCAGTTTTTGATAAAACAACTAAATAAATTACAATGGAAAACCTTATTTTTAGCACTTGTATGAAACTTCTTTTTTATCTTGTAAATATTGAATTTAGACTTTATCTAACATGCCTACTTATGGACTGAAGTTGAGCAGGCCACCTAAGTCGTTATTAAGCTGTAATTAACCATATAAAAGCCAACAGTCATTGCTAGCATTTGGAAAAGCACAGTAATGAAATATGGGCATAACCTCGGGCATTATCCATTTTTGTCTGTAGAACAGGAGGTCCTGTTACCTCCTATAGATTGGGAGAGATGCATTTTCTTTTGGGGTGTGTTGCTCTCTACTAGGCTTTCAGGTTATGCCTTTTTCCTCTCTTTTTTCAGTCACACAATTTATAGTCATACAGAAGAGTAAGAGGGTGTATCTGTGGATATGGATATGAGTCTTTTGGTTTAGTAAAGGATTTTCATTTAAAAGTGTTTGGAGTTAATGTTTTTTTTTTCTTTAAACCTGAACTGGGAGAGGTGATAAAGACTACTTGTTGCACAAGGAGAATTTTCATGGGAGCAACAAATAAGAAAATGTGAAGCTGAACAGTAAAAGCATGCAAAACTGGAGATGGAAGCAAAGTGTGATACTGCAACTCGTTATTTTTCCCTATCAGTTTCACTTGAATATCCGTATCCCTTTATATTGCTTGCCCCAAATATTATGCCAAGAAAGAGGAAGGTATGTCTTTCCTGCTGCCTTCAGAGAAGTTCCTTTTTAGAATCAAAAAGTAGTTCTGATATGTGGAACATTATCTTACCACTTGTCAGTATTATTCTCCTTTTAACAGATATCTAAAGTAATGGTGTTTTTACTCTTAGCACAAAATGTCAATACTGCAACCTGAAATAATCATTGGATAGACTGAGAGGATATTGGAGGCTTTCAGTCAATTCTGAAACCAGGTGGTAAGCTAAAACTGAGGAAACTTTTAAAAGGTGTGTTAGTGTGATAGTCCTCACTGGTGAAGTGTGTTAATTTTCCAGATTTGTAGACCCTCTGGACTGTCTGAACAGCACTGACAGATCCTAGAAGTAATCAAGGCTTTTAAAGGATTGTAAAATATATGCTTTTTAAAAAAAGAAACTTTTTTTTCCCTCAGAGATTGGACATCTAAAAGTTGAGTCTGTGCATGTATATAAATTACATACCTATTGCTTTTCCATTGGTAGCCTCTTCGGTTAAATGTAGTCTTGTAGAGGTGTTTTTTATCTGCTTTGCTGTGTTACTAAGAGAAGAGTTTCATATAGTTCTGTAAAGTAAAAGTAAGAAAAAATACATGAAAAGTGAAGTGTATGAAAGAAAATTAACTTTGTTGTTTTAGGAAGTCAGTGGTTTGTTTCAAAACCTCTTTGGAACATTAAGGATTCCACAATAAAAAAGCCGTTTATGTGAATATTTGCTGTAACAAATCCAACTTGAAAGAATTCAATGAAATACAAGTAATATTTTCATTTCATTTCTAAGAATCAAAATGTTAATGTCTCCATTCTTTTTAAAGGTTATTACTGTCTGTCTCTGTGTATACTGCTTTTCAGCCTTTTCTAAAGTATGAAGAAGTCCTTGAAGTAGGTTCTGAGGATTAAGGCCTCTATTACTTTGTCCCTGTCTGTGGAATTCAGTCTTTTGCATCCCACCCCAAGCACTGGAAAAACATTCCGCTTGTTTAATACTGCCTGATCTTCGGTTCTGTTTTTTCAGCTCACAAAAACTTTGGTATTAATATGCTTCAAGAAGTAATGATAAAAAAAGTGCCATACCTCATTGGGAACAGATGGGGATGTTTGTACTAATCATCTTGTGTCTGTCACCATTTATACGGGAGTACCGTAACCAGGGATCAGGACCCCATCTGGGGTTTCCTAATTCAGACCCTGTTCTTTAAAGATCAGTTCCAGACAATACTGTGTGTACTTTTTCTCTGACTTAATTAGGAATCCTGGTGAATGTTTCTGCTGCAGAAATGACGTGCTTCACGTTCATGCTTTTTAATGGACAAAACAAGACACGAAGTTACCAGACAAAAATATTATTGTCTTAATTGCTTCCATTGTAGTCACCTAAACTAGATTTTCACAGAACACAGAATGGCCTCGGTTGGAAGGGACCTTAAAGATCATATAGTTCCAACTGCCCTGCCATGGACAGGGAACCTTCCACCAGACCAGGTTGCTCAAGGCGCCATCCAACCTGTCCTTGAACACTTCCAGGGATGGGGCGTCCACAACCTCTGTAGGCAGCCATCTCCACTATCTTCCTACTGTCAGAGTAAAGAACTTTTCCCTAATATCTAATCTAAACCTACTCTCAGTTTGAAGCCAATCCCTCTTGTCCTGTCACTACATACTGTTGTGAAAAGTCCATCCGTCTTTCTTGTAGGCTCCTGTCATGTGCTGGAAGGTCACAGTTAGGTCAGCCTGAAGTCGTCTTCTACAATCTGAATTCTCCCAGCCCTTCCTCATAGGAGAGGTGGTCCGTACCTCTTATCAACTTTGTGGCCCTCCTCTGGACTTGCTGCCTGATGTCTTTCATGTGCTGGGGGATAGGGGTCTGTAGCTCTTTTAAAGAGGATTTGATTCTGCTGAAATGTGATAACTTAGGAAGTGACTCTTTAGAAGCTGATTGTCCACAACTTCTGCCAAAGCAACCTTTGGTTCTGAGACATCCCAGTATATCCACATTGTAGTTCACTTCAATGTCAGAAACCTTCATCCTGAAAGTCTTAGAAGGAAAGGGAACAAATAAAAAACTACTAAAAGGATAAAAACCAACCTACCAAAAATCTAAATTACCCACAATAAGTAGAAACATACTGCTTGTGAGGAAGTCCTGAAAAAAATTTACATCAAAACTTCCTATATGTAGTCTTTGGGCCACCTTGAGTTTGACTGTTCACTTCTGTTAGTACTACTTTGTTACTTAGATGTACATTCCAATGAAGACAATCAGATTTCTGGGAAATTTTTGTCACTGCATATGTTAGGTTTTTGTTCTTAACAGAAAAGAGTTGAATTGTCATTTATGAGAATTGAGCAGAGGACACTTCATGGATATTTGTAATTTCATTTAGGGATTATTTTTTCAAAATATTTTTCTTCATCTGCATATGTAAAATTTCAAAGACTTTTCTTGGGGAAGATGTAGAGAGATGCTAGGCAGCTTGCCATTAGGTGTGATATTTTCTCTGATAATTTTGTCGATTTTGTTCAGAATGAAGCATTTTGTGTAGTTTCTGAGCACAGAAACAAAGTATATGGAAGTAACTGTAGCTTTTTGTGTCATCACTTTGTGAAAACCTTTGTGAGGGACAATGTCTGTGGACAATCCAAGTGCCACCCAGTGCTTTTCAGAAGTCTAAGTGAGACAAATTCACTTAATTCATGGTACAAAATAGAGTTTATATTTGCTTTTCTTCCTCTGAGTATGAACTGATCAGAGTAAGGCTATAACTTTTGATTTGCTGGGTTTGTGAAATGGAAGAAAGAATAGATGAGCCAATGATAAACTCTTCAAAAAAGTTGTGAGGAAGTTTTTCTAAGAGACAACAAACAGGAGATGCATTTTGTCTTCCATTTGCCTAACTTGCATCATGCAGTTTCTAATTCCTTCAGTTACAGCAATGCTTCCAAGACCTACAAAAAGAGATTTTGATGCATGTACAGTTTATGAAAAGAAATATTCTGCACTGTTTTTTTAATGGCTACCTGACCTGTACTTTGAGAATGGGAAACATTTTGAAAGTTTCCCTCAAAGTTACAAATGTTGCCTGTGGTAAGTTCTCCATACTGCATTTTGTATATACATACAAAAGTGCATTTAAAGTAACTTTCTATTTCTTAATGGGCCATTGCCCCCTGAATCTTCTGTACTATATACAAAAAAGCTTTAAAAAAATATTAAAACTGCAAATTCTTTTTAAAGATAGTAAACAGTTTAAATTAATTTCTGTATATGTTGTTTCTAAGTATATGTTACTTTAGTTATAATGTGTTGGGTTTTTTTCAGCCCACTGTATTTAGGAATTAGAGCTGCATATCAAAGTCGGCACACATATTTTCCAAAAGCTGGAAAATGTAAAATGAATTGACAGGGGACTGTGGGAAGGGAGAAGCATATCTAGTAATTTGAATGATTGAATGTCACTTTGGGATACTGGAATTCATTCCTTCTGTCAGTTTCTTATGATCCCAGGCAAGTCTATTTAAACCAAACTTCCCACAAGAGCTTATTAGTAGTGCATTGATTTCCTGGGAGACAGGCTCTAGACCCAGACTACTTCTGCTTGGCTCAACAGATGCTTTAGTTTTAGATGCAACGCTGGATAAATTGGCATACTCTAAAAGTTGTGTCCTAAGTTCCTCCTCCTAAATTCCTGACTTTATGGGCAAAATTGGTTGCTAGTTCTTAAATTTCAGTGTGTATCTTGGGTTAGTTAATCTATGAAATGAGACAAATACTTATTTTTATGAAAAATTAGTGAAAGTGTTGCAAAGAGGAGTTAATTTTTATGGCACGCTAACATAGTACAGCCATGAAACCCTACAAAACCCAGTAAGAAATGAACTCTTCATACTCTTCAGAGTATGGCTTAAACAGAGCCTAGTAAGGGATACACATAAAATTATACGGAGAAAAGTTGAATAGCTTCTTTGCTTTGACTGAAAAAGGAATCCTGTGGTGTGGGAAAAAAAGGTGAAGTGAAGGATCAGGTATATCAGCTCCTTTGTATGTATTTTCTTTAATATTTTATAAGAAACTTAAATTCTGTTTCTTAACTCTTACTATGTGATTTTACAGCTATTTTTGGTATTTTCGTTGTTCCATTTTAATCGAACTTAGTAAACAAATTCATGGTATGGATGTGCTCCTGCCAGTCTTTAGGTTGTAACCTTTAGCTTTGTGTCTATGACTAATTGATGGAATGCTATTAGTCCCAAGGAGGGTTTTTTAGCAGCTTAATGTGGGGTGAGATACGAGAGCTTTTCAGTGGATTCTTGCAAGTATTTGTTGTTGGTAGAAGGGCAGTGTGATGTGGTGCTTGTGTGGTGCACACTGTATGCTCTGGAAAGGACTGAGGTCTGCTGGGGCTGCATTCCCCTCCTGCCAGCTGCAGCTGATCTTTCTACTCTGATCTTTCTTTAGTGACTTCTCTGTCTAGTTTGTCCTCATACCTCCTGGGCTTCCAGTCCTTCATTGTACAATGTGCTTCCTCTCCCACCTTCTTCAACACATCTTAGGCTTTACAGGATCACAGAATAGATAAAGTTGGAATGGACCACTGGGGGTCATCTAGTCCAGCCCCCGGCTCCAACAGTGTCCCCAAGAGTACAGTACTTGGGACTATGTCCTGATGGCTTTTGAATGTCTCTGGGGAAGGAGACTTTACTTCTCTAGGCAGCCTGTTTCAGTGCTCAGTCATCCCTGTGGAAAAGGCGTTCTTCCTTGTGTTCAGGTGGAACTTTGTGCATCAATTTCTGCCCATTGCCTCTTGTCCTATTGCTTGGCACCATGATGAAGAGCCTGGCTCCATCCTCTTGATGCTCTCCCTTCAGATACTTATGTACATTGTGCATTTTAGGAACCTCTAGGCTGACAGGTATGTCAGCTGTGGTGTATGGTGTTGGGGTTTGTTTGTATTTTTTGCATGTTTTTGTGTCTATTTTTTCCTTTTTTTTTTTTTTTTCTTCCTTTTTCTTCTCTCTCTTGTTAACTTTGCTTCTTGGTTGAATCCCTTTCATGTAACCCCTAAACTTTCTAGTCCCTTTGTCTGATAGGGCTTGTTGGTCTCTTCGGTGGAGTTAGTAGAAGTGTGTCCAAACCTCAGCTATTTCTATGGTAAGCTGAGCTTTTTGTCTTAATTAAGACAGACTGTTCTTGAGCTCAGAATCTGGCTGAGGTGTGAGCAAATCCAGTTTTTTGTGCTAAAGAATTAGCAACATCTGGCTGTAAGCAGACAGGTGGATTAGTGATGGATTCAGCTGTCAGCAGGATTTACCAGATGTGTTTGTTAGTCTGGTTTGGCTATGCTAACCTTCTAACTTCAGGGGAGCAAGGAGACAGCAATGAACAGTTCTTGTGTGTGCATGAACACTTCTTGTACCTTAAGCAATAGGTAGAAACTCTCTGGACTGTTGTATCATGATTGTATGCTTATAGTCATAGTGCAAGAAGCTATATTTATTAATAATTTAAAACTTCCTCCTTTCACTTGAAAACTTTGTCCTTTGAAAATGAATAAGCATTAGTTTCATTTAGATCTTACTTGTGTCCTAGTGATTTCTATTTATGGAATGCAATCCAGTGGGGAATGTATACCATTTTTCATCATTGTTTTTGATTTGATTTTTGTTAATGCTCTCCTGGGTAAAATGAGAGGTCTTCTTGGGGAGTGGGTTACAGGGCAGTAAGGGAGTGATCCAGTCTAGTAAAATGAGATCTGTGTCCTTACTGCACATCAGCACAGATCTGAGCCTGACGGAAGGACAGCCCACATGCTGATGCACCCATGAATTTGTCTGTCATTGTGCAGCAGATGTGGCATAGAGCTGTAGAAATTCTCAAGCTGGAAGGAACTCATAAGGGTCATTTAGTCCAACTCCCAGCTCCACACAGGACTACCTAAAACTAAGTCATATAATTAAGAGTGTTGTCCAGACACTTTTTGAACTCTGACAGGTTTGGTGTCATGGCCACTTCCCTGGGGTGACTGATCACCTATCAGTGAAGAACCTTTTCCTAAAGTCCAATGTGAACTTCCTCTGATATAGCTTCATTCCATCTCCTTGTGTCCTAATGTGAGTGATGAGCTGCAACTGAAGGATAACTAAATATTAAACATGAACTTCAAAACAGAAAACAAACCAGAATTTGGATATTTACTATCAAGAAAGTTCACATAGCTGTGCATATGCTCCTGTTTATACAAAAACCAGGATTAAGATGTACTAATGTATGTAAATTTTTGAAAGTGAGATACAAAGAAGCGACAGACTCCACTCGGTGTGCCCAGTAATAGATCCAGAGGCAATGTGCACAAACCCGAACACAAGAGGTTTGATCGGAATGTTTTCATCATGATGTTGGTCAAGAACCAGCACATGTTGCTCTGGGCTTTTGCAAGGTTACTATGCTGGGAGATCTTCAAAAGCCATCTGAATGCACTCCTTGGCAAACTGGCTTTAGGTGGCCTTTCTGCAGCAGGGAGATTCGACCAGGTAACTTCCAGAGTTCCCTTCCAACCTCAATCATCCTGTGAAAATTCAAGCCCATTCAACCCCACAGGGCTAAATAATTGTAAGGGATGAGTAACTGTAATAGAAAAAGTTACAGGAGACAATATATTATTGGCAGAGAACTTACGTGTTGGTTGAGTGGTGAGGTAGGTGTCAAAGGTAAGTTAAGACTGAAAAGAATCTTCAGCTTTTTTTTAAAAGGGATTTTACTGATAGATCCATATATGACAGTAGATGACTAGATTGTGAACTGCTGCTGGTCCTTGTGGTTTTATAATGCACTTAGTTCACCTGGTTGTAGTATATCTTCATCTAATTTGTGCTTTGTGATCAGTTGTGGGTTCTTTCTCTGTCTTTGGGAACACAGTTATTTTTTTCAGTCTGCTTTTCTGTCACAGTTTTGCAAAAGGCAAAATAAAATGTTTTAGCTGAGAAGAAAAGCTGAACTGATAGAAGCCATCTGGGTAGACAACCTCTATTTGTAAAACACCCAGCTGAATGTGGTTTTGGTACTAAGATGGCTATATGCAGTTATAATATAAACGTCTGTTTATAATTCATATTGACCAGGAGTGGATGCACTGTTGTGTAGAACAACATCTGACTTTGCAGTTGAATACCCATGCTTTCTTTTAGGTCTTAAAATTCAACCTATCCCACTAGCAATTCTTGTATGATCTTTAGTAGTTCTGTATCAGATAGTTTGAGGTAGGATGTAAAGCATATAATTTTGCATTTTTTAACGTAATATGCAAAGTTAGGAATGGAAGTGTATCTCCTTTAGGTATATAAATTCTGACTTGTTACAGAAGAAACTTCGTATTAGTTGACCATTGTGAAATTTTATGTAATGTCATTTTGCTTCTGTGGTAGCATACTAGTATTTTTTTTAATATTTTAATTGCTTATTTTATTTATTTTTAGTTTTTTATTTTGGTTTTTTACTATTCTTAGTATTGAGTTTTTTTTTTTTCCCTTGGGGGGACATTTGTTTAATTTTAATTCTTACCAAAAACCCCCAAAATAAAAAAACAACAAAGTTTCACGGTAAGACTCAATAAGGCATTTTCAGCCAAATAAATGGTTCACTAAAATAATTCCAAGTGTTATTTCCTCCCAAGAGTCAACACAGAGGTTCAACTTGATTTGTGCCTGATGTCTGGGTGTTGTAGTTGTCTTCTGCTTCCTGTTACATTCCCCTTATTTTCCTCATGGCTTCCATGTCATTCTCACTGCAGCTGTTAATCATTTGAAATTATGTAATGCAAAGTATCTGAGGTTTCTATGACTGCTTTTTGTTACTCTGTTTTGAAAATGGTTAATGTAAAGGAAAATAATAATTCCTGCCTCTTTACCCCCATTCTTTTCTGGCAGTTGGAGGAAGGAAACAAATAATTCCTGCCTTACTAAATCTTAAAGTAACTTCCCTGGTAAAAGACGGCTGTGTCAATATTATGACCATAAACCAGTAAAGTTGTGGAGTTTTGATACCTAGGCTGGTTGTCAGTTCTTCTTTTAGAGTACCAGTGTAAGAACTTCCTGTGTTTCTGGTGATTCTGGAAAACGAATGTTTTGTGGAATTCATGGTCTGCTTTTTGAGCATACCAGATGAGAGCAATCTCTGCATTTTGATCAAGTTGTACCGTATTCTATTTGGATATTTTGTTTCAGATATTGACAAAAAAGTCATTCTTAAATTTTAATTTAAAAACTAGAAGTCTGCCTCTCATGATCAGTTTTTCTTCATTGAGCTATTTATCTTTCACCTTTTGTCTTATGGTGGTTCATTTTCTTTGGGTGGGATCTCCTGGAATTTGTGTGATTTATGGTGATTTCTGCCTCTTTTCTAATTACCCTCCTGGCAGTCTCTTCTTGTCGCCTCTGTGCACATGCTGTCCTTATGAGATTTCGTGGACCCTTCTCCCAATTGATATTATCTGAGTGATAGGTGCTGGTGGCTGCACATAGTATTCCAAGCAAGTTCTTCCAAATACCTTAAAATGAGTGTTAGCTGTTAAAGTTCTGGGTTTGTGGGCGTGGGTTGGTTGGTTTGTTCCACAAAATCACAGAATAGGACAGGTTTGAAGGGACCACAGTGGGTCACCTGCTCTAACCTCTTTGCTCACAAGCAGGTTTGCCCTAGATCACATTGCACAGGATTGTGTCCAGATAGTACTTGAGTATCTTCAGTGAGGAGAGGAGGTTCTTGAAGTACCTTGTCCTAGAATTAATACTGAGTAGAAAAACCACTATGAGACTGTACTTGAACCTAGGCATTGTACCTCTCTTGAGATCCCTGTTGTTTTCCCCTTACAGCTGATTTTTTTTTTCGGAGTTAGACCGTATATTCTTGTTTAGATGTTTATATGCAGTCTTTATATTTGCAAATATTTCTGTTTCTCTAAGCTTTCAGTGTTTTACTGAATAACAGTCTCATCTATTTCTGCATCCATCTGTCTATGATTTCCAATTTAATGCTTCCATAATAAATGATATTTGGTTCAAGGAAAGTGCTAATTGTTTTATCACAGATGAACCAAACATAAATTGTCCCAGGGTAATATGATAAGGCTAGAAGTTACATTTATCCTCGTCTTTGAAATTCTGACTTCAGCATGCAGATTTTTTCTTAAACTGTTAAAATATTATTGATATCAGACTAGTGCAGCTCTAGTGGTAGTATTATTACTTTTGTTCTGCATTATTAACGGGAGTGCTGCTTTTCTTTTCTTGCAGTATACCTTAATTTTTAAAGTTCATTTAAATTTTTTAAATTGAAGGGTACTGCACCTTAATTTTTAAATACCTTTAAAAAGCTTTACATTCCACAGTGGTTCTTGGATGAATTCTTGGGTGGTGCCCATGTAGTTGCTTTGATTTAAAAATGTGAAGTTCGTAAGTGTAGACGAAGTAACTTCTGATTAAAGATACCTGTTACCAGTTGTCCCTGGAAAATTTTACTGGTCATTTCTTTGAAAATGGGTGTTCAGCTGACTATAAAGGATACTTCAGTAATGAATTCTTTCTTTACAGTCATTACTATACAGCAGTATTTTTTTTATTATTATTTTTTAGCTTATTTTCAGTGGATATCTCAGTTTGGCTTCAATTCTGTCTTTATTTTTGTATTTCCTGGTCTTTGTGGTAGAACTGTCCTGTTTTGAGGGCTCTAATTACTACTTAGAACCTCACTAAGTGGTTGTTGGAGCTCACTTAGTAGTATAAAAACTTTTCTTGCACCCCAGTCAAGGGTACAAAAGCTTAATTTTGTTCCTCTGGCACAAACATTGCCTGTGACACCCCTGTTGGAGTTGTGTACATCACCAAATCACTTCTCTTTGAACACTCTGAGGACTGGTCATAGTATGTCTTTTCCTAAGATTTTGTATAGTATGGTTGCATAGTGTAACCACCTAAGGAATGTTTTCCCTAGTACTTGGCTAACTAACAAATATGTTGCAGATGTCTATTTTATTAAAATCGTATTTAGTCAGCCTACACTTTTCTTTCTCTGTCAGATTATTTTACTATCGCCTTCCAGTTTTTATCTCTTTGTAGTTTCTTTTCCTGCAGCCATCCACAGAAATAAGCCATTTTAATTCCTACAGTCCCATTTACTTAGTCTTGAGTGGAAGTATGAAAGCAGAGATTCCACAATAATAAGTCAGTTTTATTTTTCCTTAGGTTGTTGAATGGTTTAATGCTGAATTCTTTTATATAGTTTTTGATATTTTTTTTAAACGGAGTGTGTTTCAGTGAAAATGCCATTTCATAAACGGCATGCAAAAAGAGGCTGTTTTATTAAAAGAAAAATGACAGCAATAACATCTGGACAAATGCTGAAGCTTAAAGTTGGGTCACTTACATTTTATGGAAGCTGCAAGTGTCTGCAACACCACTGGAGAGAGCTGTGTGCTGAGATAAGTTGGTACTGAATACTTTCTACTTGCTAAATCTTTGGGAGGCTTTCTTTAATGAAGTTAAAAAAAAAATCTTATCAGCAGAAGTGGGGACTTGCCTGGGATCATTTGCTAACTGATTGCAGCTCTGTTTAAGTTGCTTGAGGCCCTTTAGTGCGCATGTGCTGATCTTGGTATCATGTCTTAATCTTTTCTTCTTTGTTCTTTTCCTGAATCCTCCAAATCTTCTCTACGTTGTGATGATCTGTCTTCTTGCACAGGTACCACCTGCATATCTTTTCATTTTCCACAAAGTGCTTACTTAATGTGTTAATGAAGAAACTTAATGTGCTTTGCTGTATTTTCTAGTGTAAGTTTGAAAAAGTATTTCCTAATTTAAACAGCTATTATTACTTCTGTATGATTGTCAAAGGACTGCCATTAATGGCATTCTCTAGTGAAACCCAGTGCTTTTTATGTCATTTGTTGGACTGAGAATGTTACTTTTACCTTATAATTTGGGTCTTCATTCCAGAAGACATTTAATTAGTGGCTTCTGTAAATTCTTCCTGTATCTGTCCTTATTATGCTGCCTTACAGAAACGGGAAGCTAGCATTTTATTGATATTATGGATAATACTAGTATCTTGATTTAATGGTAGTTAAGTGAACAGTATAACATGATACATTTCTAAAAGAGAATGGAAAGTATTAGTCTAGGCATTATACCTGAATCTGTATGAAAAATGACCTGGATTTACATAAGCACCCTTGGTCCAACACACTAAAGTTTCCTATTTTATTCAACAACAGAAAATTAACTGCCAAATTTCAGCTTGGAGTGGCTTTTTATAACCAAGTTATAACTCCCTAGCAGTAGATACATTATGAAAATAGATTTAGTTAGTAACAGTTGGATAATGCAAGTCTCTAACACATAAGTCACTTTGCACCCTGTTCAATTGTTGTCAATCAGCTATATGCCAGCAGGAGTTTACCAGAATGTAAAGAATTTCTCTAAATTACTTAAATTGTTATATTATTTTTGTTTTATTAATATATTAATACTGATGAAGTAGAAAGATGCCTGCCTCTTCCACTTCTGAGTTGCTGAGTAATCTCTTAATGGTATCTTGTTGCATCTTTTGTGGAAATTATTACATCTTGACAAATTTTTTCTTGTATCCTTGTTGTTGAAACAAAGTTAGTGATCTTCAAGCATTTGTCATGGTTTATATTAATTCATACAAGGATACCCACTGGTGGTGCAAAAATAAAAAATGTATATAAATAATAAAAAGAAATTACAAACTGTGCTGAAAAAGGAATAGAGGTTTGGAGTGAAATCTGTAGTGTGATTTATGAGATGAAAAAGTTTTTGCTTTCTTGCGATATTCCATGAGACAATTTAGGAAAGTGTTTTTGCATCTTCTAAACTGTTTTTGTATTGTTGATGGAATGGCCTGTGACAGTGAGAGGCCACTGGTCATCCTGCTTGGTTATGGTGAAAGTGTTGATGAATATTTGCCAGTCTTTTTTTTTTTTTTTTTTTTTTTTTTTTTTTTTTTTTTTTTTTTT
>JAOTQP010000001.1:67564867-67597530 GCA_026413545.1 Cichladusa arquata | reverse complement strand
TTTTTTTTTTTTTTTTTTTTTTTTTTTTTTTTTTTTTTTTTTTTTGCTACACTTCCGTGTTGGAATGATATGAGCTGTGGAAATGTGTATTTAGTTCTTTACACATTCAAATTTTTTTCCATGCCAACACTTACTAAATTCACTTGAGCTTCTAATACCCTTGTGGACATGAAGAAAGTGTTATTCTCACTGGCACATTGAAAAATGTCTTGCAGACATAGATTTAAATGTATGTGTATTAACCTACATAAATTTGGTATATACTTTCTTAGATTTTATATGCGTGATTTTAAAATGATCTCAAGAACAGCTATATAGACAATTATGTATATTCATTGAAAGTTCTGAAAAGTAATAATGATGGTAGAATTTGCTAAATCGATCATTGTTCCTGGTGGTCTTCTAAGTTGTCATGTTTGGATTCTGGATTTTAAAAAGAAAGCAATAATAGCAAGGCAGGAGACAGACTTGCAAGGAATATAGGGTTGATTTGCTGAAGTTTGCTTCATCACTTGGTTAAGACTTCTGCAAAACTATCTGGAGGATGAGGATTTAAAAACATGTATAGATCTTTGGAAAGTCACTGTTGACACGTGATGACTTCATGTGTGTTAAGGCACAGTTTGCTTAATGATTAGCACAGTTAATTAAATCACCATAGGCAATGCAAACTGTCAACCAAACAAAATACAATTAAATGGAGTGTAATTTAAGTTCTCCACTTAGATCATTGACTTAACATCCTCTAATGATATTTATTGACCTATGAAGTATATTTGCATAGTTTCTTAATATGCAAGGTAGCAATACGTTTTTTTTTTTTTGCATAATCACAATCTGTATTTTTAAAGTACTGAGCAAGTAGTGTATGTGTTGTTAAGCTATTCATAAAAAACACTTGAATATTTTAATAATATAATGGCCAGTAGGCTTAGCTGGAAGCAAGTAGCTAGTGGATGCTACTGATTATGTACAGAACTCATTTGTAGTTTGAGCTTGACCAAATTTTGGCAGTGGTACTTATTACTAATTAACTCTGTTTAGTTTAATTGATTGTTCCCATTTGTGGTCTGGCTGATAATCATAATTTGACATTAAATATGATCTTTTGATTTTTGTCACAAAAGGTGAATGACTTTTTAATCCATCCTATTCTAATGCCCAATAAATGTAGCTTCCACTTTTGGGGTTTTTTTCCCATGCTTTAGTTTTCCTGTTGTCATTGTACAAAGGAGGTATGTGTTTTGTCGTCTTTATTTCCTTTCTCTGCATTAGTTTTCCACCCCACCTTCCTTATAACTTGGTTTTTAATTTGTCATGCTATTTTATACGTACGTTTTTAAATACAGTTCTACAGTCCTGCTCTTAGTTCCTGACTTTAGGTCTTTGAGAAATTATAATTGCAGTGGTGCTTCTGTGTTGAAAGAACATCTTAAGTCTTATTGTATCATCCTCTTGTGTACAACGAGTAGGGTTTGTATTTTAAATGCTCTATTATCTAAAATAGATTTATTTTCTTGATAGTTTTTGAAGACTTTACTTACAGTACTGTTTAACATAACTGAAAAAAACAAAGCCTGATTGAATCATGTTTTTTATTCCTATTTGTGAAGATTGGAATTTGTTTTTTATATATTTGTCAAGTTTCTTGTGATATGTATCTCTCCTCTTTATCCTCCTATAGCAGCAGAAACAGCGCATGTGTTAAAGTTTAGTTTATGTGCTTGGATTCTGCATGGTGCAGAGCATTTCATTGTCTGAAGTGTTTTCTTGCCTTAAAAAGCATCCCTGTGAACTTTTTCCTTTTTAATAATTGGCAAAGACCTCTAAGATCATTGAGTCCAACTATTAACCCAGAACCACTGTGTTCTCCACTTAACCTTGTCCCCAAGTGCTATATCCACGTGCCTTTGAACACTGCAAGGGATAGTGATTCTGCTACTTCCCTGAGAAGCCTGTTTTAATGCCTGACCATTCTTCTGGTGAAGAAATTTTCCTCATGTCAAACCTAAACCTCCCCTAGTACCACTTGAGGCCATTTCCTCTTGTGTTGCCATACATTACCTGGGAGAAAAGACTAATCCCCACCTTACCTCACCTTTATTCAGGTAGTTGTTGAGAGCAGTAACAACTGCTCTCCTGACTCCCCCCTGTTGTCTTCTCCAAGCTAAACAACCCTAGCACGCTCAGACTCTTCTTGTGAGACCTGTGCTCTTTCCCTTCTGGTGGTGTACATGGAATAATACTGAAATTTTGAAAACATGGTGGAGAACTTCTAAAATTCAATTTTTAAAAAAGAAGTAATAGAAACTGTCGGCTGAGTCTGTTGAATCTCAAAGATGCTTTCAAAGAAATTCCTTCTTTCAAAAGGTTTGTAGTCTTAGACTGTTTTCTTTTCCAATACACTGAATCTATAAAAATGAATTTTAAAAGCTTTTTGAAATTCAGTCATTGGATATCACATCACTGGCTTATGGATTTTCATTTTCAACATGTTGTAGATACAACTGGCCTTGAGGCTGTTGTTCTTAGCTCTTACTATCCTCTTTTTCCATGACAGAAGTTCACTGAAACAGCTGATAGATCTCTAATGTGAAATCACAGACACTTGCACTTGGTTAGAGTCACCAAAACACCCTCCCCCCAGAATAAAATCCTAGATTCTACTAAGTGTTCAACACAGATTATTTTAATAAAGCTAGGTATGCACAGCTATCCTGGCAGTCCAGAAGAACAGAAACTTCTAGCAGTAGAATGTAATGAAGTTTTATTGAGATAATTGTTGAAATTATAACTGTAGTACAAGGGGATTGCTTAGCATTGAATTTTCTTTTTTTTTTAATTATAGGTTTTGTTTTCTGCTGTTTCTTTTGAATGATTTTGGTTTCTGTCAGTATTAGAAGGTTTATAATTCTTTATCCTCTGTATTCTATTTCTTACAACCTTTTTAGAATTATTTTTGACCCTGTAAGATTAGATGTATTAATTCTGTGAAAAATGAAGTCCTCTTTATTTTTTTGCTGTGTACATCCCTGTCTGTAACCTTGGCTGGCTGTTAGGTGCTAACAATGCTGCTCTCTCACTCTCCTTGCTTAATGGGACAGGGAAGGAAATAAGACAAAAAAAGCTCATGGGTTAAGATAAATGCAGGGAAATTGCTTTCGTTCTTCACTAACCCTGATGTCTGCAGGGTTGTTTCATGTTTTTCTCACTTTTCTTCCTAGTAACTGCTGTGCAGCGTTTTTTGTCCATTCTTAAATACGTTATCACAGAGACGCTGCCAGCATCACTGATGGCTCAGCTTTGGCAAGGGGTGAGTCCATTTTGGAGCTGTTTGGATCTGGCTCTGTTTGCTATGGGAGCAGCCCCTACAGGGGCCATCCCTTCAGCCTCCCCCACTACCAAAACCTTGCCACATAAACACAATACAGATGTTCAGTTTCATCCAGACCTTGGATGCCACTGAAGCTTAAAAGCTTGGTTGTGTGGCTGTTGGACATATTGGCTGCACAGTTCAACTTGACTGTAATGTATGAGTTTCAGTCTTTGAATTCTTTCAAAATGTGCTCCAAATGGAACTACATCATCATGTTCTAATCAAGTTTACACTGCATTTGATGTGATCTGACAGCTATCCACCACTGGAAAATGGAGATTTGTTCCCCTGTTCCCTTAGTTCCTGTTCTTTCCCTTGAGTTAGCTTTGATGCTTGTCACATGCTTTTCAAAAACAATTAGGCTTGTTTTTTAAGTTGGTAAGTTTGATTGGTCCATCAAAGCATCTGATGCTTTTATACATTCTCAGATTGAGGCAAGCAAGGGTCTCTTCTGCTGTGATGAGCTGTTGAAATGAATTTAGCTATAATACATAGTATCATCCCATCTGAAAGGTGGAATAGAATATCTATGTCAAATGGCAAGAAGAGTGAACTTCATTACAATTTCTGTGTGCTTTTGAGAAGTCCTAGACTTACTGTCATGACAGTGCATTAAAGACATATAACGGGGATAAAAGTGACATCATATTATAGTATTAGAAAAAGTTACTTCAATGAGTTTTGTTTCCTCCCAGCTTTGTCATTGTCAATCTTTACCACTAGCTTCTAGGACATGGCACTGTTCCACTGCTGGGTGTATGTAGGTACAGGGAAGATGACAGAAACTGAGTTGATTTTTGTGTATCTGTTGAATGAAATCTGATTATGTTCATTCTCTTCATGTTTTCCCTATTTATGAAAATAAAATGTGTTGTGCTGTATGTTATTTGAAAAAAAAAATTAAAAGCCCGTGTTAACTTTTTGTTTGGCAAAAGATTAAGTGAAGACAAAGCAACATCTGTAACTTCGGTTGTTTTCATGAAATATGAACTGAAGAATACAAAACATGTTGACATGTTTTGGAGGAGTTGGGTAGATTAATATATTTCAAGTTTTTAGTTCTCCTTCAGTGTAGAATGACCTTGGCTTGGGGGCCAGTAAGTTTTAATTATGGCTGTTACGGAACATGCTGCTAGCTCTTCTTGTGGATTCTGGCTGATTTTTGTTTCTGGTGTTATAGTTCCAAGAAATTCAAAGTATATGTAGATTATTTTGTAGGAGGTCTGTAGGAAGAAAATACCTGACTTGGAATTCACAGTTCAGAGCAGTCATGACTAGTAGAAGTGGATCATACTTTTAGCTAAATAAATAAAAATATCAAAACAATGACAAAGAAATTTGTTTCTTTTGTTACATTCTTCATTTGTAACTGCCCTGGTACAGTCTTTTTCTAAGATCCTGATTGTCCCCACATGCCATTTAGATTTTTTTGCCATCTTTTCTATTGATTGCTTTTATGTAAGTAAAGGTTTCAGTCAGCTTCCTTCTCTACAGCAATGAAACTCTGCATAAATTAGAGTGGATTACATGGTGGTCGGCATTTGCATCAGTTTAAAGGGACTGAGAAGCCAAGTAACTGCGTTGTGTTCCTAGTTAGAATTTAGAAGGAAGATACTGTTGCTTATCTGCATTCTTTCACTTGAAGACTTGGCCTAATGGCTTAGAGGAAAGACTTGTATTTGGTCTGCTCAGTTTCTGTCTCTAATTTCATTCTCTATCTGCTGCTTGTCTGGCAGTTCTGGCGAGTTACAGCTGATGATGTGTAACAATTAACAGTACTGGTGTTTAGACTTTTTTGGAAAATTGCATTTTCCAAAAGAGTAAAGAGAACACAGAGTCCACTTCAGATGTCTGAATGCTCAAGCTAGCTAGGATCTATTATTACCAAGAGATGGAAACAGATCATACAGTACGCTTAAGATTCTTGGTTGCATCTTGTTAGTGTGAAGATCAAATACATTCCAGGAGTTTTAGCTTTTTTCTTATGTGTACTTCTTGAAAGCTTTATTGTGTCATAGGACAGTCTACCGGGATATCAGAATTGTTGCTGTCTCTTGAAATCAATCAAGGTATTTTGTATTTTTTGTGTTTGTAGGTATATTTCGAGTTGTATTTTGTTTGTTGAAGTGGGACAGATGTGGTTAAGCATGAACTAGTTAAACAACATGGTCTTCTTAATTTCTTTCCACAGTTTTAAAACCGTGAAATCATGGCTCATTCAAAGACGAGAGCCAATGATGGAAAAATCACATATCCTCCAGGAGTCAAAGAAATCTCTGATAAAATATCTAAAGAAGAGATGGTGAGAAGGCTAAAGGTTAGTAAGCAAGTAATTGCCTGCAGATTAAAGTTTCTTGTAAAAGATGTTCAGTGATCCTATTACTGTAGTTTGTATCTGGAAGGGCTTTTTTTTCCTTTGGGCTTTATCTTTTCTAATTGTAGAAGGAGGAACTTGTTTGCTCTTGTGCCTTCTCCTCTACCACTTTCTTGAAATGGCTTGTTCAGAAAAGGTTTAAATGCATTTAAAAATCACACATAGAAATAAGCCTCATTAATTTCAAATACTACTTAAATTTTATTTCACCTACTATGCTAAGTCAGTACTTTCATTGTTCTTGAGTATTTTTCTCTCTAAAAGAGAGTCATAATTTGGATACCTCTCAATGCATTCCTTTTATGCCTTTGTGCTCTTTGATTTGTTTATAAAAACCATTATTCTCATTGTTTTAGCCTGTATCATGATGAAAGTAGTCTTTGTTATACTTTAGTCTATATACTTTGATTATACTTACAGTCTTTGATGTATTTCTGTCTTGAGTTTCTTGACCACTTTATTTGGCATAAGTGTGCAGGACAGTTGGACAGATTTGGAGACTAATTTTGTTACTACAGTTCTGTATCTACCTGTGTACTCTCACAAAAAGGCAGGCCTGTATTGTGCAGAAGGAATGCTGCAGCTTGGGCTTGGCCTGTGAAACAGGAGGGAACAGATGTGGGAGAGAAACCTTAAGTAATCTAACAGATGGAAGAACTTAATTTGGAGTTTTTCTGAAGTGGTAGTTTTAAGTCAGTTGGAACTATGGGTAAATGAACAAAAACCAATAAAATCCCAAAACACAAGGATTGCTTCTCCTGTTCCCCCCAGTAACCTGTCTAGGCTTTGGGATTTTGGTTGGTGGGCTTCAGTGAGTATATTGCATTCTATGATACTGAATATAAGGCAACATTTATAACTTTGCATATGAGCATTTCCTAAGACAAGGAATTCTTTTTTAGCACTTGCGTATTTTTTTCGGCTTGTGGAAATGCAGCACGGCAGTTCTTGCTAATCCTTTTTCTTCTACAGCTTAATTTCATTTTTGAATGAAATTTTTGGCCTTGAATGTCTCTCTTTTGTCATCTTGATCTGTCTTGCAGAATAAGAGGACATTTTAAGGTGTCTTGTGTTTTTTGTTAGCTGTTTATTCTGGCTGTGATTTCATTGGTGCTCAGGCAGGGAAGGAACTGCACAGTGTTTCTTTCATAACAAGTTGGATGATCCACACTACACCACAAGTGTACAGAACTTCAGTATAAACACAGTTGCAGGTGCTAAAGAGCAGTAGTTGATAAATAAGTGAAGTATTACCCTCTTGATTTCTCTGACTGCCAAATTCACATAATTATTAGGGAAAAAGCACTTTTCTGTGCGCAAGTAGACATTCTGTTGTTTGTTGATGATGATCTATTAAAATAAATGCAAATTATTGGGAAATCTGAGAAAAAAATGGAAAATATGTGGAGTGAATTTCTGTAGTAGCATAACTTACCTCGAAAATTTTATGCATTTTGAATTGATGCCCTCTTGAAGTTTATAATAGATTTGGAATGGAGATAGAAACTAAGTGGTGACAGTTGTGAACTAGCACTGAAGACAGGTGATAAACACTTGGAAATGATAAATAGTGTGAGAAAAGCATTTTTCCACGGTTTCGTTTAATACACAAGAACCAAGTTATCATCTAATAAAATATGAATTTTAGACCACCAGTCACTTTTCTGTAAGTTTATACAAGTCAATTCCATAGCTTGTTTCTGTAGAACGACGTAGTAAAAATTGAATGGGTAAGAAATATGTGCTACATCTGGAGGATGAAGCTCCAGGAGTATAAATTGTGATCTGGATATGATTTCAGGCTCCGGAGTCCTCTAACCTATTGCTTTGCAGGAACGTGGAAAACTGTGCTAGGACAACTAGCTTGTTTTTCTTTGTTTTTCCTTAAACACTGTGATGGATTGCTCTGCAGACAGGGTGACTGATCTTTGTTGTCCTAACTTATACAGATGTTCATGTTATCAGGGAAAAAACACTAAAGGTTCATTTCCAGAGTAGAAAAAACCCATACTTGTTACAAGAAGTTTGAGAAGACTACTTTTCATAGAAATGAAAACAATTCTGGCTTGTAAATTAATTAGTGTTTAAGGGCACCAGTCCACTTCATGTGGTTCATCTTGTACCTGACTGGGGAGGACTTTATTTTTCTTGCAATGGAGGTTGTGTCTGCATAAGCTGCTGATCTTCTGTGCCTTTTTGTAAAGGATTCTCATATGTTTGAAAACTTCACAGCTTCTGTGATCCTAATTATACAGAAGTTTGGGGGTTTTTAAGTTGGGTTTGTTGCTTCCTGACCAGTTATAATAAATTCTTTTGACAGGGGAAAAAACCCCAACCAAACAACAAACTATAGCAAAGTAAATTATTTTGCACTGTCATAAGATTCTAGGACTTGACATTATTATTCTTTGAACAATATCTCTTCCCGCACTAAGAAATAGGTGGGAGTTTTGGCCTTAATTCTCGGGATTGTGTAGTTAAGTCTTCAGTATAATTTTGTTAATTTTACAGGAGTTGAACTTCTTAAAATAACTCTGCCTCTGTGAGTCAGATAAAGAATTGGAGAAGGACATAATTACTTTGTTTTGTCAATAAATTTCCCTCCTTCAGAAAGTTTTTAAATGTAAGAATTCTCACCAACTAGCAGTTACTAAATATAGCTTTTCCTTCTTTTGTTTTATTTAGCATGTTAAATATTTGGTGTCCTAGACTTTTTTTTCTTCCATAACTTCAGTAACTTCATCCTAATAATCCTAGTGGTCATTTTAGTTTTGTTGGAGAACATCCATGCCACTGAGCTGCCTGGATTTTTATATACATTTGCTGAAAGTGTGTGCTCTGCTTCTGGACAGCACAGGGAATAGAATTTTCCTCAGAGCACTAATAGGCAAAAACCTGAAACTGAAAGAGAACAGAAGGAGAAAAAACTCATCACTGAATAGTTGAGGGAGAAGCAAATATTTTTATTAACATTTTGCCGTTTTTTGAATTTTAAGTGAATGGCTGTAACAGTGAATGCTGTTGCACTTCTTCAGTTGTCCAACTTGTTTATATGGTTTCTCAAAAAGATTTGGGAAGTCTGCAACTAGGGTTTCAGTAGTTCTGCTGAGGCTGTGTATTGGGCCAGTTGATAGAGGACTTGGCCAGGTCTTTCCTGTGCCCTGAAAAATGAAAACACTGGTTGCTCAAGTAAGTACTGCTGTGTAGCTAATAATGCTTCTGACAGAAGTTGCGCAAAACCAGAGAAGTAACTTTTAGTAAGGATTCTGTTACACAGAGTATTTAATTTTATGTACTAATGTGTGTCTGTCTATTTAGATGGTTGTGAAAACCTTCATGGATATGGACCAGGACTCTGAAGAAGAAAAGGAGCTCTACCTAAATCTTGCTTTACATCTTGCTTCAGATTTTTTCCTCAAACATCCTGATAAGGATGTACGTTTGTTGGTAGCATGTTGTCTTGCTGATATTTTCAGGATTTATGCCCCTGAAGCTCCATACACTTCACCGGATAAACTGAAGGTAAATTAATCTGTTTTTACACTCAGTGATTAATATAATTGGTTATAACTGCTTTTCCCCTCCTTTTATTTCTGGTTCAGCCTAAACAGTTCAAAGTTTTCACTTGATTTTGGAATATGATTGGTCAAGTCAATTGCCCATTACATAAAGGGCTGTACAGCACGTCTTCTAATAAATTCCAGAGTTTTGGATTTGTATTGAAAATAATTATTTTATTGAACTGTTTTTGGGATTTGCAGGTTACTTTACTTTAGAAATATTTATGATAGATATAGCTTTTATCATAATCTCTTGCAAGATAGCTAATACCTTCATTTGGGAAAATGTCCTTGCATCTCAAATTAAACTACCAAGAGGCAGATACTTGTATATTTATAGATAAAAGTTCTGTTGAAATAAAGATGAAGTAGTTTCGTGCTGAGTTTAATGATTTTTGGTGTGACTTGGAAAATTCTGCAATTACAAACATCGTTGATCCCACTAGATGGAGATGGCTGATAGAGAAATGTCAACTTTGAAAAGGAAGTACAGATCTGACTCATTTGTTTCAGAAAAAAAAAATTTACATTGTTTTATGGGTTTTTTTTACTTTTTAAAGTAGAAATCTAACTTAGTTCCCAACTCTCTAAATCAAATTATTTCCCTTGCGCGGTCAGAATCTAGAGTGATGAACTGAGTTTTGAGGGAAATGTACCACAAAAACAGGTGAAAGTAACACTGAAAAATGCATGCTTTTTTTGTCTCCCTGATTTAGGAGTGTGTGTGGTCTTTTTTGTTTAGTTTGGTTTGGTCTTTTGTTTATTCCACAGTAGAATAAAAAGATGGTTGTGGTGTATAGGCTATCTATTATCACTTAAGAGGAAATCACTCAATTACTCATCTAGTGGTTGCACCAGCAGTGCTTCCTAATTAGGGAAACAGTGCAGTTTCAACTGCCAGAGTGCATCTTTTGTTAACAGACATACTGGAGAGATATCTAGGGATTTTTCTTAGTTCTGTTTTCTTAATTCTGAATTAGTGTGTAATCAGAGGTACAGCATCTACTTACCTTACTTATTGATTGCACTGTCTTCAACTGGAGATAAATATTAGCTTTCTCTACTGTGCTATGTTTAAGTGGAGTTTTCAGGTGCCCTGATTTCTATTTCAGTTTTGAGTATATGTTTTCATCTGCTTGTTAGGCTTAGAGCTTTAATTTCTGTCTTTCTGAGTTGGGCTAAGTAAGTTCCTCCTTAGAGTATTTGATCTACCAAATGCTACTAAGCTTCAGATTTTGTAGTTTACAAAATTGGAAGGTTTACAGTAGTGATCTCATACCTGAAGTGTCAGAACACTACCATCACTGCTTGGACAGAGCTTGAAATGAATGAGGGGCTTCCACTGCCAGCATTGAGTTCTGTAATCTATGTGGATTTCAGAATTCAGTTTCTTGGTGCAGTTTTCTAAACACATTTTGAGAAATAAAGAAAAGCTAAACAATAGGGACCTTTTCCTAGGGCTGCTGGTGTAGGTTTTTTGCAAACCCGTTTCCTCTGAACTCAGCTTTTGTGGTTGCAGGACAAGCTCTGGTAGAAATGTCGAAGAGTTCTCTCCAGTTTATGACAGAGGTAAGAGGAAGACTGCTTCCTCTTGGGTTATATCTTGGCACTATTTTTACCCAGTATTTAGTATCAAATCCATACTGCAGCTGAGTCTATTCCTGTATGTTTAACACTAAAGTTAAAAGTGGAGTGCTGAATTTCTTGAGAGGAAAAGAGACAGGCTTTTGCCCTTGCTTCAGATTCAGTGGATCTCTTTGTAACTTACACATTGTGCAAGTAAGATGCTGAGGAAAGGACTAAGAATCTCAGATTTCTCTCTTTTATGTGTATCATCAGTGTAAATCCTACATTCCTTGCTGATCATTGAAGGAGCATAGATAACAGGGATGGAAAATGCCATGAGTGGAATAAAAACAGAGTTGGAGTAGGTTTGCTATGCTGGGATATCAAAACTTCTGGCTTTAAGCCCTCCTCTGTCTGTGTAAAGCCTAGAGCCCAAATCTGTTTTTTTGGTGGGAAGGTAATCTAATCACTTATATTTGTGAATTGAAGATTACTTGGAGAGAAGGACTGTTTGCCTGTCTCTGCTGAAATGTAGATGTTAAAAAGGGTATATGGTAGCAGAACCTCGGTTATCTGAAGGTGTTCTCTGGTGAGAGCCATGGCTCTGATGATTACTGAAGCCATTATGTAGTTAACTGGCACCAAGACAGCAATCCACAAAAAATTGTGGATTTATTGTGAAATTATTCCAATTTTTTGGCTGCAGCCAAAGTTTATTTTAGCCCGTGTTTTGAATTTATAAATGTATGTTCAAAAGTATGTTATCTCTGCTTAAAAAAGGGAAAAATGTGGTTAAAAAGGGGGGAAAAAGTTTGCTCATAGTACATGAGATATTAAAAATGAGTGAATACTACTTTTAGTCTGTCTTGCTTTCTTTAAATAGGAATAGGAAAAAATAGTTTAGGAATAAATGCTTGCTTTTTCAAACCATGCTGTTATTTGAAGCATTCAGGTGTTGGACTTCTTGTACATGTGTGCTATTCATTAATGTCTGTAGTTATATACAGCACAGTGATGAGAACTTTTGGAAAATCAGTAGGGTCTTTGAATCACATTCAGTAGGTATGTATTGCATATTGAGCAGCAGGATAAAAAGTAAGATACTTGGTTAAATGAACTCACTGAGATTTACCTCTACATGTGAAGTTCAACAGAAATAATTAACACAGAGCATGGGTTCTGAGATTAAATAGTTTTTATATTTGGCATTGGTCAGTCTGTCACATAACCCTTTTCTTCAGTTGATTCTTATTCTTTTCTGAGATTCAGTTTGTATGTCTTCTAAACTTTACAAAACCTTCCAGTGTATCTATTTTCTATAAGATAGCATTCATTTTTGAGTGGGGACTGGTGGCTTGCTAGTGTTCAGGCACTAACTTTTAAAGGAGGGACTTTTAAGATGGGCATTTGCATGGGGACTGAATGCTCCTGAGTGGTTGGAGACTGTGAGATGTGTCCTTTGTGCCTTTTGGTTTAATTTCAGCTAAAGAGTCTAGATGGTGTACTCTGTAGGGGATCTGAAGTGTGAACCAGACAGTGATCCTCTGATCATCCTTAATTCTTCAAAATCAGTTTCAAACCTAATTAAAACATGAATGTAGCTGTATCTCTGAACAGTGTTTGCTGTGATTTGTTGCCAAGAGTTGGTGATATCACATGTAATCTAGTTCTTGATTTTACCTAGATCCACAGTAAGTGCTCAGCTTAATGATTAAGGCTTGTGGTTATAGTGTGATTTTGTGGTTATAGTGTTGGAAAAAAAAAAAACCTATTATTTTCTTTTATCTGTGTATTATTCTTGGGTGACTTAGGGGAAATGGTCATTTTGAAAGACTATTTCAGGATTAACAGTAAGGCTCTCTTTTATTTATTATGGCAGCTTTATACCTTTTGGAATTTATTTGATTTACACCTAGGTTGCTAGATGAAGTAAGGATACAGTTGAGGATGTGAAGAGTGTTTCTGGTGATACTTATTTCTAAATATTCTGATTTAATATAGTTATATTAGATTAATATAGCTGTAGTTGTGAATTTCCAGCTGTTAATTATCTGATGTAAAAAAATTACAAATATACCTTCATGTGTGTTTCTGTTCTGTTCATAATTGACTATTTGTTCCTTGTAACCTGCTTCAATTTACTCTGTGTGAGACTTTCTGTAGGAGTCTTCTGGTGGTGAAAGTTGATAAAGGAAGCAGGAGCAACTTGGTTTATTAGTTTTTGCAAGAGATATTATCTGTGTCAGTATCTCAATGACTGAGAAATGCACAAACAATACAGAGTGAACGTATAATAATACTCCTAGGAAAGATGTAGTTGCCTACTCTTCTTTTTCCCTTCTTTTGAATCTCATTGTAATATGAAGTAAAAATATTAAATTCATTGTCCTGCTGAATAATAATCTCTTGACTTCTGCAGCCAGACAGTTGCAGCTGTGTTTGTTGAGTGCTTTTCTTTGGAAATGAAAAACATTTGTTTCCTTAGGAAAAGGTTACTTTCTCAACCTTTTAAAGAAACATGAATTATTTTAAAATTACTCCTTGACATTTTCCATGAGGTTTTTGTAGATGATCTTCTTTTAGATAGTGAAATAATGTCTGTCATTGCTGCATATTTTGTAGTGACTAAATAATACAAGTAACTTTAAAAGGTAATTATTTTATTTTGAAGGTTTAATTGCAGTTGATTGAATAACTAGCACTTCTTTCTTTTCAGGATATATTTATGTTCATAACAAGGCAACTTAAAGGTTTAGAAGATACAAAAAGCCCCCAGTTTAATCGATACTTTTATTTGCTTGAGGTAAGCTTCAAAATTTATTTCATAATAAACTGTTAACCATAATCTTTCAATTGAATCTTCTATTAACTACTCCTTTTATTTTTTCCTATTCCCACACAGAACATTGCTTGGGTCAAGTCTTATAACATATGCTTTGAATTAGAAGACAGCAATGAGATTTTTACACAGCTGTATAGAACGCTGTTTTCAGTAATAAAGTAAGTCTTTTCACCTCAAATTACAGTATATTATTGCATGATTGAGGTCAGCAATTTCTAACGTAGCTGTTCAGTGTGACTTTTAGAATTAATGACCATAATTTTGTAATTTAGTTTAACTGAAGGTAGTCTTTTCTGTTTTATGAAACAAGACACACTGCACATCATCTTTTTTTCCCAGGAAACTTAGCTTTGGTTGTCATTTACTGCATTTATTTATTCTGGTCTTGAAATTGAATGGTGTAATATGCAATTCTAATGAATCTGGAGGATTATTGCTATATAAGCATGAGTCAGAAAGTAGTGGACACTGGAAGGTACTGCTAGAGGTAGTCTAATCTTTTCCCTTTGCTCAAACCAGGTCAGCTTGAGCAGATTGCCCAGAACTGTAGCCAGTTAGGCCTTGGACATCTTCAAGAATGGAGAGGCTGTGCCCTCTTTGGGCAACTTTCTAGTGCCCAATCATCCATTTATTAAAAAAGTTTCTTATGTCTGAGTGGTATGTCTTGTATTTCACCCTGTGCCCATTGCCTCTTTTTCTGTGACTGGACACCACCGAGCGTGTGATGTCAAGACAGGGCAAGACTGCCCTGTCTTCTCTACTCCCAACATCAGGTATTTAAGCTTATCATTAAGTTCTTTCCTGAGCCATCTCTTCTCGAGGCTAAAAAAAGATGTCAGCTCTCTCAGCCCCTCCTTCCATGAGAGCAGCTCCAGGCCCTTCATCATCTTTATGAACCTTGGCTGGACTGAGTCCAGGATGTGTGTATCCCTTCTGTGCTGGGAAGCCCAGAAGGTCACACAGCATCCCAGAGGAAGTCTCCCCAGTGCTGGGCAGAGCAGAGAGATGTTCTAATACACTGTCTTTTCATGGTAGGGGCAGATACAGTCTTACTGAAGTAGCGAATGTGGAGAGCATGAAATTTAAGACTGATTGTATATGCAATCAAGGAATCAAAGTATTTTGATTTCTAAGAAAAGTTGTGATTTGCTGATTTTATTCCTTGTTGTTTGGCATCACCACAGGCAGTACTCTGAAAAGAAGTTGTACTTTATATAAATATTACACTAAGAATTGGTTTTTTTTATTTTATTTCAGCAATGGTCATAACCAAAAAGTACACATGCACATGGTTGATCTAATGAGCTCTATCATTTGTGAGGGAGATACTGTGTCACAGGAACTTTTGGATACAGTGTTAGTTAATCTAGTACCAGCACACAAGGTAAGACCTTTAGTGGCTTACGTTTTGTTTTGTTCTATTGTTTTTTTGTAGTCATGATTTCTTAGATGTATGTGTTCAGATATGTAGATCTGTTTGAGAGAATGGCTGTAGCAAATGTCTGTATTATCTGGATTTTGTTCAGCAAACAAGTAACTTTAATAAACAGAAAATTCAATCAAGTTTCATTGCTCTGATATACTTGCTGTAAGTGAAGTATCAGTGGTCACAGTAATCTAAAATGATATGAATTTAAACACAGTTTCCTTACGTGCCATCAATGCCGGTAGAAGGGATCAGAGGAGTTACAAATATCCTTTGGAAGGTTTTTAATTCATGTAGTGCTATATCAACAGCTCAAACTGAGGTGCTGCCCTGAGTGGGAGGGGAAGAGTTGTTAGGACTGCTGATTTGTAATTGGCTCTGTTGTATTTCAGAAATGTTGGCTTGGTGTTATTGGTATGTTTCTGATGCAGCCATAGAATTAAAACTGTGCAGAAATGGTGGTTCTGGAAGAACTGAAGGAATGGCTGTCTTTCTTACCTCAGTGAATTATGTCACGTTAAAAAAAAGTCTCCTATAGATGGACTAAATAAAAACTTCAGAACTGTGCACGTGTTTTGATACTTAAATGTTTAAAAAGCATGGAAGTCTGACTCCTTAGTTCAGGAATCTGTGTCTCACTCTCATGAAATCTCATGGGCTACTCACTTGCAAATTGTGCATGACAAAAAAGGACTGTGGGGAATTACCTATGAAATGTATCTTTCGCTGTATTTTGGACACATCTAATAGCTTTTTTTAAAACTTAAATTATGTTCAGGAAAGTGCTAACTACTGTAGTTTCTGAAAAGTGTAAGGTTAAGTGGTTATTAACAGAGACATGCTTTGGGGTGCCTTCTAGTGTGCCTTTACTACTAGCCATTAATTTCAGTAAATAAATAGCACATAAATTATTTTCTATTGACAGTGAAAGACTAAATGCTTAATATAGGTCAGTAATTATTTTTTACCCCTAGAAATGTTTTAGGTGTGTCCTTCAAGGAGTCTAATACTTCTGTGCCAGGACTAGACTTAAATTTGTGTGGCTAAAGTTCAGATTTATGAAGTAAAGCTTTAAAATACAAAAAATAACAGCAAGAATATGCAAAATACTTCCATTTGTGTTTTCTCAATTATTAAGAATCTCTTGTTTCATTGTGTCATCTATGTTCAACTTGATTTGACTGTACTATTTTCATGTTTCATATTTAATAAACTGACTTTCAGTTGAAGAATTTACATCCTGTTAAGATATCTGTAGCATTAAAACAATTCTGTTTCATAGTGGATTTAAAATTACTGGCTGAATGTTTTAATAAGGGTAATATATTTGGGGGTTTACATTTTCAGCAGCTTTTCTTTTAATCGAAGTCTCTCTCTGGATAGGATGCTCATTTGTAGCCTGCTTTCTAACTGAAATAGTTACATAATGTCAAACTGTATTCTGGGTATGTTTACCTTAATTTTTTTTCCATACGAATGGAAAGAAGCTTCTAATATTTTTCTGTTTCATCTCAAAATCTTCACAAAGTGAATTTTTATTTAAAATTATTTAAAATTTGGGTCCTCTAACTACTTGCTGTGGCTACTGATATCAAGTTGGACAAGTGTAATAAATTCGGAGTTGAGAATTTTTCCAATTTTCCATTGAGCACAAAACTAGAGGGAGATAAAGGATAAGGTCCACCATAAAAAAGAACTGTGTCTTGGCTGAGCTCACTGTTCAGCTGTATGGGCTGTGGGAAAGGGAAATTGAATAATCAGACTCATCACCAAAAGTGGCATAAAGGCAGACATTGGTGTAATGGTCTGTAGGGAATACCCAGATTTCCTAGGGACCAAAATATATTTTTGGTGGAGTGGAAGGAACGTAAATCTGCTACTAGCTCAGGTTTGAAGTGATCAGATTGAGAGATTGTTGAAGATAAGACCATTATATCCATAGAAAATGACACAGGCAAGTGGTGTGTTTTTAATATGTCCAAAAGGAAGGTTGTGTATGAGAGGGAACATGTAGTAGCGTTGTGAATTGAACGGCTGCATCGTAGAAAAGAGTTGTATTGGTAAAACAAGACTGAGCTCCTCAAATCTCAGTCTGTGTAATTTATCTAACCTGTGGCCTGTATATTTTGAGAACAGAAGGTTCATCCTGTGGCTGAAATTCAACATTGGACAGCTTTAAGTAAAAATTACTTGAATATTTTTAAAGATGTAGTAATTAGTTGAGCAGTTTACAAAAGGTTAATTCAATATTGTTACCCCTTAAACCAAGACAATATTTTCCCAAAGATGAAAGATAGATGTGGTCCATGGTTCTGAGTAGTAAGTGTAAAAAGCAATGGTGCTTGCAGGATGGCTGCAAAAACTCATGCATTAGGAGCATATACTGGGCACATGATGTATTATCAAATGTCTGTACACCATAATTAGTAGTCACTGGAGTAGTGGCAGCTCTAAACTACTCTATCTCCCTTGAGTTTGTCATCCATCTCACTTGGTCAGGATAAAAGCCATACTAATGTAAACCTGAATGAAAGCAGCTGACACCAATATCAGAAAACAGGCATGCTGGGGTGTGCACAGGCTTGCTTAACTAGTACAGCTGTCAGATAAGCCAATAAAATGGCAAGCTTAACTGCTCTGACTATGTGCTTAAGTCTTAATTTTGATGCTGAATTATTTTTTTCCTTTTGTAATTTCTCTTCTTTTCTATCAACTCAACTGAAATTCTTTTGATAGGATTGCATTAAGAAGGAATGAATTTAAGTGACCTAAACCCAGATAAGACCTAGAAGCAAGGGAAGAGGTAGTTAGTATGAAAAGGCAAGAAAAATTAATAGTTTTTCTTTCCCCGTTAATGATCTTTTTGTATTATAAAGCATTTATGGCAGACCTGCAAATAATTTTTTGTTTGCACAGTGTGTTAAAAGGCAAATTGTACTTGGTTTCCTTGGGTGTTTGCCAGCATTCCATTTTCAGCCTCAGGACTGCTATAGGGAATCCCACATTGCACATCCCACGTGCTTTACATGCCTGTTTTAGAAAAAGTGATATTGACAAATAAATTCTTAGCTGTCTCTGCTAGGAATTCACTTAATATTTTGTGTTATCCATCTTGGCAACACTTCAGCTTAGCTTTTTCTTTGTTAGCCATCCTTAAGAATCTGTGTACCTTCCCCAGAAGAAAAAGAATCTCTTGAAACTATTCTGTCAGGTACTCTTGGATACTAGTTCAGCTGCTGTGCCACTGATAATAAGAAGAAAATGGAAGACACTTTTCAAATTCCAAGAAAATAATATATGAAAATATATGCTTTTCAGGAATATTTGCATTAGATACACGCTTAGCATTTGATTTTCCTCCCAGAGCTGCAAAATAAAGGCTGCATTGATGCTAGTTTAGTCATCTTCTGTAAATAAAAATTAAGGGACATGCATTTGTTTTCTGTTGCCTTTTCTTCTTTTTCTTTTAAGGGATGGTTAGAAATTATTTCACTCTCATAATTTTTCATCTGTGTTAAATTGGTTATTGAGAAGTAACTGGAAAAGAAGGAGTTGAGAAAAAGTCAAGTGGGTATGAACTTCCTACCCCATTGTACAAGAACAAATTATTTCGGCTCTGTGGAATACTCTGCTGGAGAATATTGTCTGTATAAACACAAAAATGTGTGTGCCATACTGTCAGAGAGGTTGCCACTGCTTCTACTGTCAAAAAGTAGAAGTTTCTAATTCTAGACAAAAACAAGTACGAAAAATGAGTTATCCAAATTGTTCATGTCTTCCCAAAGTATAAGAAGCTTGAAATACCAGCAACAGATGCCTAAAAATTGTGGTAGAAATTGAGACAAAGGAGAGAACTTATGGTTGACTGAGATAGCCTCTATTCAGATATTATTGCTGGAAGTCTCCCAAGGTTTTAAAAAATGTAAATGTTCTCCACTGTTGATTAACATTCTTTTCTGCAACAAAACTGGAAGTTTTCGGGGCAACAGTCTGGTTCACATATTAAATGTAACCTTTGTTTTCTTGCAGAAGATTTGTTTTCTGCCTTCTCAGGGGTGGTTCTTTGGTTTCTACTTATCAATCAATATTTATTTTGGTTTTTTCCTTCAAGATAGAGTAATTGCTAATGATTATTTTAAACAATGTTGCCAACTGATGGCTTTGTTTCTACCCCATTCAGGACTCTCAAAACCTTATGCCTGCTGGATGCTTACATGCTCCTAAAGGCATCCTGATTAAGATAATTGTCCCCATCATGAGGGCTTTCTTAAATCATTAAAAGATCTTGAAATACTCATCAGTTTTCTTTCCAAACATATGGACAGATTGTAAAGATGATAATGGTGGAAGAGCTTATCCAAGAACAGAGAAGAAATTTGTCATATTAGGTGTTATCCTTTTAAAATTTCTCCTTCAGGAAAAGGAAGTTTAGGATATTTTTGTTGAATTGGTCAGAAGGCTTGGATCTGTAACAGATCTTTGAATCTACTTGGTAAAGGCTGGGCTGCTCTTGTTTTCATTTCACCAAAGGCAGTGCCACTTTTGCTTGTTTCTGCTTTTATCCTGAAGCTGGAAAATGAGGATGAAACTCCCGTGTGCTTTTAAGACTTCTTTGATATTGTTATTTTTAGAACGTGGGGCCTCAGGGCATTTGAGGGTCGTGACTATTGGCACTATTAAATACAAGTACATGAGGCGTGAAAAAAATAGCTAACTTTCCTTAGCTGCTTGTGCTCTAGACTATTTTTCCTCTTTAGAGCTTTTTTTAGATATTTGCATTACACTTCCTTCTTACTCAGGGTTGCAAATAGCTGCTTGTAGCATTTATCTTGGGAAACATTAAGCTTTGAAGTGTACTGCTGTGCAAAAGATACAAGGTGAAACTATAACTAATGTGAATCAGAACAGATCTGCCTGTTGGAGCTCTTCTGTGCTAGGTCTGCTGTTTAGACCTGTTTTATGCTGAAGGAACTTGCTCATGATCCTGAGTTCCCTCTTACCCAGGTGAAAGTGGTTTTCTTTGTGTGCTGGAGGTGAGCTGTGAAGTCAAGAAAGATCAGAACAAGAATTGCAAGTGGCATACATTCCTTGTTACAGTTGTTTGTGCCTTTTATTTCCTGAACCATTACAATTCTGAATAGTGGAAAACAAATTATTCCAGTGAAACTACCTCTTTTTTTTATTTTATTTTTATTGTAACCATAAAGAAAATCCAGCATGCAGTGTTTTCTCTTTTCTGGGACATGGAACAACTGTACAGTTTTGTAATAAGATGAAGGTATTTTATATGTTAAAGTATTTTTCCAGAATTGGAATTTTTTGTCACCTTCTGTATTGGCTTTGAGTAAAACAGACTCTTCAGGCATGGGTCTTTGTAGTGTTTCAAGTTCAGTCACCTGACTTAATTCTACCAGTAGGCAAGTCAAAGGCTTTTTTTGTTTTATATTTTCAGAAAATGTTAATCTGTTCCCACTGCTGTTTAGAAGCCAGTAGTTCTATAGGGTTTTTAAAATTTCAAACAGTACTCTCCATATCTTTGCAAATCCTCTCTTTTCTTCAGACAACTCTAAAGAGCCCAGCATATTCAGGTAAAGAATTACCCTGGGTGTGACAAGACCTCTTGTGTTTGCTTTTCATTGTGCTAAAAGAAGTTCTCTTCGTTTTATGGTGAGAAATACTTTTAAAAAGCAACCACAAACTGCCTCTTTTTACTGCTGAATTATAAACTGAATATACTGTTGTTGTTTTGTTTTTAAATTGCAAAGACTAATAAAAATTATGGAAACTATATTTTTGTAGAGTTTTTTTAGTTATTGAAATACTACACATTCTTGTGTATTAAAGACTTTTTTTTCTTCATTCTTCTGTGTGTTAATCAATTCTGCAGTGGGTGTTGCAAGGGCTAAGTTGCATTTTCTTCTGAAAATTTTTGAAAAATAATTGTGATATAGAAATTGAAGAAAGGATGAAACAACTAGAGCGTGGAGAATGTGTGCAGGGAAAGGGAGAAAACAATGATAGAGCAATAACCCAATTAGACAAATGAAAGGTTAGGAATGTTGAAGAGGGAGTTATGTATTTTAAATTTTTTATGTTAGTTTAGTTTTTATTTTCCCATAAGCTGAAAGTCTAGGGTCCTTTTTCCTTGGTGTCTCAGACAACAGACTCAGTATCTTTGCATGGTGTGATGGTGAGGCTGTGGTGGTGGCTCACTAGTGGCTGCTTGATGCAAGGGCAGAATTGCATTTTCTGTACTCTTGTTCAGAGTCTCACTTCTGTGGTGACTGCAAATGCCCCTGTGTTGCTTTGTATTGCTTTCCTGGTTTTGGGGGAAATGGATAAGGAGGAGCAGTAAAATGCAGGCACTGAGTTCAATGAGCATCAGTTTGAGATGTGCAAATGAAAAGTAAGCCCGCATCTGCCAGGAGTTTTTGTTTTTTTTTATTTTTCTCTGTAATAACAGTGGACACTACAATGCTTTCTTTGGAATAGCTTTGTTTTTACTCTATTGTCTTTATTTCTGAAAATATAAAAAAACCCCAGGCTATTTCTTTAATGCATTTCCCAGTACATGATGGCTTTAAATTCTTGGATTTGTTTTTAGATAAATACATGCGCTTATAACTCTTTTGGTTTTTTGTTTGTTTGGTTTTTCCCAGAATTTAAACAAGCAAGCCTATGATTTGGCAAAGGCTCTACTAAAGAGGACGGCGCAAGCAATTGAACCATACATCACTAATGTAAGTGAGGACTGCAAACAAACATGGAAATCAATACTTTCTGTAACTAAACTGTGTTATAAAAAGAATGAATTGCATGAAAAAAATGAGAAGGGCTGAAAAATAACTTTTTACAGGTTGCTTTTTTTTTTCTGAGAGAGAATGAGTGTATTAATGAAGGGCTCCATAACCTGTCCTTTTGAGTCTAATTCTTTACCATATAGAAACTATTAAGTACTTAATACTTGCAATTTGGAAACTGCAATGGATAATTTATTTTCTCTTGTCTTGGAAGACCTTGTGATTCAATCCTTAGAGTGACTGGAATACCAAGTGTATTTATATATATTGTTCTGATAAAAATAGACAAACACATTGTTTCTGTAGCAAAATTTGTCTTTCAGTAAGGAGATAAGACTATTTAGAGCCAAGAGAATTGAAGATAGGGCAGAATTTTAGTGCTGTTATCACAGACGTAGAAGAGGAAGCAATATAAGAAGAGATAGTAAAGAAGAGAACCTACTTGATTGAGGATGGTAGCAGAGTTGAACATAGACATGATAGTAATAGAAGAGGAATGAGGGAAAGTAAAGATCAGAGAAGGGTATGCTCCAACTTGAGTTGCACAATAGAAAAAAAACCCCTCTTCTTTTTTAAGCAGTTGAGGATTTAGCTGGTCTTATGGCATCTATCCAAAACCTCAGGACCTTGAAAACAATAGAAAACCTGCAATGCTTTCTGTTACTTTCAGACTAATAGCACTTAGAAAGTGGGTACTTCCTAGGATGTGTAAAAAATCCTCGATAAAAACTGACTTCAAACCTGGTGTTTGAGAAGGTGTTGCTGCCTGGAAATGTGTTTTTAATGTTCATCTGTAAGGTTAGATTACAAAGGTTAGATTTACTGGGTGAAGTTTTCTGAGCTTTGAGGAAGTCTGTACAATAAGAATCTTCCTTCATGGGAAGAATGCACATGGAGTCTTCTTTTCTTTGTTTTTCACAAGAGAGAAGTATTTTGGGGTTTTGAAAATTTTCTCTCTTGAGATACATTAAAAAGACAGTATCAGTTAGTTTCCTAACTGGGATTATATACACTGAGGCAACTCTGTATCCAGAAAAGCAAAACATTTATTCAAGATGGTCTTTAACTTACAATAAGATGCACCTTATTAGCTATATTCCTCTTTAGTTGCTTCTTACCCATCAGAGAGGATGTGGTTGAAAATAGTGTGGAAATAATATTTTTAATGAGAAGTATGAAGTTTCCCTCAAATATGTCAAGTTTACCAAGAAGGAATATTTGGTTTACAGTTGCATTATGCAGCTTGTAAATACAAATTCTGGAACAATCAGTTATCAATTCCTGTGCTTTTATTTTCGACTCCTTAACTTGTCAGCTATGTAGTGTAATAATTAGCCAGTTGTTTCAGCCTTGCTTTACATGTTAGAATACTTTTGAAATTACCATTTTCATTAGTGGAATAACTCTGAATATAGTCCAATTATAAAAAGATATGATGCACTGAAACTCCTTTAAAGTTGTGGTTCTTAAACTATTTTTAGACCTGCTGGGGTAAACATTACGTTTTGATATGTTTTCCTTTATGTATAATATTTGATACGAGACAATGATACTGTAAGACCTCTGCTATGTAAGTCTGATCCATGTGTGCCATCTTCCATCCTTTTTCTTTTAGTAGTGAAATTGATGTTGTAAGATTAAAAGTGATTTAATGTTTTAGGATTTTGCATAAGATTTAGAAGAATGCATGTATACTCTCGTTGTTGATGTGTGATCTGTTTTGTTTTCCAGTTCTTCAATCAAGTCCTTATGCTTGGTAAAACATCAATTAGTGACCTGTCAGAGCATGTGTTTGATTTAATTCTGGAGTTATACAATATTGACAGTCACCTCTTGCTTTCTGTTCTACCACAGCTTGAGTTCAAACTTAAGGTAAACACTTTCTACCCTCTCTATATATTTGAAACATGTATGCTTTGACCATTATTGTGATTTTTTTTGGTTTTTTTACTGACAAGTTCTTCAAATTATTTGGCAAATGAAACTAATAACTATATGTAAAAATTACCTTCTTTGCATTGTTTAAAGGAAAACCCATAAAACCCCTCAAAAATGTAGTTTAACTTCAAGTGTGTTAACCTACAGTGCATGTGTTTATATATTTGGGATTTGGTTGGATGATTGTTTTGGCTTGTAAATTTCTAGCAATAACTCAATTTTTTTGGATGACTTGAGAATTTGACCTGTTCTGTTTCTGGATTTACTTATTACTCATTGTGAAAGACCTAATATTTTGAATGTATATATTAATAATTTTTTTCCAAATTGTAGTTCCATGACAGATGTAAGCAGATTACTGGAAAGCATCGATATGTCTTGTATAATTGCTGCAATGACTTATGATTTTTCAGGCTTGTTTCATATGTCTGGAGGATAGCTGGTGCTAGCTCTCTATTTTAATGGGTATTTTTCTTTTGACTTACTTTTCAAAGTGTCTCCATCACTTGGACAAATGCAGTTGGTTTTCCATTTGTTCTGCACTACTTTTGTTCTGTCATTACACAGGGTTTCTGTGAGAAGTGTGGTTAGATTAATATTACTGCATTTGTTATGTGGTCTGTTATTAAACTTGAGGACTGATGTGCAGTGGGCCACTTGTAAGTTTGAATGTGTTTTTATTACAGAGGACAGATTTTAAGTTTGTAGCACCTTTGGCCTCTTCTTATTGTAAAATTTATTATCATAGAGGCTTGTTCATGCCTATTACTTTTCCCTAATGTTGTCAGGCAGGCACACTACACTTGTTGGATGAAGGATTTTTAAAATGTTTTTGTAATTCTGTTCACATTTCCGAGAGCAGGAGGGTTCAATTTACTGCTTGCTGTCTGTGTCTTCAAAGTAGACCTTTATTCAGCCTTTCATTCCTGTTCCTACAGATGGCAAACAATTATCATTCTCACTCCAATAAAAATAGTACTTCTGCAGCTGAAGGTGTTATTCAGGATGTTTAATCTTACCTGCTGCCATAGTAGTATGTAATTGAAGTACCTTTCCCATCTTTAAGTTCACTAAAATCTGCAGGCTCTTAAATTGTTGTCCTACTCCTTCATTGATTCATATTTCATGATTTTCAATGCTGATGTAATTTTTGAATCTTATTTTATTGGAATCAGAAAGTCTAGTAGCCAGTGTCAACTTGATTTTTTTTGTTTGTTTGGTTGTTTTGTTTCCTCTTTCCCCACGCCAGAAAAAGTTCTGGTCTCTTTCTTCAGCTGGCTGATTTCAGTCCTAAGCATTTCCATGTTTTCTTTGTACTTCTTAATTTACAGCATATTTTTTCTTGTTTGTATTTCTGTTCTTTGTTTAGTGTGCCCTTTTCAGATGATGTACATTTATTTTGTTGGTTTCTGTCTCCTTCATCCTTACTGTAGTTTTCTCACTGTGGTCCAAGCGTTAAGGGTAAGTGGTTCATGCGTGATGTCTGCAAGATCCAGTTTAACAATGTTTCCAGGAGATATGTAGGATCTGATATTTACATTCTTACCACTGTTACTCCTTGGTGTCTTCTTGAACTCAGTATAGTTTGTAGCTATTCCAAAAACACTGTAATCATCTTGTTACTCCAGGTGTGTGTTTTGATACTTTTGGTTACATGAAAAAATAATAGATGCCTATTTTTTCTCATTGGCTGTCAAGTGACACATCTTTTAAAGAGGAAAGCAAGCACCTCTATTTGGAATAGATACACTAGGTTTAAATTTTGGGATGCTGGAACTGGTTTCCCAGAGAATTTGTGGAGGCTTCATCTCTGGAAGTGTTTGAGGCCCTGTTGGGTGGGACTTTGAGCAACCTGGTCTAGCAGAGGGTGTTCCTGCCCAGGACAGGGGCGTTGAAGGATGTCCTTAGCAATCCTTTACAACCCAAATCATTTTATGGCTCTAAATGGGTTGAGGGGTCTTTTAAGATCTTTCTGTGGTGAGAAGAGTATTTTGAAGATAAGTGTTCTAAAATATTAATGAAAAATATTCAACCTGTGTTTCTTCTGAGATCAACACAAGTTCATTCTACATGCAGACCTGCCAGTGATGATTAAATACTTTCCACTCCAGCAATAGCTGTAGCTTTATTCTAAACAGTAGCAGCTAGTGTTGACATTTTAAAATTCAGTTCCAGGTAAATAGCTCATTAGTGTGTTGAGAAGAGTATGATTTCAATGAAAATGAAATGAGAATGATTATGATTGAAGACAGCCAATTTTTTTATTGCTTTGAGTGAAAAGAAACTGGAGAGCAGCAACCCTGTTAAGCTTGATGAAGCCTTGGGTCAGGTGGCTGGTAAAGGAAAAAAAACATGTGTGACAGTCTATATTGTAAATTGGGAGAGGGGAGTTGTCTTTTTCAATAAAGGTCAGCTGAAATTAACAATGCAATAGCCAAGAACTTCAGTAAGCCCTGCATATCATTCAGAGCTTGACTCAGTGACTTTGTCTTTTCTGGATTTGGCACATAGTACCGTGTCTCTATATGCCCAGTTAAGGAGTCTTGTCTTCCTGAGCTCACTTACCATGAACTACTAGGTATTTAAATAAAAGTTTGTAAAGTATGTTTAGATCAAATACATAGTTTCACAGGAACATTGAGATTTTGTTCTATGAAATTGTCTGATATGGCTCTTGAATACAGAATTGTGATAATAGGAGGCCAATACTCCAGTAGTGCTCAAGAGGAAGTGGGACCTCTCTGTGTTTTCCAAGATCTCATTTTGCTGCTTTGCTGCTTAGGAGATTTGTATTATTCCTTAGCAGATGATCTTAGAATCATAGAATACCAGGCTGAAAGGGACCCCAAGAATCATCTGGATAAAATACTCTTGGCAAAAGCACAGTCTAGACAAAAGGGCCCAGTACTCTGTCTAGCTGGATCTTAAAATATCCTATTTGGGGAACCTACCATTTCCCTGAGGAGATTATTCTGATGACTGATTGATCTCATGGTGAAAAACTTTTCCTCTTGTGTCCGGTGTTGAAGCTGTGATTGTCTGAAAAACTGAGTTGCGGAGATATGCCAGAATGATCTCATCTTGCATGCACTGAACACATGAAGGGGACATATTATCTGTGCTTTACAAAGACAAATTGAGTAATTTCTTTGGTTTTTTGAAAATACGCATTTGTTTTTAGTTGGCTTCAAAAGCAGTAAGTGAAAACAAATTTTGGCCAGATGAGGTACACTCATGGTAGACTTACCTAAGATAGGCATCAAGTGTTCTGGCTCACTTGAAAGTTGAGGTGCAGGCTTGGTTTCAGGTGTGAAATTGGCAAGTTCTTAATGAATTTGAATGGATTCCCCCTGGTATCAGCAATATTATCTCTAGTTGCATATTCTATACATGAAACAGACGTTCTGTGTAATATCTTATTTCTTTGCTTCTAAACATTCAGCCTCAAGAAAAGGAGGCTTGAGGGAGATCCTATCACTCACTCTACAACAACCTGAAAGGAGGTTGTAGCAAAGTATGGGGGTTGGTCTCTTCTCCCAGGTAATAAGTGACAAGACCAGAGAAAAGGGCCTTGAATTGCACCATGGGAATCTTAGATTTGGTAATAGGAAAAATTTCTTCACTTAAAGAATTGTCAGGAATTGGAACAAGATTCTTAGGGAAGTGGTGGAATCACTGTCTCTGGAAGTTTTGACAAGGAAGGTGGAGGCAATAGTTTCTTTGTAAACACGGTGGTGCTTGATTAATTGTTGGGCTCAAGGACCTTAAAGATTTTATTTTTCCAACCTTTGTGACTCTATGATCCCGTGGTTTTGTGGCATGCTTTGAAAATGAAGTGATGATGGTTTTCCCCTAACCACCAGTGAGCTTCACTGAACCATCTCCACTGCCTTCCGGTTGATTGGGCTGCCTTTTTCCCGGTCTCTGGGGCTGATGGGAGTTTGAGGATGTAAACAAACATCTTTGAGTTTGTGACTCATTACTTGACAGAATCCAAATCTCTTGCTCTCCATCTCTGTGAAATCTTTTGCACTCTTTCTGGCGGGAAGACTTCTGGTTTATCTTCATGGGTTTAGGGCTATAGACTGTCTCTTTGGGTGGGGGTAAAATCCAAGGGCTTTCTCTTCAGAGACCAAATAAATCCTTGACCATGTGTAGAAGGGTTAAAACTTAGTATGAAACTTGTGGAAAAGTTGAGGTGCCTCAATAATACTGTTGAACCTACTCACTACTTGGGATGTAAATGATGTGGCCACCTAGTGTTCAAGCACCTTGCCATTTTGGTACAGCGGTAAAGGCTTGCTCTCCTGTGCCGCTCCTCCTCCCCCCAGGTAGGCTGAGTAGGGCAGAAGGTTGAAAGGAGGCACAATAAAAGGTCAGGGAAAGGAGGAGGAAAAGATTCATTTGTGTTCATGCTGTTTGTCCTCTCAAGTGAGCCCCATGTGGGTAGAGACCCTGTTTTCCAGGAACTGCCAGGACATCTCCCTGCTGATGGCAGGTAGTGAATGAATCCCTCTTTTTGCTCTGCTTGCACACGCAGCTTTTATTGTATCTATTGAACTCTTCTTCTCTTAATCTATGGGCCTTTTAACCTTCCTTCTCTTCCATTCCTCTCTGTTGGAGAGAAGAATGAGAGAGGGACTGGGTGAGTGTTTGGCTTCTGGCTGGGGTCAACCTGCCCCACCTCTGTAGATTTATGTAAAGAAAAAGCTCCTGTATTTTCAAGTGACAGAACTCTGTTGTTAAGCTCTGTCAGAGCTGTGTGAAGTCATGGTTGCATCTTACTAGTAATTTGTTTTTTGCCTGATTATGGAAAGGAGCCTGGCTAACTAACAGTAGAATGAGCACTAATTTCATTTAACTTAACCTCTTCTGTGAGGGTCAGTCATTTGTGCCTGATCTTGGCGTTTTAAGGTGGTGTGTTTAGAGATCTAGTACTGACACAGAGACATTATGGGTTCAGGAAGGAACTAAGAATGTATTATTGTATAGGTCAGTTTGTAGAAGAAACTGAAGGAAATGAACATTTTTCAAATTTCCTACTTGAATTTTAGAAATTTCTGTTACAGAAAGCAAATAACATTTAAATGTTCAGGAGAATGGAAGGCTCATGAATAGAGTGTTTTTGAAATAATTGTCATGGGGTTTAGGCTTTTATCTTTTATCATTAATAAACCAATGTGATGTAATGAATAAAATCAATGAGAGGTTGACTTCTTATTTTAGTGCTGTCTTTTTTCCTGGGTATGATAATTAAAATTTTCACAAGTTTCAGATTATGTGTCCACTTCTTATTCCCAAATGTCTCCAGATCCTAAGTGCTGCCTATTCTTTTGGACTCAGTAGTGGTAACAATCTGACTGGCTTCAGCTGATGTTATTGAGAGACTCAATGTCTAGGCCAAAGAGCACCTGCCTGTGTGCTCAGACCATGTATGAGGAAATGAAAATATCCATGCTCGGTGTCCATTTGTATTGACAAACCATGATGGAGCACTATTAGAGTGCTGGATTTACTTAAGAGGTGAAGGGTGCGACTCCTCAAGTAGTGTGTCTCAGAATGGAGAAAGATTAGGATTTTCTCAGAGTTTGATGCACTTTTTTTCACCCTCAGAAAAAGAGTGGAGATTAAAGTAGAATAAAGGAGAGAGACTGTAGTGGCAATGTATTAATTCAATAAGAAGTATAGGTTTGTTTTTGTTACCCCTTGGAGTGTATACAACTGTGTTTCAAGGAAGCCAACATCAGGGCACAAAATTTAGAAATGACCAAATAATTATGTACTAAGGTCCATAATCACAAGTATTTGCTGTTTCTACAACAGGACTAGAAACACAAGTGGGTAGTCTTATAATTGGATTAGTGGCTGATACAACGAAAACTTCTGCAACTAATTAATTAATATTTTAGGATTTTGTTTTGTGTGTTTGTTTTGTTCTGTTTGGTTGTCTTTTTTCCCTCTATATTTCTGGCTGTATAATTAAGGAGTTGAATGTTTAGTGTGCTCCCAGCTCTTCCGCCTGGCTCCTTCCTTCCACTTTCTTGAGTGTCTTGCTCTGAGTCTGTGTTGGTTACCTAAAAAAGTCAGAGATGCTTAATATTTTAATGTTTTGTTTGTTTATGCAAGAGTGGATAGGATGTAAGTCGTGGAGGCTGGACTAATGTAGGCCAAAAAAAATAAAATTAAGAGTTCTTAACCATGGCCCACAGAATACGAATTTGTAGTGTAATGGGCTGAAACTCATTAAGAAAAACCTACCATTTATTGCAGATTAAGAGGAGGTGGTTGTAGAGTGCTTTTAGTAATGTTAATGTAAATGTTAATTGCGAAAAATTTAGTCAAATGCAAAAAACCATGTTAATGGATTTGCTATTAACGCTTTGAATACTTAATACTAAAGTGTATTCAAAAGAATTAGTCTGTTGTAATGTAGTAATATATCTCTGTTAGAAATTACTGCATCCTTCGCTTCTTTTGCTCTGTTACTTTAAGGATTTTACAAATGTTTTAGCTGTTCTTAGGGTTCTGAATTAAAGACATGCTGGCAAACATTTCAGCCCTTTTATGGTCTTGAGTCAGGAGAAATAGTTTGTCTCTAAAACTATGGTGTCATATAAAAGAATTCCGACAGCTATATTGTGCTCTTATTTCTTGTTCCTGTTCAAAAGGTGATGCTGAACTAATAAGAATTCAAAGATGCTTGAAAAAAGCAGTGTTTTACACAGTTCTTACCTTTTACCAGAAAAAACCTGGGAATAATAAGGGATTAATAATATCTAATTAATAGAAATTAATTTAGCTACCCCTTTTCAAGGAAATGTTGGAGCCAATTGAGTTTTCTCCCTTTTCTTTAATAAGCAGAGGAAAAAAAAGGATGAACAATAAATACATGCTAATTGCACAAATGTTAGCATACATTTCCAAAGCATGTGTAAAGGTTCATATACTGTGTGTTGTATTAAAGAATGTAATGCAAAACAATGGTAAAACAAGGCCTTCTCCAGTATGTTTCCACTATCACTGTTAGGACTCATTTTAAATATAAAAGAAAGACTATCTGTTGTACCTCAGCGGTTTTGAATATAGGCTCAAATACAGGACCACATCCTTTGGAACTCTGCTCTTGGGTAGTTAATCTGATGTTCTCTAGAAACTTGTGTTCTGGAAACTGTTATTTTTAACTAATATTTTTAATTAAGCAATTAAGCACTTCTCTACAGAACTGTAAACCTTTATGTGCAGGCAAGCATAGAACTGACTTTTAGAAGTTTTGTGTTGTGTCTGAATTTGTACAGGCACCTATCAGATTTCTTAACAATCAGTAAAATGTAAATAAGCATTATAAAGATATATTTTTCACCAGGCTTAATTCACAACATTTTTTGTCTCTACATTGTTTTTCATTTTCACAGTCTTTATTGTTTTGTCTTCTCACAAAAATAATGAAGGGTTTTTGTCTTGAGATAGACATTTGTATATAAGAGAAGTCTATTGATCTGTATTATGATATTTCTAGAAATATGTAAGGTGTAAAAACTGTATAAAACAGAGCTCTGTTTTTTGGATTAGTTTTCCTTTTACATTTTAAATAAATCTGTTTGTTTTCCAGAGCAATGACAATGAAGAACGTCTGCAGGTTGTAAAACTTCTAGCAAAAATGTTTGGGGCGAAGGATTCAGAGTTGGCATCTCAAAACAAACCACTTTGGCAGTGCTACCTGGGGAGGTATATTCTTGTTTATTTCCCTGTTTAGGGAGGAAAGGCATTCAATGAAGCCAAATGCAGTTGGTTTGGTTTTTTTTTAAAGTGACACAGCTAAGCTTGAATTCCCTCCTGCTGCTTTATCTCAGATCTGGCAGATAATGCTAAAGCAATTTTACACGTATCTTCCACATCTGTCATTCTGCAGAGTGAACGTTTACAAATCTTCTCCTTTAATGTTCGTTTTTTTTTTTCAACTAGCTTTATTGCCATTGTCAAGAGAAATGAATGCTTTGTTTTAATTTCTTCACAAGTGAAACTATTCAATGATGGTTTAATTTTAAAGCAGCATCAAATGACATTTTTAGTATCAGGTGATATTAGAACTGATTTTGAGGCTTTTTTGTACAGTCTTTGTGTATGAGTTTCAATTTTTTTAATGGTAGGAGTATCTTAAAAGAAGTGTGTAATAATTACAATGCTGCAAACATACTTAGTCTTTTGTTTTTTGAAATATTCTGCCAGTTTGAGATAAAAAATACAGCTGGAGCTTGTAGTTAGGAGAAACTCAAGTTTGGCTACTATAAAGAAAATATTTTTGGTTTGAGTAAAAGAGGGTAAATTCTAAAAGTTATTTCAAATGCCATAGTTTATAATGTGGCATTCAATCATCAAAAGCAGAGTCCTCAAAGAACTGCTACTTTTAAGAATAGAAGAAATATAATTGAAGCAAAGTATTTTGCTTGATAGTATGTAACTATTTAAAACATGAAGTGTCATCAAAAAATAACCGCATCTGATTGGGCCCAAAGGAAAATGTACTTTTGTGTTACAATGTAATTATGTGCAGTTTGTTCACAGTAACTGTTTTCTAGTAGTTATGCATCACATGTATGCATTTACTACTGAAGATTTTCACCAAGTTATAATAGCTGTGTTATTGAAGGAAGCACTCATAAAAATCTCTTGATTTTGAAAACATACCTGACTTTTACTAAAACAGGTATTCCTTGAAATCTATTTATTTGATAGATAAATATTTCAACAGTGTTCTAAAATTACATTTTTGTTTCATACAAA
>JAOTQP010000001.1:67386936-67564805 GCA_026413545.1 Cichladusa arquata | reverse complement strand
TGATGCCCAAAGAGTGCACTCAGCCCACATTGACTACCTTATCATCATCCTCACACGTCATGACGTTGGAGAAAGGGTCTTCCAAAAGAAAATCCTTTTAAATGATCCATCTTGGAAGAAATTTGTAGTAGACTAAATATACATTTGTTTGTTGTCTATCATACAGTATAAGGAGGGGATGAATGTCAGTCTTATAAAATTTTGACTTTCTGATACATGGCTCGTGGTTAATTATGTGTAGCATTACAGAAAAGGAATTAAAATATATCATACACATTTCTAATAGTTTTTTGTCTGCCTGGGAGTTTTTAATGTGTACCAGGAGAAGATATTCTTTTCATGTTCAGAAAATGAATCAACAAATGAGTATGAGAATTTTTTTTAAGCTGAAGACAGTCTGCTTTATACTGTAAAATTGGAGATGCTGTATGCTTGTAACTGTGCATGGGAAGCATAAAAAATATTTTCAGAAGTTTTTGATACTGTGTAGAAATTAACAGATTGCTTTAGTGGAAGTGGAATTTTTGTTGCTGTAATGCATTGTCTTGTTTCTAACTAGGTTTAATGATATCCATGTACCTATTCGCCTTGAGTGTGTCAAATTTGCAAGTCACTGCCTTATGAACCACCCTGATCTGGCAAAGGACTTAACAGGTATGAGTTTTATTACAACATTAAAATACCATTTTAAGTCTCCTGGAAGAGTCAAAAAAGGCTAGAAGCCTAGGTGTAGTCCTAGGTAATGCTATCAGGTGTTGTGCAGGACCTAACTGATGGTGGAGTTCTAAGTCAAAATCCCCACCTTCAGTGTTTCTTCTCGGGCTGAGGGGATTGTACATAAAGAATGCCTCAGCTGGAGAGATCTCTCTCCTTCTCATACAGTAGTTGCATTCCCAGCTACTGTGAAATTAAGCACCATGGGATCAGGTAAAGACAGCTTGCCTAACCTAATGGTCCTGGCATTTATTAGTTAGGGTGCATAGGGGAGACTTAAGTTTCACAAAGCTGAAATATTTGATTCTTGTACAGCCACTGTCTAAAACATGGTAACAGTCCTCATAACTGACCACAGCTTCACAGTTCCACCTCCTTCAGATCAAACACAGCCTGTAATTCAGGAGCTCTGTAGGAAGAAGGCAACTGGCATCAATGGAAGCATTTAGTATTTGCTGCTTCCCATGTCTTAATAAAAAAAAAGTGCAATTAGTAAGAATTGGTTGGTTTGCTTTGTAGACTGTTTCTTCCTCTGATCATTAAACTCCTACTTGTAGGTTTTTTTTGAGGCAGTATCGGAGTTAAAAGGACTGTAAAGTGCATGGGATTGCTTTCCTGCTTGCTAAGTATTTGTCAAATTGGACAAATAGAGGCAGGCTGGAGTCACTCTGTAGTTAGTGTTATCCAGAGATTAGCTCAGTTGGTTGAAACCGTGGTCGTAGGTTTAATCCGCGTATAGGCTGTTCACTTAAGGGTTGTGGGTCCCTTACCAACTCAGAATATTTTGTGATTGTGAATTGTTAAGCCAGCTTAAAAAACCAAAAAGGTTCTGGGTCTTTCCTTAATGGAATGATAGAAATATTTTTATTTTTCATTATCAGAATTATATTTTCAGTTTGTCTTTTTTTTTCACATTGCAGAAAGACTTTGTGCCCCCTCTAATGGTATCCTCTGGGAAATGTAATTTTGCTTGCCCCTCCTCTCTCTCCCCACAGTACTTACCAAAGTCAAATTGTTGAAAAATTTCTGTGGCTCACCAGTACTGGAGATGAGAATTGTTTTATATAATGGGAGTATTTTTCATTTGTTTTAGTTTATGTTCCTGTTAAACAAAAAGGTTTTTTTAAAAGGCTTATTTGGATTCAAAATTTCATAGCCTCCATAACTGCAACGCATTATTTTGAAATGTGCTCTTTTGACACTTGGGCTGATTATGAGTAGTAATGGCCAGTGCTTCAGATGAGACTTGAAAATTTTCACTGGTCATTGAACAGTGATGAGACAACAATAACCTCTTGTTATGTCATTCAGACTGAAGTTTGAATTTGCAAGGTTTTGTATAGTTCTTAGCGTTGCACTGATATATGCAGTGAACTGCGATCTTAACTTCTGTGTGTGTGTGTTCCTACCCTTTTGTGTTTCTAAAATAACCTAAAATACAGCTAAAAAGATAAATTAACTTGGCCATTTTGTTTGCCACCTTTTAAAAATGTCAATAGGTAGCAAACAAACTTGACACCTAAAAGCAGAAGTTTTAAAGTGTTATTGGTGTTAGGGAATAAGTAGCAGTGTACCAGAATAATCTGAAAAAGTGTTCCAGGTGGATAAACTAGGATTTGTCTAAGTAAGCATTATAATTTGAAGTATCTCTTGATATGTCCCTGCTTACGATGCTTACATGGCTGATACTGTTGAGTGTTCCTGAAGCAGGTGAGCTAGATTCCTTGTGGATAATACAGAAGTTGTGAGTGGGAGTGCAACTAATGTACTCTAGGAGCCAAAGGGGATGAAGTCTGCAGGAAGAAAGTAGCCTCTAGTCTGATGTAAGACTTGAAAATGTATATGGTGTGGTTAGCAAGTTCTCAAGCACTGCCTACTCTACTCTACAGATCCAGTCCTGCTTAGTTATGATAGTTGCCAATGTGTACATAGTGTAACTACTATAAGAAATTTTTAAAAAATTGTTGCCACATAATTCTTATTTCAATAATGCCAGTAATATACATATGTAATATTCTAAGCGAATACAAAGTTTTACTGACATTCCAGTTAGTCTTGGAAAAAACTATTGATTTCTTACTGCTGATGCTTCAAACAGAATAAAATAATTTTTCTGTTTCTGCCTGGTGGGGAAAGTAGCTGAAGTGTATACTTACACTTACTCATTTTTCCCCCCAGAATATCTGAAAGTGAGGTCACATGATCCTGAGGAGGCCATACGGCATGATGTTATAGTATCCATAGTTACTGCTGCTAAAAAAGATCTTTTGCTTGTCAATGATCACCTGCTAAATTTCGTCAGAGAAAGGACACTGGACAAGCGGGTAAGACAAAATTAGCATTGATAATAGTTGTGTTTTATACTTCTAAACTGTAATATTCACCTTCTTTAAAATCAGCACTTCTAAAAAATGCTACAGTGATTTTAAAATTAGAAACGAAAACCAATATAAAGTAAAAAATCTTGATGCAATCTGTTCAGTGAAGTACCTTTTTCCCAGGACTAGAATGCTGCATTTTTCATTATGCTGTATTTTATTTAAGGTGACACGATTTAAATTATTAGATTGGCTGCAACACAACAATGTTGTTCCAGTTGCCTAGTCTAGTAAAACTTTTAATTCGAAGAAAACCCTTGTAAAACATTCTAGCATTTTAAAGAAATTTTTCAAGCCAGTTTCAGTATGTACTATATGTATTGTTGATTACCTGCTTTTAATTAGATTGTTGAAAGACTGCAAATCACTGTAGTAGCTTTCAAATTTGAATAGTCTTGAACTTCAATTTAGATATATTGCATTATTTGGTAAAATTTATGAGGTTTGCTACTTAATTTAAAGCATAGTAAACAAGTTGGCTGATGGCAAACTTTAAAAACAATTGCCTAATATTTTTTTATTTGGTGACATGCTTTTTCTTGTTGTAGCCATAACAGAAATGAAGATATTGAGTATAGAGTGTGAGAAAGGGTGTTGGCTTAAATCTGTAGTAATTTGAAATTCAAGAGGCATACTTACATGGTAGTTACTAGTGTTGAAAGGTTTAGTGTAATAGATGTGATGCAACATATGTCCTAATGAGAAACTGTTGCACTTAGAACTCAGGGTTTTTTTGTGAATTAAATTGTGTTATTTTGGTGTAGAGTAGGAAATAGCTAATAGAAAATTCTGTAGTTTTTTCAGTTTTGAGTTTTGAACTGCTAAACTGGCTGCTATTTCTTTTTGTCAAGTGGAGAGTGAGGAAGGAAGCTATGATGGGGCTTGCACAAATATACAAGAAATATTCATTGCAATCAGAAGCAGGAAAAGAAGCTGCAAAACAGATATCATGGATCAAAGATAAACTTCTGCATATATATTATCAAAACAGTATTGATGACCGGTAAGTTAGTAGTAAAAGCTGGGTGATTCAGAGGCTAAGTGTTATAACTTGTTATGAAGATTTGTTTTTCCTGTGTGTTCCAGTGCTGATGAGAATCCTGATAATTCTGTATGTTTTGATTCAGTGCATAATCTTATATAACTGCAGCCAAATGTTGTCCTGTGTTGATTTCTTCTACTTTATAAGTGGTTCTAAAGGGTGTGAGAGGTTGCAATATTTCAGAAGTCTTAGGTGTACATTGCCACTGCTTCAGAAGAGGGGATTTTTGTTTAAATTTAGTAAGTAACTTGTTAATTTTTATGTTAAAATTTAGTAAGTAAACTTGCTTGAATAATGTTGATTTAGATTTGCATGTTGCTCCTGTATGTTTTAAAGATAGCATGTGTAGTGACAATGGGCAAGCCATATCACTCTGCAGAAAGTTAGGTTTCTGTAGCATAGAAATTGTGAATTAGAGCCTTGTCCTGGATTTGTGGTGAAAGCAGTGCCTCTGTCATACCAGCTATAGCCATGTATATGGCTGTTGGTGTTGAAAAAGAGATGGTTGCACATGGATAACAAGTCTGCCTTGACTAATCAAGGTCATCATGTTGGCTTTGCAAATGAACCTTCACAGTATGTTCAGATACAAATGGCATTGTAAACCCATATAAGTATTTTTAAAAATTCAACACCTCAAAAAGTTATCTTCAGAACAACTAGTTATTTCATGGTTCCATGGAAATGGACTATCTGGATCCTTGCATCCAGTCTTAACCACTGACATTTTTCTTAGACTTTTTAAAACTAGAATTTGGGTTTTGATCACCTCCTCCAACTGTGCAAAAGGAATTTTATTTCCTTTTCCAGCACAAGCGTAGATGATTGTTTTTACCTGTTTGCTCTGTTCTGTTAATGCTCATCTCAGTTCTGGACCTCAGTCTTGGACTTGTATTTAGGAGTAGCATGTGGGCTTGGTTTCCCCTTTTTTTTCTTCTCAGTCTTTTCTAGGTAACTATCAGGCCCAAACCACTCTCCTCCTCTTTCCAAATAAGGAGCTTCTTTTTACATAGAAGCTTTTAATAATTCCCTTGGGAATATACCTGTATTTATATTGCAGAAGCAAAGGACATAGGATAAACTCAGGCTGTGGGGAAGGGGCCAGAAAAGGGTGGAAGGAAGTCAGCTCCTTCGAATTAGTATCTGAATTCTCCTTCTGGACTTCATGATATTGTGTGATATTATCAACATGATATTTCATTTTTAAAAGCTTTATTATTATTAGTAGCAGTATTATTATTTTGGGCCAATTAATTTGGGTCAGTTCATGAATTTATCCCAATACTGACTTGAAATGAAATTAAATGATAACATCTTATTGGGTTGATAATTAATATTTCTCAAATTGTTTAATTTCTTCTCGATTAATGCATCTGATGTTGATTATGTCATCTGTTAAATCTCCTACTACCAGCATTAGCATTGCATTTTCTATAATGATAAATTTCTGTTTAACTTATGCTGAGTTATGTCCTTTATGACCTTTAGGTTTTTGAATATCTCCATTCTTTATGCAACAGCTGATGTCTAGATAGGGCTGAGAACTTTTGAATTGATGTTTCAACAATTCCAATTGTATTCTTCCTGCACAGCATGAGTGTTTTAATCCTGTCTTTCAGGTTACTTGTTGAACGCATTTTTGCTCAGTACATGGTCCCTCATAACTTGGAAACAAATGAACGAATGAAGTGTTTGTATTACCTGTATGCAACACTGGATTCACATGCTGTGAAGTAGGTGCTGCTTTTTACTCCTTGCAAAATAATTTTTAATACAATTATTATTGTGAAGTAGTTCTGAATTGTAATGAGTAGCTTAAGTCAGTGGACAGAAATAGTTTATAAACTATTAGAAAACAGAATGTAGAAATAGCATCTATTTATCAAGTGAGATTTTGAAAAAATGATAAACTTCTAGGGTGTTTTCTAACAAGATGCAGTACATTTCAACTATAAACAGCTAAAAAAAGTCGTGTCAAAGATCTGGAAAGAAGCTTGAGTGCGTGGCAGTCCTTTTATGTCTGCAAAGAGATAACATAGATATGGTAGATCAGCCCTAAATCTTACCTGACACCTTCTTAATTAATATACTACTTGTTGCAGCACCAAGGTGACTTAAGAATAAGAAGAACTTACTTGGTTTTCCTCCTTTATTGTTACTAAGTTATGTGATTGTTACTAAGTTATGTGCTTTCTCCACCTTAAAATAAGTACATGGATGTGAATTTTACTCATAATGATTATACTACTGTTCACATAGATTTGATTGATTTTAGATAGTTTTACTTTGTTTTTCATGTAGTAGTACTCAGTCACTTGAAAATCAAATAGAGGGTTTTTTTTTCCTGTGAAAGATACTAGAAGAGGCTTTGTGTATGAATTAATGCCTCCCCATACTATGAAAACTGGTATTTGAACCCCCTGAATTTCTTGTATTGCCTGTCCAAAGATAGGACAACTATAAAAACCTAAAACTATTAATAGTATATTGCAAATAAAAAGTTACTGTTATAGTAATTTTTAGTGTAGGCTAAATGAAAATGCAGAATGGATTCTTTTAAGTTACTTGTTATTTCAGGCAACAAATAGCTTCTGAATTCTACAATTCTTGTACGCAGCAGTACAAAAGACATAGTTTGTTCAGTTATTCATACAGAAATTATTTTTTTATTTGTGGATTTTCTAAGTTTTGTAAATGAGGCTGTGACCTCTATTTATATAGTTTACTATTCCTGGAAAGTGTGCTAATTTTCTATTCTTATGAGTATCTTTCATACGTCTCTTATAAGCCTAATCATGTTCACTTTTCACAATTTATTAATCTAGTAGCTGCTTCCTGTCTGCAAGACAAACATTTGTTTTGGTGATAAAAAACTGAAACATCTGCTTTAACCTACTTCTTGGTATGTTTTTAGAAGAGTCATTTCAGGCTTGTACAAATGAGTCCTTAATGGATGAGACATTAGTTACTTCCTCCTTCTTTGAAAGGCAGTGTACTTGAGCATCTGAAATTAAACTTGTTTCAAAATCTCACTTTGTTTTAGTCTAATATTATTACATAAATTTTCTGTGTTATCCTGCTAGGAAATATTTAGCCTTTGTTTACACAGCAGTTAAAGTTCAGGTGATAATTACATTTCTGAGTCTGAAATTGAGAAGACTGTACAGATTCATTTTGGACAGGTGTGTTACTCCTTGAATAGATACTTTTGACAATTCTTTAATTTTTTTTTTATTTTTAGAGCATTGAATGAAATGTGGAAATGTCAAAATCTGCTACGACATCAAGTAAAGGATTTAGTTGACCTAATAAAACAACCCAAAGTGAGTTCACCTTATCTTTATTCTCAGTGAATATGCAGTTTTAGTTAATGTACTGTTTTTTAATTCCCTTTGTTTGGCTATGTCAAGCTTATTTGTAACAGCAGTTTGAAAATATTGTGAAAGTTAACTGATACTCCATTAGACTACATTTGCTGAAGGAAATGTATATACATTGTACTTGTAAAATTGAAGAGGAAAAGGGTATTACAGAAACTTCTAAAATGTTTTGCCAGTCATTTAATAGTAAAATATTTTCTCCCAGTGTTTGAGTTACATCTTGCCACGACTGTTCTGGCTTTTGAGACAGGGTGAAACCATCATATTATTTTTGACTGCCAAATCAAATAATTAAGAAAAAGTACCTATATAAACCCTCTTAAATTGTTATCTTATGTGTGATTAGTAACTTTAAAGAAATTGGAATATTCTTGTCCCAACAGGTTGCTAGTTTCTCTTCCCTCTCAGGAATTTAGTGAATTTTGTATTTGAGGTACCAGACTACAATTTTATTTTCTTGTTTACAGATCTGCTCAGAGGGAAAAATGAAAATTTATTGAGCATTTAGGATATTCTCATAAAGTGAATTTCAGTTTGTTTTAGTTACATCTATGTTCATACATAGTCTGGGGTAGGGAAATTATAAAACTAAATTCTTGATATGGTTTGGAATATAATTAGAACTTGGCTTTAATGCTAGAAATTTGATCTGATGCTTTTTTTACAGAAATAATACAGAATAGAAAATGTTGCCATGCTCAAATATCTATGTGTCTGTCTGTGTGATTTTTGTTTTCACTATGTGTATATAGTTGTACTGAGGTAAATGTAATGATTATCTATTTGCTGAAATTATCTGAACCAGGAAGAGTGGGTAGCTGTGTGGTTGGATTATCTAATATATCTGATTAGAAATGCTAGTGTCTTGCCAATAGAGAGAGAGAGATTGCAGTGAAATTACTAATTTTGACTTAATGCATTGAAAACATTCTGTAATGTATTGAATTCTAAGTGCAGTAAATGCTAGCACAGCAATACTTCATTGTATTTTGGTGACTGTATTGAAATGTTTTTCATGTACTGTTCTTAGGTGTAGGTTAAATACATTTCTGCATTTAATACCTGAGTTAGTTCCTTGATATTTTGCTTCTTTTCAGCTGAAAGTGAAATTTCAACTTTTTTTTTGTGCTTTCAGGGAATTGTGAAAGTTCTTTCTCAGTTGTAAAATATCAAATATTATTTGAATTTACCAGGAATGTTTTGATGCCAGCATAAGCATTGCATGCAAGACTATGCATGCTTTTGTCATGTTTGCATTTGTCCATCTGGATTTTATCCTATATTTTGCTCTTAAGTGCTAATTCTCTACACTTGGATATTATCTTGAATAGTAAGACTACATGGGAGAATTTAGATGGCTTGTGTTAGAGCAGAGCAGGGAAGAGAGGTGTCTGAGGGGGAGCCAAACAGTGCTTTTTAAAGTGTTCATTTGTTTGCTTTTATTTCTCAATACCAGAATAAATAAGTAAATCTTTGTGTAAATTGACATACTAAATTAAGTAAAATTCCCCAGCTCAAAACTGTTTTGCTGCCTGCAGTGGCACCTCAGACTATCACATACAGTCCAAGTACTAATCTTGAGGCAAATATCCATTAGCAATTCAGAGCTATGTAAACATTTTTTTCTTTCAGGAAACAAAACTAAGATTAAATAGTAACCTTTTAGAAGGTATCTTTGTGTGCTTTTTCACTTCTGTCTAATTTCTTCATTTAATCATTACAGCTTAGCTGTTTGATTTATTGTCCTGTAGCTGTTGTCCCTGTGCCAAGTGTAGGCATTGTGAGAGCTCTCAGAGATAAGGAGGAATAGAATAAGAAATAGTGTACAGATGTTACCACAAAGAAACTTCGATTAGGTAGTAAGAAAAAAAAATGCAGTAAGGGTTATCAAATATGGGAACAAGCAGCCCAGAGATGCTGAACTATCTTCATCCTTGTAAATATTTAAAATGCAGCTAGAAGTTGCCTGAAGCAAAACCTGATCCTGCTTTGAGTAGGCAGTTCAACTGCATGACCTAAAGTTGTCACTGCCAACCCACATTAATCTGTAACTATAAATCTTTGAACTTCCCAGTCTACCTTTCTGCCATTTATTGAAACTCCATGGGCATCCTCCTTTTTTCCTCTTCAAGATCTCCTCAGACAAAGCACTATTGAGGAGGCTGAAAATATGTTAAGGAACTTTTTATTGCTGTTGGTCATAATTTCACCTGACTTAAGACAGAAGAGACATCAAACTTGCCTTTAAGACAAGTTACTTTTCTGAAGAGTGAAAGCATAAATCACAGCTCCTCTTGTTTTCTCCTTCAGCAGTGGTGTACAGCAAAATAAAATCCATAACCTTCCCTGTTCATATGTAGAAAAATGGGTGAATGCTGTTTTGTGTCTATTGGAGTATAATCATTTGCTGCAGATGAATGCAAGATTATATGGATCAAGTGCCACAGCAGATTTTCTAAAGGGAAATGTTTCTTAAACTTCTTTCATCTGTCATAATTCCATAGAGTTATACTACTGCAAGGTAATAATTCTGCCTCAGGTTATTTGATGTTTGGCTGAATTATTAGTAGTTGGCTCAATCTTTTTTGATGGGAGCTTTAGTCAGTACTTGAAGACTTAGCTAGTATGAGGAGACCAGAACAATCAGGATTAAAGAAACTCCACAGTACTCCACAGTTTCTGTTTTTCTCTTGAGTCACAAGAGGTTCGAATATGGGAAGTCTGTGTCTGCTGACAGCATTACTTGAATCCTGTAAATGATATCTGATTTCTGTCTTTTATCACTTTTTTGTCTGAACATGGGAGTTCAGCTGTGACAGCTAAGAGCCCTGAAAATGATGGCATTCTTCTGAGACTACACATTGCAGAAATAGCCCATTCATGCTGTTCATAAGTTATATGGTAGATTGAAAAGTAATAAAAGTATTTTATCTAAATGATGCTGTAGGGATGATCTGCCTTTTACTTCCTGTGTCTACATAGAATTTGCAGTGGTGGTTTTTGATTTCTAACACACTGATGTGTTAGCAGAATGGATGCTGACTTGTTGTTAATGCAGTCTGGAATCTTCGTCACTCAATATTCAAATGGAAATAAATAATGTAAAATTTTTACTTAATCCATTTTTCTTTTGTGACTTGCAGACAGATGCCAGCAGTAAAGCTATATTCTCAAAAGTGATGGTTATAACAAGTAAGTCAATGAAAGTATTTACAGTATCTAAAAATTAAGTAGAACTATATTGTTTTCTTGCTTTAAAAATCATTTGGGGTAAGTTTATAAAAAGACATTTTACAGCAGATAAAATTTAAAGCAAATCATGATAAATGTGATGCAGCAATATGCTTTTAAGAATGAAGGCAACTCTAAGCAGAATTACTTTCTTACTGTAAGAAGTCATGAGTCGTGAAGCCTATCACATAGCATTTTGTCTGCATTGTGGACTAATTCAAGGTCTAGATGATCTAGGGTGTTCATGTGTGTTTTAGCATTTATTATAGAGTATATATTCATGGATGTTAACTAAACTACTAAGCTATGTACTAACTTACTTAGTAAGTAAGTCCTTGCTCAGTAGCAAGGAAAGCACTTGGAAAACTGAAGAACTCCTGTGTAAACTGAACTATTAACAAAGAAATACCCGGTAATAAGCAACACTTTTTGTTCCCTGGGCCCACCATGTCAATAGCATTAAAACTAGTATGAAGAAAAACTTACTTTGCAACTCTGAAAATTTGTTTTCAAATACACCTTTTATTTTAAAAAATGCCATCTGTTCTGGCAAAAAAAAATATACTCCATAGTTTTGCAAAAAATGCTGAGGAAAAAAATGAACCTTGCTGCTTTATTGGCCATGATCCCAATCCTTTTTTCATCAGTTTGTATTTTTTCTTATACTTTTAGTTCTGGGTTGTATTTAAAAAAAAATTGATACAGCAAAACAAATTCATAATAGAACTTGTTTCGAACTAACCATCCTGTGGTGCTACACCATATTCTGTACCAGCTTTGCTTAACACTGGCTAGACCAAAATATGAAGCATCTTAAATAGTAGACTAATCCTTTACCAATAAATTGCCTTGCTATAATATAAAACGTAAATATAAAATGAGGATGTAGTTTAAGAAATGCATTTTAAATGTTTTTTTTTTTTTTTTTAGGGGAGATGTTTTAAGCTGTTGTAAAGCTTATGTTTACTTAATGCATTTTAAATGCATCTTTTTTTGGTTTTGAATGTTTTAAGCTATTGTAAAGCGTATGTTTACTTAAGGGGTATTTAGCAAAAATACCCTTCTTGTTTTTCACACTTGTTGCATTGGGTGATCTGTTTACAGAGTATATTTTGTTGTGGAGTTTAGGCTTTGCAGTCTGAGGTCAGCTTCAGCTGTTAGTAATATTACTAGCTTGACCAACTGGACTTGCTGGAAGATGAATGTGAAGGGTGGGGAAAGCAAATAGCCCAAGGAAATTTGTAGAAATTTGTGTCCTCATAGATATGTTTGCACATTTTGAGTAGTTGTGTGGTTTGGGATTTTTTGTGGTTTTTCTTTCTGTTTGGTTTGGGTTTTGTGTGGTTTGTATGATGTTCTAAACTTGTGCAATTTACAATACATAAATAGTGATTTATTTTGGTTATTTAAAGGAAACCTTCCTGATCCAGGGAAAGCTCAAGATTTCATGAAAAAGTTCACACAAGTTCTAGAAGATGATGAAAAAATAAGAAGTCAGTTAGAAATGCTTGTTAGCCCAACATGTTCTTGCAAACAGGCTGAAGGATGTGTGGTAAGAATTGCTTGTAAAGTGTGAATACTTTTGGAACAGAATTGATTAGAAATTTAATTGCAACTTATATTTCAGAGGGAAATAACAAAGAAGTTGGGCAATCCAAAGCAACCAACAAATCCTTTCCTGGAAATGATAAAGTTTCTTCTTGAGAGAATTGCTCCTGTGCACATTGATACTGAATCCATCAGGTATTTTTTTGTGTGTGTTGTCACTCATAATCACAGGGTTTGTAATTGGGATTTCTTACTTTGCCTTTAAGCACAAACAGTAATAGGCTGGATGGGTGTGGCTTAATGCTTGGTGACGTGCAATGTTTTCTTCTGTTTCACCTTGTATAGAGATTTTTGTGTCCTTGTTCAGAATGTAGTCACAAAAACAATTGCTTTGTCATTCAGCTTATCTGGGATGACCTGTCATTAAAAGTGGATATGTTGCTGATAGACAAAATATGGTTTGTAACCAGCTGACTTATTTTAAAATAAATTTCTGTCCTGACTATTCAGCTGAAACTTTCAACCCAGAATATTAGCTCACAGTGGCATAAATAGTAATGTTACTGAGGAAGTAAAGATTATGATGATAAGGCAGCAAGACTTCAAAGAAGAGTAAGCCAATGAAGTTATGGAGGGGGGGTGGGGGAAAGTAATTGCTGAAATATTTATTTCACTAACAGCAGTATTTGAAATTAGCCTTATTGTCAAGAAGAAATATGCAGGAGATAGGTCTTGTAAATTTGTCATCAGCTCTTAGCAGAACTGTTAAATGTTTGGGGTTTTTTTTCCTCTTGGTTAGAGACTAAGTACTGTAAACAGTTATTTTCCATCAGTTATTAAGAATCTGTACTGAGTTGTAACCTCAGTGTAATTCTTACTGAGTTCATTACTTGTAATGCTCAAATTGTTTTCTTATTTTGGTCATTCTTCCAGAGTAATTTGTGTATAGTTCCTAATTCATGATGGATAAATATTTTAGAATGTAAGGCTTCATAACCTTTGATTTGGATAGTAGATGAGGGCAACCTGATTATGTATGTAGTTGACATATAGCTTATGTTTTAAATAAGTTATTTTAATAAGATTGTTTTCAAAAGTTTAAGATATAATCATACCTGGTGGAATTGCAGTAACTACAAAGCCTTGTTTTGTTTTCCTTTTCAGTGCCCTTATCAAGCAAGTGAACAAATCTATAGATGGAACAGCTGATGATGAAGATGAGGGTGTACCTACTGACCAGGCAATCAGAGCAGGTCTTGAATTGCTGAAGGCAAGTATAGTCCTGGTGGTCTGTGATCATGGGAAACTTTGCAAACACTTCCATTAAAATAAATTTTTAATTAGCACTTACTACTTTTAGTCCAAAGCATGTGGTGTCTACCTGGAAGAACCTGGTTTGGATTTTTGTGCTTTATGCTCATCTTATTTGACATCTAAGTAAGGTTATTTTTTAAATGATTTAGAAGCTTTTCTGGAAGTTGAAAGTAGTTGCGTGTGAGACAGCAGCAGTGGAGTTTTGATTATTAGAGCATGAATTCAGCGATTTGTAAATATATACTGTGCTATTGTGTATCAATACAACACTGTGGTTCCTCTCTGCTCCATGTAAATTGGGGTCTTACCTATTTCAGATATGAGTAATTTTCAGACTCAGCTAACGTAGCAAAGACCATCAAGTAGTCTAGCTGAGAGTTGACTTCACAGGCCTAAAAATCTGAAGGACTCCCATACTGAGGTTTTCAGAGTGTTCTAGATTAACTAAGTAGATTCACCTGAAAGGGTGTGGCCCTTTTCCAGATGTGCACATTTAGGTAAAGGTACAAGATACCTAGTAGCACAAGAATGCATCTGAGTAAGAAAGAATGAATCATGTTGTGAAGGACTATATGCTTGAATGAAGGCTTCCAAGTCAGTATTTACATATTTGTATGAACTGACATGACACATTTAAGGAAGAGGAGTAAGACTGCCCTAAACAAAGAGGTCTATATATCATGAGAATAATACAGAGAGGACAAATACAGGAGTCCAGCATCGAGAATGCCATACAAAGAAGTGGGAAGAAAGGTAACTTGATTAAAATAGAAAACTGCATATGAAGAAGTTTCTAGATTTTGATGATTGTTTCTCTGCCATGGGTCAGAAAATTATGTGGAATGAGGCTAATAATCAACAGCCACCTAGAAATGAAGAGAAGACCAAATTTCAAGGAGGATCAATTGAGGGTTTCTTTATTTCATTTTTTTTAACATGAGAAGACTGTCATACTTGAAAACAATCAAGTCCAAGAATCTGAAGGAGGGGTACAGAATCTGCTAAGTGGCTGTGGAAAGCTTGAGGGACTAGAGACCCTATTGAATGTGTCTATGTTGCTATTTTAGAGATAGGAATTTCACTTCAGAGCAGAATCAGTTCTTCCCTTGAGGAAACAACACGAAGTCTGGAGGCACACAAGCTGGGCTCCTTTCAGAGGAACAAAATTGAGATGGGCTTCAGAAGCACATGTTGTGTCGCAGTGGCTAAAGTGGATTTAGTCAGTCTGAAAATACTCTGAAGTAAAACTCCTGGAACATGAATATTGCTTCCTTAGCATCAGTTGTGTTTGTCTTAAGACCTGCTCCTGCTGTAACCCAGCACTTGCTAATGTAGATGTAGCCACTGAGAAATACAAATAAGTCAGAATAACAAGAAACTGAGACTGGGGAAATAAACTAATTCTAATGAGGTCGTATATAAAGACAGAGAACTTTAGTAGCTGCTAAAAAAAAAAGAAGAGAAATGTGCATCATGGGTCAAAAACAGGGAGAGTATTATAAATGTTCCAGTATGGCAGTGGAAAATAACTCTTGATGAAGTGTCCTAGTATTAGTGGGCCTTTAAAAAATGTTAACGTGGCTTTCATCATATTTTGGCAGGTACTTTCGTTTACGCACCCTATCTCATTTCATTCAGCTGAAACTTTTGAATCTCTCCTTGCTTGCTTGAAAATGGATGATGAAAAAGTGGCAGAAGCTGCATTACAAATTTTCAAAAATACAGGAAGTAAAATTGAAGAAGACTTTCCTCACATACGATCGTAAGTTTTATATCTTAATCTGAGCAGTGATCTTTACTGTATAGGATTTTGGAAGTGCTCTTTTTTTTCATCTCCTGTAGATGAAAATTTGACTATCCTGCATTCTTTTGGAAGAAAGTCTTACTTCCAATTTTCAAAGATTTTTAAAATGTAGTGCTTTTTGAAGAATGGAAGTGAAATGAATATACTCAAAGTAGTGACAGCTGGTATGTCACTAATACCACTATAATTTATATTGTTGCCCTTCAGAATTACTTATTCTTTCCTAGGTTACATATATCTATATATATATATATATATGTATACATGTGTGTATATATATATATATAAAATATACACAGTGTAAAAGCATTCCTTGAAATTTAATGGTGATATGGTAGGCAAAAATATTTTCAAAAGAACATTTAGTATCTGTGCTTATTTTGCCTCATGATATCCTATCAACAAAAATATTGGGGTTTTTTGCTTGCAGGTTATATAAATAACTTCGTTTTTTTTAAAATGAAATTACCCAAGCAAAAGCAATTAGTGCTTTTGCAGAAGTGTTGTGTTTTTTATATGCATAACTGTACTTCTCTGCTAGTTTGATGTTTTGAAAAATTTTCAGTTTGTGAAATTACTCATCTCTTGGTCTGTTTGTCTGTTTTGTTACACAAATGTTTAGTGCTTTGCTTCCAGTGTTACATCATAAAGCTAAAAAGGGACCTCCTCGTCAAGCCAAGTATGCTATTCACTGCATCCATGCAATATTTTCCAGCAAAGAAACACAGTTTGCACAGATATTTGAGGTAACATTAGATATTTAACTTACTTTTACTGATTTTTTTATATCGCACATGTAAACTAAGGGATGTAGTTGCAAGTTGTAGCAGATTTTGGAAATATGTTTTTCCCCTTTCCTTTTGTTCTTACATGATTTTGGCCTGAAGAGTGGTAGTAGAGAGTATTCCTGTATCTCATGGTTCATCTTGTTTTAGATTACATATTTTAAGAGCTGATAGAGCGAAACCAAGTGCTGGACTATGTACTAGAACTATGAACTATTTATGGAAAGAAGAACCATATGCTACTCCTTACTCTGGTTGAAAATGGTCAAAAGTATTTAAATGGTTTCAGAAATTATGGAAAACTGAATTGTGGTACAGACTAAATAAATTTTATAGTTTTAACTGCAAATGTACTTTTTAATTAGCGGCCATCAGCCTCTTACCTTGCAGGCTGAATCATAGTCCATTATGGGAATTGCTATCTCAAGATCTAGTTCTCCCACAGGAAAATAGGCTTTTTAATCCTTTGTCTCCTAAATGGTCATGCTTGAGCTGTCAGTTTTTGAACTATGCAGAGGTGATAAATATTTTGTCTGTCATCTTGACATTTTCTCTGACTTGAGGAAGACTTGATGGGTTGGTGAATGTATCTTTAAAATGAAATAATCAATAGTTCTTTTAAAATTGTTTTTCTGAACTAGACATGGACAACTTGGTACAAAGTTGAGATAGTAAGACACACATTATATCAGTAATACCTGCATTTGTTCCCTTTTTTTTTTAGCCACTGCACAAAAGTCTGGATCCAAGCAATTTTGAGCACCTCATTACACCGTTGGTTACTATTGGCCATATAGCCATGCTTGCACCTGACCAGTTTGCTGCCCCTTTGAAATCTTTGGTTGCTACTTTTATTGTTAAAGATTTGCTAATGAATGATAGGGTGAGTATTTTTAAAACCTTTTATTAAGAGTATGCTTTTTCTGTGGTGTCATACTCAGCAAGTGCTTGGGAAAATATTTGGCATGCTGGTTCTGCTTTTTGTATACAGCTGTATTTTGATTTCTTCAAAAGTTTGACTCCATTGAAAACCTGCAGTACAGGAAAGGAGAGTTCTAGTAGTTTGGGAATCTTACAAAAGTTATGAGCTGCATAGCACAGCATTTCATCACTTGTGACTTGGCTTTGGTTAAAAATGGGAAAATTGTTATGATTTCACTCTGTTTCTTATCTTGAGCGAGTTGTGATTTTTACAAAGTATATTGCATTTGAAATTAAAATATGCTATTTAAAATGAAGACTGAATTTTAATTTTTTGAACAATTTTGTATTGATTATAAGGTGATTATGAAATAAAAAAATGAACTCGTGCATTGTTAGAAATTGCTTAGGGAAAGATACACTGTCTAAAACAGTAAAGTGTGCATGAGATTCCAATCTACTGGATATGGAAAAGCTGGAAGTTATTTTCAAAGCAATGGCTATTACGCTCTAAAGGAATAGTTTTCAGGTAACAACAACCAATCCCTTTACTAAACTTAAATTTACTGATACTTGGATAGTGAGGTGTGTTACTTCTGTAGGATATAGAAGGCATAAAGCTGACCAGGGAGTGCTGCGGTATTGTTTCCAGAAACAAACAGGAAAGAGGAGGTTACAAGTTTCACTGAAGAGTAACAGTAATGTAACAAATGTGACATTTGGTTTAGCTTCCAGGAAAAAAGACAACAAAACTTTGGGTCCCAGATGAAGAAGTGTCTCCTGAAACCCTTGTTAAAGTAAGTAGCACATACTCTTTTCCTATCTATTATGTTTATTATACTTAATAAGGATTTTCTCTTCAGAACATATGTTATAATTATTTTATGCATTTTTTATTTACGTACGCGTTTCATTAAGTTTGTGTATAAGCTCTTTATACGTTTAGTTTTGTTTTCTGACACTTAACTGTGATGATAGCTGGATTACTTAAAGTAAAATTATTTTTTCCCCTTCAATGTAGGAGTTAAATAGTACAGAAATTCTGTTGAAAGTCTTTCCTTTTTCTCTTGAATGTTTATGACATTCCAAGAAACTTTCAGTGTTGTTTTGGAAGAAGAAAAATGGGATTTGGATTTGTCAGTTTCCTCAAATGAATAAATCTGTTACATTATTTATTTTTTCTATGTGTGCAACGTATATTAGAGAAAAACCTGGATTTAAGGAAAAAATCACTTTAAAATGGTAGGGGGTTTGTTTTGGTACTTTACTTTCAAATGCCATCTCAAGCTTTTTCTTATTTTGGAGTAAGTGTATTACAATTTCTGTACTCTGTAAGAGATACTGTCAGTCAGTTTTTCAGTGAATTAGGAATAGACTCATGATGTGGAAAATACATTCTTTATCTGTGTTTGGTTTTTAAATGCTCTTCAGAACAGGGATAGATTTTGGTTTCACATCTTTCAGAGTGGGATGCTTGTCTTTTGTAGTATGTTCTATGTTATATTAGTTGTTTAGTTTCTAATGTCTTTTGAGTGAAGGTGCTCTTATTTTAAACAATTCTTTGCCTTCTCTCAAAATTGTTGAGCTATTCCGAGCAGCCCTGTTTTTCTGCTAGGTTAGTAAGTACTTTGGTTTGCAGTTTGGAAAATCTTGGGCTTTTTTGGAGTTGATTTGTTACTTTTAGTTGTTTGACTACACTAAGGGTATTTTTCATATTTGTGTGATTCCATAGTTACACATACACTCCAAAAATTGTTAGAAGAATGCACCTTTGTTTTAATCTAATGAAGTGCTAGCTTTAAATAGACATGATTTCACTTCAGTGATTATGCATGTAACTTGAAGTAGTAAATATTAATTGTTTTTCTTAATTATTTTAAACTATTTGTGGAGCTGTAATAACTCTCTAAAATGTGCTTTTATATTGATAAAACTTCTCATACATTTGGCTATTTGGAAGGTAATTAGCCCACAGAAATTCTTAAGGCAATTTGAATTTGAAGCCAAGCCTGAAAACTGTAAGAAGCATTTATTTACAGGTGAAAATAGGTTATTGTGAAAATTGATTTGCAAATTTAATTAGCATTTATTACTGCTACTATTAATTAGTATTTATTACTACATACTTAATGTATGCTGTAGACCATGCCATTAGTTTATAAATTATTTCTCAGTGATAGTGTACTTCATTCTTGTTTTACAAGCTTCTTTTTCCTTTTGTAATGTTATTATATATCTAATGGGAATTTTAAAACTAGCAAGTTGAAGTGTGAAAGTGGGAAGGACTGCTGAAAAGTAACTTTTAGTGTTGTCCAGCTTAGTTCAATCCTGGTATGGTTGATTCACTGGACTTGTTGATCCTTGTGGATCTCTTCCAACTCAGAATATTCTGTGAATTATAGCAATATATAAATGTGTTCTTCTTTTTGATCCAGTAACATTTTCTTAGTAAGTATAAACCGTTTAGCCTATTTCACAATGTAAGGTCAATTAAGAAAACGTTTTCAAAGAACAAAATATGTGATTGCTTATAGAAGAAGCAGCTCAAACTTTAACACGTAAAAATGTAAAATTTTTATTTGCTGTAATGCATGCTTGGGACTTTCAGTGTAAAGTTCCTGTCTAGTGAGAGTATGTCTAGTTATCTTTCAGTATTTAAATGATGTTTTACAGTCCTGACAGACTTATGTTTGTACCAGCAAAAAGCACCTGGGAAAAAATACCATGTGATAAAAATAAGATAATGATTATTTTTAAAATGAGGCTTTTGATATTACTTGACTTTTTGGTATCTATTGTTTTTTTTTTCCAGATTCAGGCTATCAAGATGATGGTTCGGTGGTTGCTAGGAATGAAGAACAATCACAGCAAGTCAGGAACATCTACTCTGAGATTACTAACAACAATATTACACAGTGATGGAGATTTAACAGAGCAGGGGAAAATAAGGTACATAAGAGATGGTAATCTTTTCATGTCTGTGATGATGGAGTGGGGAGGAGAGTTTTATCTAAAGTAGTGTGTAAACTATTCTGTTAGACTGCTTTATACAATTTATACATTTTAGTTCATAAGATATGATGGTAAGCTTGACTGGTTCCTACATAAACTTGCTGTGTCTCAGGTTTTGTAACACTGTACACACAGCTGAATTTTAGGTTTTATATTCTTGCTTTTATTTATCTCTTCCATTGGCCATTGCTCATATTTCAGGAATAAACTGTGCAACTTCTTCCTTCCCACTGAAAATTGGTTTTAATTTTTTATGCAGCTTGCTGTTCCTGGTGTGCCAATTGCTGTGTATGCCAAATGCCAATGGGTGGGCTTTTTAATAAAGAATAATAGTGTGTTGTATAAACCAGGTGGAAATACTTAATACACAAGACACTTCTGCTTGGAGGCAGGCTAATCTCTTGAGGTCTCTAGAACTGAAAGCAAGAAGGAAATGTGTAAACAGGATTAAGTCTCAATAAATAATTTACCTTTTAGGTGACTGTTAGCCAACTTGTTTTTCTGGATATCTTCTTAATCTTCTGTGTTAGGAAACGTGACAAATTGTCAACTACTATTACTTGCCAAACATTGGAAAATTATGTCTACAAAAGCCATTAAGGACATGGGTAGATTGTGCCAATATGTTTAAAAAGGTTCTGATTTTCAGGTAGAGTTAATATTATACAGTAGTTATGCAGATAGAATCCATATTGTGTGTGCTAAATTGCAAACCTGAGAACTATCTAGTATATTATCTTTGTAGCAACTGTGTAGTCTGTCCTAAAGTTCATTGTAGGTAATTGTTTTGTAGGTTTAAATTCTGTAATGTGACCGTTGGTAGCAGTTGCTAGGGAGATGAGTGGCAGTAATTTAGCTTTTCAGCAGGAAAATGGAGCACATAGTTGTGTTAGGCAGTAGTTAGTGAATAGATTGATTCTCTAGATCCTGTGTGTTTTCATGCTTGGAATGATGATTCCTTACTGTGCTTGTTTCAGAAATTTAATTTTCCCATTCCTTTTCTACTCAAAAGTAGTAGTAGAAACTTTATATAATGATATGATCAGTTCTTCATTTTAAAATCAAGTTAATGGAGGGCTATGGCTCACTACCCTTTCAGGGTAGGGAGAATGCTGCAGTGACATGTGATGTTGCTGTGGAGGTAACCCTTCAACCCCTGAGCTTGGTGCTCTGCTTGGGAATGGATGTTGAGCCAACAGAGACCTTATGGGTTAGGATTGAAGAGCAGACTGCTCTGGGTAACATCGTGGTGAGTGCCTGCTGAGGGACTCCTGACCAGGAAGAGGAAATGGATGAGGCCTTTAAACAGCTGAAAGCAGCTTCACGTATGCAATCTTTGGCCCTCGTGGAGAAATTCAGCCTCTCTGGTATCTGCTGGAAGAGCAGCACAGCAGTGCATAACAATCCAGGGCAGCACCGATGACAAACTGGTGGAGGACCTAATGAAGAGATGCTCTCTGCGGGACCTCATACATGCCTGCAAGGAGAGTCTTACTGGGAATGGGAAGGTTGAAGGCAGCCTTGGCTATAATGACCCTAAGATGCTGGAGCTCAAAATCCTGAATGCAAGAAAGAGGTCAGAAGGCAAGATTGGACTGGCCTTCAGGAGAACAGTCTTGGGTCTCTACAAGAATGTGCTTGTAGGGTCCCGTTGGTAAGGCCTGGAGGGAAGAGAGGCCCAAGAAAGCTAGTTAGCTAGTATTCAAAAATCACCCCTCAGTGCTCAAGAGTGGTCACAGCAGAAAGTCAGGCGGATACTTCAGCAAACCGTACCTGGGATGAGCAAAATTCTCCTGGCAAAATTCAAACACAAAAAGAGGGATTGAGAGCAGCCCTGTAGAGTACTACTTGGGGACACTAGTGGATGAAAGGGTGGACATGAGCCAACAATGTATGCTTACATCCCAGAAAGCCAACTGTGTCCTGCATCAAAAGAAGCATGGCTAGAGGTCGAGGGATTTGATTCTGCCTCTTTAGCTCACTCTGGTGAGACCCTATCCAAAGTACTGCATCCAGCTCTGGGGTTCTCAGCACAGGAAACACATGGACCTGGAGGAGCGTGTTAGGAGAAGGATCACAAAAATCATCAGAAGGTTGGAACATTTTATGAGGAAAGGCTGAGTGAGTTGGAGTTGTTCAGCCTGGAAAAGAAAAGGGTCTGGGGAGACCTTATTATGACCTGTCAGTATTTAAATGGAGCCTGTAGATAGAAGGAATTTTTTTTTTATGGTGAGAATGTTGAAACACTGAAACAGGATGCCCAGGGAGGGTATCTGCCCCATCCCTGGAAACATTCAAAGTCAGGTTGGACAGACCTACAAGTACCTGCTCATTGCAGGGGGTTGGACTAGATGAGCTTTAACAGTCCCTTCTGACCCCAACTGTTCTATAGTTGTACGAGGTATACAGAAGAAGGAAGCAGAGATGGGTAATCTGGCAGGAGTACAGAGAACACCATCTGAGATACAGTTAGGAAACCAAATCCCAAGTGGGATAAAATCTAGTGAGAAGTGGCAAAGGCTACCAGAAGAGCTTCTGTAAGTAAAGTAAGTGATAAAAGGAAGACTAGGGAAAGTGTGCACCCACTGCTGAATCAGGCAAGAGCCCTGTTGATGGGACATGTAATAATTATTTTGTGATTCTCACTGATGCTTTTCAGGAAAGCTTCAAACTGGTAGAAGGGCCAATCCATTGTCTCTGTGTGAGCTATACTGCCTACATTAACAATTACTCTCAAAACCTGAAGCAGAGGAGATGATGTTTCAGGCTTGTTAGTTCTGCATGGAACTTGCTGACACTTCCTGACCTTTGTTCTTCACCCATTGAGTGCAATAAGGATATCTTCTTTCTGGCAATGCTTACTGTGTCCGTTCTGTGCAAACCTGATACTGTTCCTTCTGAGTTGGAGTAGGCTTTGAAAAGAGTAAAATTGTCTGTTCAGTACAGAACATAACCTTTTAGACTGTACTTGATATGAGACCCTTCTGTGTGAGTCAGTTTTAGTGTTCATGGCTTGCACTTGTGTTTTAAACAGTGTTTAATAATTTGCTAAAGATAGTTGAATTAAGTGAAAGTGGCAGGGCTCAGGAGCCTTAGATGCTGTTGAGGCCATCAGTCATATTATAATCTTGGTGTTATTGCCCTCATCTGCCCTCATCTGCTTCTGCCTCTTGAAATCTACATAACTCTACCTTTCAGTGACGGTGTAAGGGAATTTTTTTTTTTACTTCAAAGCCTGGAGTAGGTTCAGCCTGGAGTGTCAGGGGAAGGCAAGGTCCCACTTGGACAACAAATCCCTTCTGTTGTTTATCCTTCACACTCTGAAGTAGTAGGATTGATGACTTTCTTGAATTGCTTTTAAATCAACAACTGATTTCTTTGAGATGTCAGCATGTGTAGGTTAAATTCACCAGTCTTGTAATTTTTTTAATATCAAATTTTATCAATAAACAGTTTCTAAACTGTCCTTTCCAAGTATTTTTAATTTTATAAGCCATAAACAGAATTCAAGATTATATAATTTTTCTGTTTATGGTTAGGTAGAACATCTAGTTTGACTCTTGCTGGTCTTTGTAGTAGGATTTTGATTTTGGCCTATGCTAAGCATAAAGTAAGACTACAGTATCAGAGGACACTAGCAGTTGCTGAAATTATTGATATTAGATATGAAGTTGAATTGAGATTTTATTGAAATACTGTCTGCATTTTTTCTTAAACGAATGCTCACCAAGAGAAAAAATTTTAAAAACCTTTTGGAGTCTAGAATATCATAGATCTGTGCTGTAGAAAATTTTCCACACATCTGATATATAACATTTTCAGTGGTTGTGTTCAAAAGACATTTTGCTATTGTCTTGAAATAAAATTCACTTAGTCATGTATTACAGTGTCTAATTAATCTTAATTTATTTTGGCCTGAAGAATGGATTTTGAGCTGGAAAAGTTTGGCAACTTTGAGGACTAGAAATGGGCTGGCTATTTCTTTGGCAGGACTCCCCTGCTGAAGGAGAACCAGCAAGCTGAACAGAAGTATTCTACTGGTAGATGTAGTCACTGAGGGGCAGTGTGGGCTGTCCTGGCTCAGTGCACAGCTAGAACTGTTTCACACCCATGTGGAACTTTTAGGAAGTTCGATGGAAAATTTTTTATCACCAGGTTGGGACCAGGTAAGGGTAAGTGGGAATAGGCTGCAAAATGTGGTCCCATGAAAATTACTTTGTGTTTGAATTGCTTATGTTGGCTTGGGGGTGGCCAAGTTCACAGGAACTTCTTTCCTTTTAAGGACTTATTTTTCAGTGATGCAAACTTACTGGATTTAATTAAGTCAAATAATTACATAATTTTTTTATTAATTAACCTTCACAATCCATGTGCTTGTTTTTCAGTAAACCTGATATGTCTCGCTTGAGGCTGGCTGCGGGAAATGCTATTGTGAAGTTGGCACAAGAACCTTGTTACCATGAAATCATCACCTTAGAACAATACCAGCTGTGTGCATTAGCCATAAATGTAAGGAAATTTGTTGTGGGTTATCAGCAGATGTATGAGTATATAGTTGTTTGTACTGTATGTTATGTATGTTTCTGGGAATCTGGTTTTAATCAAGATACTCAGCCTTGGCATGAAATTATTTCTCTGTTACATAATCCTAAAAACTGTAGTACTGGGCTGTCCATTGGGGGAAATACTAACTTTGAGTAGTCAAATGTTAGAAGTCTGCTAAACTATGAAATGCAGTATGTGTTCTACCCCAGCTGCATGGTGACATTACTAGAAGTTAAAATGAGATGATCTGAAGTATGTTGAACTGTGGTGAAAACGGTGACCTTGGTTTCTCAGTACTTAGGTAGAATGTATTTGGAATGCAGAGGTCTGCAAAAATAATAAGCATCCTTCAAATATTAGAAGAAATAGGGAGATAATCCTTAGCAGATGCTGGAATTTTGCTCCTTAACTTCTGCCTGTGAGCCCATAGTAAGGAAATAACTCTCAAATTGTAAGTGGAGATATGCGGACCGTCTGTAATTCTGGCTTAGCAAATCATGCAGAAATTGATTTATACCCCAAGAGTAAGATGGCCGTGAAGGGACTTCTGTTGGTGTTATTTGTGTAGCTGCTGGTATTCTGGCTTTCCAGAAGTCAAGAAATCCTCTGGAGGGAATCCTGACAAGAAGATATCTGCAGTAATAATGATATGCCATCTTAGCCCTTACTTCCTGTGTCCAGCTAAAGCTTTTAAGACTGTGACCCATTTTAAATATCAGAAGACTTTCATTGGCATTTAATGCTAGAAAATACAGAGCATGGCTCTTGCGTGGATATTTCATAGGGTAGCTTCTTTAGTTTCTAAAGTTGCTTGGAGGTGGTTACAGTTAGTCTAGAAAAATCATTCCTGTATCAGAGCAATCCCTATTAGACTTGTTTTAACTATGTTTATGTGGATTTTAGGCTTCTGTGTTCCTATGAAAAGGAGCCCTTACTCAGTTCCCAAATGCTATAAAAAACAAGACAAATGGAACAAAGCTTTAAACTACTTAAGCAGATGAAATCTAGTGAAACTACAGCTACAGTAATTCAGTGGTAATAATGAAGGTCTTGACACCCAAAGCAATGTCTGATACTTTTCAGCTTTCCTATTCCAAAACTGAATAGAAATGTTAGTCTTGTCTCGAAATGAGTTATAAAGACTTTTATGGTTAAAAACAAAATTAGTCGAGAGAAAAATAGGCTCTCAATGTAATAACAAATTAGTTCTGGCTCTACTCCAGAAGGGATACTCAAGCTGGATCTTGTCACGCCAAGCTAGCCTTGTCCATGTAATGTTTCCATGTTCTGTTTTCTTGTGAACCCAGTGATGAAAATCTGTTCATTTCTTCAATCATTTCCCTCCTGTGCCAAATCTTTCTTTATTGCAAATGTTAACCTTGTAGTTCCTATCAGAATTTTGCATCATTGTTTTGATACTCTTTTCAGTATGTTAAGGTGTCCTCCACTGTCTCTCACTTTTATCACTTATTTTCCAGCTATAACAGTCTTAACTGTTAGTGGATATTCTAACAGCTGTGTTGTCACCTTTTTTGGTGTCTAATTTCCCTGAATTTTCAAAAGAGAATTTTGTGAGATAAGATTCAAATTAGAACATGATAGGATTCTCAACATTTATGAACCAGTTAGTATCACATTTTAGTGTAGCATTATAGCATACTTTGGACTGGAAGGAACCCATAAAGATCGCGTCATTAAACTCCCCTGCTGTGGTCAGGGACTTGTTCCACTAGAACAGGCTGCTCAAAGTCCTGTCCAACCTGGCCCTGAACATCTGCAATGATGGAGTGTCCTGCCACTCTCACAGTAAAAAATCTCATCCATATGTCCAATCTAAACCTCACCTCTTTCAGTTTAAAACCGTTGCTCCAGAGCTGGACACAGCACTCCAGATGGGGGTCCCGTGAGAGCAGGGTAGATGTCAAGAATCCCCTCTCTGACCCTACTGGCCACTCTCCTTCTGATGCAGCCCAGAACATGGTTGGCTCTCTGGGCTGCAAGCTCATGTCCAGTTTTTCATCCACAAGTGACCCCAGTCCTTCTCTGCAGGGCTGCTCTCAATCCCTTCATCCCTCAGCCTGTATGGATACTGAGGATTGCCTGGAGCCAGGTGCAGGACCTTGCACTTGGGTCTCTTCTACCTCCTGATGTTCCCCTGGGCCCAGTCCTCAAGCCTGCTAATGTTCCTCTGGATGGCAGCCCTTCCTCCAGTGTATCAACTGCACCACTTGGCTTGGTGTTACCCACAGGCTTGCTGAGGGATGTTCTCAACCCTCCAATCTGTGTAATTAACAAAAATGAACAATGCTGGTACCAGTATTCCCATGTGCACCAGTTGCTACTGATCTCCATTTGAACATGGATTTTTTTTTTGACTGCAATCCCTTGGACATGGCCATCCAGCCAGTTTCTTATCAGTTGAGTAGTCCCATCTCTGAAACCCATATCACTCCAATTTAGAGACAACAATGCTGTGTATACCTGTGTCAAAGCCCTTACAGAAATCCAGGTAGGCAGCATCAATTGCTCATCCCTTATCCATTTGCACATTCACTTCACTGTAATAGCTTAGAGCAGTCAGGCATTATTTGTCCTTTGTGAGGACATGTTGGGTGTCTGTAATCCCCTCCCTGTGGATGTCCATATGCTTTGTCATCGCTTCCAGGAGAATCTGTTCCTTTGTAGTATCATTTCTGTCACATTTCCCCTCTTCATTTATTGATATTTCTTTGCCTTTTGTGACTTTCTAAGTTGTTTTCAGTATTTAGATTGTAAGCTCTGTCAGGTCAGGAATTCTGCTTTTCGTTTTCGCTGCAGATCATAATGGATTTTGAATACTTACAAATAACTTTTCCAGATGTTTTTGAGGCCTTCTCCAATTTCTTTTCTCACTGTCAGTGGAGATGCTCAGATGCAGAGTAACTGTAATGGCTTTCATGATTTTTTCACTTAAAAATGGTACTGTTTTTTGTTTTGTTTTAGCTTTTTATCATGTGCACATATGCATACATATATGCTTAGTGGTTAGTATTAGAATCCATTTCTTGATGGTAGATACTGATTACTCTAAACGTTTATTTATTCCTAATACTTTCAAGTCTAGCCACAAATCAGGTGACATCAAGGCCGACTCTAGTTTTGTGTTATTTAATTCACAGCAAAGATCCTTTAAGTGGGCAAATCAGAGAACAGATGAAAAAAGCAGTAAAAATCTTACTTTTAAGGCCTGTGATGATTGCACAGGTTTTGCTGTGGTTCTGTGCTGGCACTTTTTTTTCCTCTGATGCTACTGTTTTGTAGTGTATAATGATTGGAGTGCAGAACACATAATAAAATTTTGTCATTAACTGTTCATGAAAGTGGCATTGGTGAACAGGGGCTTTATGATGATGAAATGCATATAGTTTTAATAATTTTAAAATAAGTTACATATGTGTTTAGCCAATCTTATAAGCTTACCAGCAGTTGACTTCTTTGATCTCCAGAATAAATTTTGATGTCAGCAGAGCTTCATATTGAAAGAGAATGAAAAGTAATTGATGATAGTACTTCAGTGTTTAACAGGCTTTAAGATCAGATTTAAGATCTGACAAGCTTTGCTATTGAAAATGCAATTTAATTGTATTTAGAATAAATCTTGTAGATTGCATAAGTTTCATTTGCTTAAAAAAATCCCAGAGCTTTATCAGTTTTCTTTGTTAACTCAAGGTGTTGTATTTGATGAATCAGAGCTGTGTCTGAGTGGTACATGATGTTTTGCAAATATGTATTTTTTCATTGCTTTTAAATGGTGAACTTCTGATGAATTGGCATTAAATTCAGAGATGTAGATATATAAAATTGGATTAGTTTTTGGAGTTTGTGTATGCTGTTAAAAATAGCATACTTTGGTTTTGTCCCCCATCTTTCTAGTGAACTAGTGTAACCGAGTCGAATTTAAGGTTATTCCCAATATTAAAAGATAAAGAAATTATAGTCATTCCAGTTGACCACACAGTACCATCAGTAACAACCAACTGTACCTCCCTTGTCCTCTGAGACAGATGTTTCCCTGCTGAAACACCATCTAGGCATCAGTCTCTTCTGAGTTTCCTAAAGGCTTTAGACTTAGGTGAAAAGAGGGCTCTGTCTTAGCCTCCTGTGGGGGTGGATTTGCTGTGAGGAGACAAGAGATGTTGAGCAGATCTCATGGTTTGGGTTTGTGGGCTTGGGTTACTTCGACTCTGGCTACAGCAGGTGTTTCAGGATTTCAGTCCACAGAGGGTGAGTATTGCTTGGAGCACTAAAATGAGAAAATGAGGCTTGATTGAAAAAAATTTCTTCTCAATTTCATTTCTGATGGGGACAGAGGGACCTCTGTTTTATCTAATAGATGATCTCTCTTGATGCCATTTGCAAATTTAGCAGAGCCAGTGTTTCCAGTGGCTAGGTTTTGGCTCTGTACTTCCAGTTGGCTGATAACTGGAAACCCTCTTCAGTCCTTTCTGAATTCAAAACTGTCATTTGACTAAAATAGCTGCTTGCTCCTGTTAATATTTTTTTCTTCATATTCAAAGATAAATCTTTCCTCTTGACCTTTTTTTGGCAGGTTGAATGTCCCAAGCTATTTTGGTGACCTTGTTTACCTTAAGCTTTTCTGCATATTTTCTTCAAAGTCTTTTCTACACGTGTTTGTTTCCTTGTTCTGTGTTAGTAAATGGTTTGTCATGTATTGCATGGTATGTGTAGGTCATTTTCATACAAAAAAAATTAAACTTCATGCCTTTTCTGGGAATACATTGCTTAATAAACTGTAGAACTACAATTGCTGCCTTAATATTATTTTACTTTGTGGTTTTTGGCAGTTGTTAGACACAATTCTCTTCCATGGTCAGTTGTAGTGCATAGTATAATGGAAATGCTTGGTACTCTCTTCAGTGTTTCACCTTATATGGTAATTCTGTTGAATTTTATTCATTTTTTAATGTTAATGTCTTGATGAAAATGTGTGAAATTGCAGCAGTAAAATCAACACTGGTGGTGGTTACTGGTGGCTAAAACATTTTCAGCAGATTTTTGACTTTGGCCTTACAAAGTAAGTGACCCACCTGTAAACAATTTCAGTAACTCCATGCATTAGTACTATGCTAAATTAGACCTTGGGTCCTGAATGTGATATCTTCCTGCACAATTTTTAACCTTAGCTCTTCTGAGCTTAAAGGAAGCTTCAGATGATTAATTCAATTAAATTGCTCTGAACTGGCATTAAAAAAAATTCTTGCAATTCCTATATTTCAGTGGCTTCAAGGTCTAATTGATTTTAGCATATTTACCTGAGCTTCCATACTTTATTTTACAGTTTATATTGCTTTAAAAAAAGTTTACTGTTGTCTTTTTCGGTTTTGCCTTTTTTTTTTTCCTTTTTTTTTTTTTTTTTCAATAGGATGAATGTTACCAAGTGAGACAAATATTTGCTCAGAAGCTTCACAAAGGCCTTTCTAGACTACGGCTGCCACTAGAATATATGGCTATTTGTGCACTGTGTGCAAAAGATCCTGTGAAAGAGAGAAGAGCTCATGCTAGGCAGTGCCTTGTGAAGAACATAAATGTCAGAAGGGAGTATCTGAAGCAACATGCAGCAGTTAGTGGTAAGAGAATAGAAGTCACTTTTTGCTACATATGCTGTAGTTCAAATATAAATGTGAGTAGACTGAAAGCATTGATAGTTGTCTGTTTTTATACACAGAACCACTGTAAATTTGGTTTGGAGGTAACTAATGAAAACTGAAAATTTTCTGGTCTTCTTTTGTCCAGATTTTCTTTTGTTTGTTTGGTTTGGTTTTTTTTTTTTTAACAGGCACCGCTGAGGTCTTTGAGTTTTGTTGAAAACTGTGCAAATGCTTATGCCTAAATATATTGGAAGTGAAGTAATTTTCCAAGGCAATTATGTGTACTGTTTGAACTTAATAATGTTAATAGTGTTAATAATGTTAATAATGTTCTAAGTGAAGTGACAATGATTAATTTTACTTCAGCAATTACTAATAAGTAACCTTATTACATAAATGCTGTACAAAATAGACTGTCCTTGCACTTCTGTATTGAGTAGCATCTTCTGTTATTCCTGCAAAGGGCTACATTTGTTGGCATTTCAGGATGAGTTTATACAATTCTTTCTTCTCAGTGCCAACGGTCTGATCGTGGGAATGCTTTGGAAGTTATTATGGACTCATGTCAGCTATTTTTCTTTTATTAAATCCGTCCTTTTGACTTAAAGCTACACACATACAGTATTACAATGCTGGTACAGGGTCATAGTAAAAAGTAGACCTTTGTGAAGAGCTATACCATTTTTAGATAAGAGGTTTTGAAAGTTTTATTTCTTTGAAAGATTACTGACGGTTTGACCTTTGTGAAATGAAGGGGATTTTTAAAATCTTTTTAGCCTAAACCAGACCTGTTTCATAAATCTGATCTCAGAGATGCTACCAGATAACTGACTTACTTCTGTGTTTGTGAATCACTTTATACTAGCTATATCACTTTATACTAGCAGTCTTTCTCAGTCCCCTTAAACTCTGATCAGAGAATAAGTCTGCAGACAAATCCTTTTATGTATCATTAATTAGAGTTAGAGAAAAAAGTGGTACTTTTCTCCCACTCAGTAACATGTAAAAAAAAATAAATTGAACAAACACCTCTAAGTCATTTCAAGACTTAGCCCTCTTGAAAGTCGAAAACTCTTTTTAGTTATTAAACAGAAAGTATAAGAATTCTCATATGTTTAAAATAGATGCTGTGAAGCTACTATCAAATATCTGTGGAAGAAATTAAGAGGAGCCTAGGTGTATGTGATTTTCTTTATCCAGTAGGACCTCAAAGAGCACCTGATAAATTCTTTTCTTGCTGAAATAATTGAGTGATGCCTTTGATTTGACATATGCTATAATGAATGGGGAGCCTGGATAAAATATAGATTGCAGTATTTTTTTAGGATTACAATGTTAACTTCATGCCATTCAAATTTACCAGTCTGAGCTTTCAGCAAATAAAATGTCTTGAACTGTTTGTATCCTAAAATATTCGTATGCAGCAGTTCAGCAGACGCTCAGTTCTGGAAATAACGCGATAGTTAAATGTGTCTCTCACTCTGCCACTGTCTCTGCTGATGGTGCAGTAACTCAGGATGGTAATGATGGTAGTACCCCCTTTGGTAATCTGCCTCTTTGATTATTCCAGCTACTTGTCTGAATCTATAAATGTGTGATTTTGTGATACATTTTGTCTCCAAAACTTCATACGGGTGAGGAGGATATCTCTTGAATATTTTGGGTGGATTTCAGTTTTTGTTGAAAATATGGTAAATTTCTGTTCACTCTGCCTGAGGAAAACTTTCTAAGGACTGGTACCAGACAGTAAAACACCTCTTTTTTCCACATTGGCCTTTTATAGGCTGGTAGGAATTATTCTCAGCCCTCTTAAATTCTCTAAATGCTATTCAGAGTGGAAGCCACTCAAGAAGAGACTTACTTGGATTGTGTATCTGTTACTAGTTTCATCTGGGTAGAGACGTGTCTTGCATGGGAATTATATTCTCATGATGGACTTTTACTTGAAAGTCACTAAGCAAAAAAATTGCAAGATTAATTTTTTTTTTTTAACAAGTTTTCTTCCTCAAAGCTCATAAAGGACTCTTGTGAAGGGTTTTAGCACATTGTAGTTTTATGTGCTGATAGGAAAGCCACCCTACCTTTCAGGTAGTGTCTTCTTTCATTAGAGATAAAAGCTCTATTTTTTTTTTTCTATTTTTTTCCTACTGTTTTTTGTCATGACAGGAGTTAAATATAGTATGTATCAATATTTGTTCTTTTCCTGTTTTGTCTGGAACTAGTTCATTTTATTTTCCAGACCCAGTTGGAATTATTGTTATAGTTATATGAGAAATTGTCCAAGGCAGGAAGTTACTGAAAAACTGAGTTTATGAGCTCTTGATGAGCATTCTATTGAGGTTCTAATTAGTGCAAATAATAGTGGGATGGTTTGTCTAGGGCATGTCTAAGGCAAGCCAATTTTGCTAGTGTTCTGAAGTTGTAATTATGTTTTCTTCCTTCCCTGCTGCATCTTCATTTTTTTTCCTTAGTAATGTGAGCAGCTGCTGTCTAAAATGCAGGACAGTGCTTGACTGAAAATCTTAATTCTTGCATGCATGAAACGTGCACATCAGCCATGAAATGGAACATCATAAAGAAATGATAGGCCCATATGTGTTAATACCTTAATAGATGCTGATCTCAAAATTTGCCCTTTCCTCTTTGGTAGAAAACCATATAAGAAAAACTTATATAGTTTTTTTGATGCATCTTTCTTCTGCTTTTCAGAGAAACTGTTGTCACTTCTACCAGAGTATGTTGTTCCTTATACTATCCATCTTCTAGCTCATGACCCAGATTATGTCAAAGTCCAGGATATTGAACAACTCAAGGACATCAAAGAGTAAGACCACTTTTAATAGTGTTATTTCTGACTTTAAGTGAATTTTTAATTCATTGTGGTACCATGTTACACAGTTCAGTGTGCATAATGATGCCAGTTACTTCTGTAAAATATTGAGAGAAGTAGTATAGGTGCTTTTTAAGTACTCTGTGATATTTTATAGAGGAACCCTTCACCTTCTACTCATCTTCACTTCATTTTTCCAAAAGAATTGTTATCTCAAAGTTAGTCTGCTTCAAATTCATAATACTAGTAAAAGCTGGACTAAATCATGTTCTCAAATGTGCTTTTTCGAGGAATTTGTTTTGTACTTTGTTTCATATGGGATACGGCATTTCTCCTTTAGGTGCCTGTGGTTCATTCTGGAAATATTAATGGCTAAAAATGAAAACAACAGTCATGCATTTATCAGGAAAATGGTAGAAAATATCAAACAGACTAAGGATGCTCAAGGACCAGATGATCAAAAAATGAATGAAGTAGGTGATGCTTTTTGATTGGAAATTGCATTTAATTCTGGCCTGCTAATGGAAAGGAATTGCTTTTTGTTTATATACCAACTTCAAAATGTCTTTCAATAGAATTATATGTATGAAAAGATATTTTATTTACTGTAATGATTATATTTATTGTAGTTTAGATGGCAGTTATTTTCCTGTGCTTCAGTAATTCTTGCACATTTGCAAGGGAGTCGTAATAGTTTTCAGTCCTTCTGTTTCTGTCTCAGTAAGATAACTAAGCACTAACTTCAAATAGATACAAACTATGAAATTTACTGTTTAAATCATCCACTAAAGTGCTTTTTAGTATTTCATTTCTAAAGTGCAAGAGCAAACTTAATCGAGGAAGAAAAATACATTAGAAATCTCTGGTGTGTATTGTGTAGTGCATGCATCAAACCTTCTTTTTTGTGGTTTTTATCATCACATCATGTCCAGATTTGTCCTTTTTCTGCTTTTCCCATAGGGATGTGTTTTGGGTAGTGGATGGGTGGGAATGTGTGCGTTCATTTGATTAACTCTGACTTAGAAACAAAGTCAAGCAGTACTCCTAAGTGTGGAAAGACCATGAAATCATCTGTCTTAAACTTTTAGACTTACAATGCTTTTGCTTTTGCCATCTGTATTTCAGTATCCTGAGAGACACTGTTTAAGATGCAGGCTAGTGTTAAATGTTTAAGATGATTGCTTTTAAACTGTGATTTCTTGTGGTCTTGGGCACAAGATATACACTGTCTTCTGTCAAGGTTTTCAATTAACTTCTTAAGTGTTATTTGTTTTTTAAATTTTATTATTTACAGAAACTATATACAGTCTGTGATGTAGCAATGAATATCATTATGTCAAAGAGTACAACATACAGTTTGGAATCCCCTAAAGACCCTGTACTTCCAGCCAGATATTTCACTCAACCTGACAAGGTATACTTTGGCATTTAATTTTTCTTGAGATAAGTCTGTTTAAATATTTGCTAGTTGTAATTCAGGATTGTTTTTCTTAAATATTTCTTGCAACTTCAGGCTTCTCTTTCTTATATTGAAGTGGAAAATTTATGTATTTATATGTTTTTGTACATATATTATATATATGTGCACACACCAATTTCTCTTACCCCCTACTGCCGTATGACTGTTCTAGTTTAAGAATTCAGAAATAATAAATGATGTAAATGAAATCTTTCATTGCAATCTCCAGAATATATCTATATCTATCTCTCATTCACTGATTACTGCTTTAATTGTGTCCACCCCTTTTTTTTTACAGAATTTCAGTAACACCAAAAATTATCTTCCTCCGGAAATGAAGTCTTTTTTCACCCCTGGAAAGGTAGGTATGGGGTTGGGGTTGGGGTTGGGCTTGGTGCTGTGTTTGTTTGTGTTGTAGTTTGTTTTTGGAGTGATGGTTTTGTTTGTTTTCTTTGTGGAGGTTTTTGTTGTTGTTGTTGTTATTTTCTTAAAGATAACTAGCATTCAATTAATGAAACACTAAGAGAACAGATTGTTTCTACGTATAGGGAAAGATACAGGTAAAGGGAAAATTGCTGGGTGGTGGCAACAATAGTCAAAGCCTGTTGTCTTTAGAAGGACAGAGTCTAAAAACACCCCAATGCAACCCATATTTGTCAAGTTTACAAAATGGTTAACCTTTTTAGACTGCAGAAGACTACAATGTTGCATACATACAAAGTGGCAGCTATGGAAAACTGTAACAGAAATTATGTTAAAAATCACATAATTAATCTTTGGCAAAGCTGAATACCATTTTACAGTACCTTACAAGTTAACTGACTGTTCTACAGTTTTGTTGATTTGTTATTTTAGAATATGCATTCTATTGAATGGCAGTGTTCTTTCTTCACTAAAACTAAACCCAGGTACTCTTTAGGATAAAATTAAAGTCTGGGAAAGGAAATTACAAACTGTGGTTTTCATCTGGATTAATGCATCCTGTTCTAGAGGACAAAGAACATTAATTTGTCACCTTGTGAAAGAAAGAAATTGCAGCACGTTCATTACCCTTAACTTTGCTAATGAAGCATTGGCTGTCAGCTAGTAACTTAATAACAAAGGAGGATTGCAAGCTAGGAAAAGAAGCAGATTTCTCTTTGAGAAATTGAAAGTCAACATTTATGGATTGGAATAGATGATCATTGAAATTCTTTGAATCCTAAGTTAGTCTATATTATTTTAAATTTCTAGTGCTGGGTACTCTAGCTGTTCTTGTGTTGTTTTAAAACTTTGTGACAAACAGGAGAGGTGTATTTGGCCATCAAAATTTTCAATTTCTTCACTATCATGAGAGGAACATGAAATGAAAGTTAGTCAGAGGAGTCTTATTTCTGTGAGTGGAAGACTGGCTTGGGTGAATGACTGGCTTGGGTGGATGTTAGAGGAGTGGATGTAAGCAGGGAACACCGAGGGCAGGAAGGCTTTGAGTGTAGATTCTCTGAAAGGGAGAAGCTGTTTGTGCAGGCCCTCTTAGTCCCTCCTTAACAGGAAGTCCAGTTGAGTGTGAATTTGAAAATCTCTTTGCTTTCGAGTTCTTTCAGCACACACTGATTAACATGTAGTTCTAAACTAATAGATGTAAATTGTTGAGCTGGATTTAGTTCTCCAAGGTTTATTTTTGGAAAGCATATGCTGCTTTTTTGTGTGCTCAATGCAGAATATATCTTTGTATGTGTAACATTCCCTTTGGCTGTAAAAGTATAACCAGAACTTCCATGGTCTGTAGCTCTGAGAAAGAAACACCCAAGGCTGATATGATATGCATGTTGAACTTTTTGTAGCTGTCACTAACTGCAGACATAGCTAGAATATATTGAAGGAGAAGATGGATAATGAGAAATGCAGGGAATGGTCTTTAATTCAGCATTTTTTTACATGGGTGTTTGTCATTCTCTTTAGGAGTAATTGAACTCTTTCAACTCTCTCAAAAGTTAGTATGAGCTGGAGGCATTTGGCAGGTCTGAAAGATAATCCAGTTAAATTAATAACCCGAAGCTCACCAGTGTCTGGAAATTGTGGCACTTATTAAAAGCCTAACATTTTTAAATCTGTGCAAGAAGTATCAGAATCTTTTCCACAGTGTTTGGCTTTTGAGATTCTCATTTATCCCCAGTTGAAACTAATGTGGTTGCCAGTTTAATGTCTTCTTTGCTGGAAGGGCTGTCCTGCTCTATTTCTGCTTCACTGGGCCAGGTGCTTACGCGATGCAGATGGGGAGCAGGTCCAGGTAGATAAATCAGCGGAAAGCAAATGGCACACGAAGTGATGCAGTGCCTGACTGCAGGGTCCAGTGAGCATACAGCACTACCAATGGGAAGAGGACAGAATCTAAGGCTAGAGAGAATACCAGCTTTGGTGGCAGCTAGTTATTTGACTGCAGCTCCCTCAGCTTCCTTCTGGTGTCTGCTGTAGCCTTCATATGAAAATGTTTATCACTTTGTGTTAAAATTAACATAATGATTGCAGAAAGTGAAATCTGTGAATATTTTAAGCATTGTACATGTTAACAAAATCTGAACGTGTAGATTAAAATAAAAGAAATATATTTTTGGTTTCAGCCCAAAGCAGCCAATGTTCTTGGAGCAGTTAATAAGCCTCTTTCGTCAGCAGGCAAGCAGTCTCAATCCAAATCTGCACGAATGGAAACTGTAAGCAATGCCAGCAGCAGTTCAAATCCAAGCTCTCCAGGAAGGATCAAAGGGAGGTTGGTAGACAACAAAGGATCTTTGATATTTCAAATATTTGTAATGGAAACTTTGAGTACTTGTATAATGTTTTCTAAGTAAAAGACAGAATTCTTTTCTCTTACATTGAAGTAAAGTTACAGTACCACATTGGTATAACTGAAACCATGAATTTGGCTTTCTAACTCCAGGAATAAATTTTCTTAAAAAAAAACCCCAAGAAACCAAACCAAAAAAACAAAAAAAAACCCCAAAACAAAACAAAAACCCAGTATCAAATTACATCCAGAATTGGCTGAAGGAGGAAAGGAAAGTTTCATATGTTTTAATTTTTTGGGGGATGTATTTTTGGTAGATATATCCCCCTCACACGTATATATGTACACGTGTATCTGTGTGTGTGTATGTGTATACACACAGCTGCAGTCCCTGGGAACCTGCCTGTAATGCTACAAACACATCTCACCCCAGGGAGAACTGGTAGGCCATTGTGGTGGTCCTGCATGACTTTCTCCTCGAGTCCTGCACTTTGCTGGACTTTGCAGACCAATATTTTTGGATTTTAGATTGATTAGTTTTGTGATTAAGTGGTGAGTGTATTGTAAATAACTCATCTTCCAGTTATCTGGAATTTAAAATTACAGCTGATTTTGTGTCAGTTTTGTAGGTTTCATCAGTTGCTTTATCTTATGTTCTTTTTTTTTAACTCAAAGTCACATTTTCATTATTTTTTTTCCACTGACAGTGAGAGATTGTATAGCCTCCACTGTTTGTATTCTTTCTACTGTTTCACATTCTTTCAAGACTGTTAGGAAATGTTATGTTTGAATTTAAGGCTTCTCATTTAGTACTTCTGTGACTATTCAATATATAATATTAATTTTAAATGAAGTGCAGTGTTTTATAAGAAACATTTCTCCACTAAAATGTCTGCAGAAAGACTTATTTCTTACAAGTCATGCAGGTTCACATGCTGCACTGTATTACTGGTTAATGACAGGTGGACTCCAGATTCTTCTCTATATCCAGCAAAACGAATTTGAGATCAAATTTTTAAAAATGCTGCACTGACAGCCTAACATGTTCTGTCATCTTCATGATTTCTCCAGTTCACTTTAGTTAAAGGGATTAGTGTTTTGGGTGGAGATGACAAAGACAAAGATAAGAGACAGGAATGACTGAGGATGCAGGATATTTTTGTCTGAATATGTACAGGCAGATTTGCATGTTTTGAGAGAATGTATAAAACCTAAGCTTCCCATTACTCCCAGTTAATAGAGATTGTAAACCTGTAGGAGTGACAACATCTTTCACTCACTATGCAGTGCCCAGGCCAGGGAATTGAGTTTGTGTCTTTGAATACCATTTTTCATTTTGACATGTAGGGTATTTATTTTCATTAAAAAACTTGCACTGGTGTTTAAAAGTGTTGCTTCTGCAGGTGAAATGAAATGACTTTTGTATTGGCTTTTGTGCATTACCTTTTGTCTGTGGGACTCAGTGCTTTACGTATGCAGGAGGCATTACTGTCCATGTTTACATTTGTAGAAACTGAAATAAAAATGAAATCACTGCTGCAAAAAGCAGAGGGAAATTTGAATTGTTGTTTCATTGCCTAAACCTCACCCTAGGAAGGTGTATGAGCTTTGGCTGGTCTCTGTGGGGATCTTTGATGTCTATAGGAAAGTGTAGGCAATTGTATGCAAACACAGTTCTCTTGCAACTGTTTTAAAAGGCTGCTTATCTTTCCCAGTGAAAAAAGAAAATTGAATGTGGTTTTAGATCCAAACATTTCTGTTGAGACTTAGATGAGTTGGCTTGTGATCCTTGGTATCTGCAGTACCCACAGTGAAAGGTTTCTTCTGCCAAATTGTTCTTGGTTTACTAATAAATTTTTTATGAAGATTCTTGTCCTTAGTATTTTTTTAAATGATTGCCCAATGTATCATAATAATGAGGGAAATATATGTTTATTCATCCTAGGCTTGACAGTACTGAAATGGACCATAGTGAAAATGAAGAATTCACACTGTCTTCACCCTTACCAGGAAAGAAAACTGACAAAAGGGACGACTCTGATCTTGTAAGGGTGAGCTGTTAAAAATTAACGTGATGGTATTAGAGATCATTCAAAAAAATGCTGAAACATGAAACTGAGCTGATGTTTTAAACGACTGGAAGATGTGTTTAGAGTTGGGTATGAAAATACAGTGAAAAAAAGATTCTGTTTCTCACAGAATCATATATGTTTCAAAAGATGTTTAAAGGTCATCAAATCCAGCCATTAACTCCAAAGACTGGGGTCCACCACAAAATCATGTCCCTGAGGTTACTGAGGCTTTGGAGAGTGGTAGTATCCTTGCTAATTCTTACCAATGGCTATAAATATATGTAGCTCAGTAATAAGAAAGGTTCCTAATGAGGATGTAAAACATTATTTGGACTCTCACTTAGATATAGTGCTTTAATATGTAAAAGAAGTTGTAAGCAGGCTAAATATTATTTTAAGCAGTATTTATACCTGTATCAAAATAGAGAAAAATAAACCACCGAAGAAAATTATAATTGCATTGTAATTCTAAAAACAGGTTACATAAAACAATAATAATTTCCCATACCACTGGTAAGTTTCACTACTTTGTGCCTTAATAGCAGTTGACAGTCTGTAAATTCTGTGGTATTTGGGATATGCATGATAAAGTAATAAGATCAGATTTGATAGAATTGGATTTTCTAGGCTGCATTAAAGATGTCCTGTGTCTGATGTCACCGCTGCTTTATTTCTTTTTACTGTCTCTGACATTTCTCTTTTCTCTCATTATGTCATTCTGGTGCATTTTTCTAGGTTGCTTGGGACATAAGCTACTAACTAGTAAAAATTCCTGAACTTTTGCCTGTCTTAAAGTATAAATAACTATCTTATACTGTGGGAAAAGCAAACCAGTTTATAACTAAGAAAAATCTGGAGTCTCTTGTCCAAAAAAAAAAAAAAAACCCACTTCTGTAAACCTTAAAGTCTGAGAGTCCAGACAGCTCCTGGCATGCAATTAATGTTTAGAAGCATTAGCTTGAACTGGTAACTACTGAGAAAGATCATTGATAAAGCATATACAGGTCAGTGTCTTGAGTGCTTTTGAGAGTATCATTCCAGTTTGAGTCTGTAAGTGAGTTGCTCCAGGTCATGGATTTAGAACTCATTTTTGGTTTTTTGGAGATGGGGACCAGATTACAGCAAGCATTAGCTGAGAAGCAGGATATTAATTGGGTAGCAGAAAGTCCATGTTTTAAAGGTATCACTCTTCAGGATATTTGTCCAGATTAACACCTTAGATTAACAGATTAACACCTGTAGAGTAGTGCCTTGGTTCTGAGGTTGTGGGACACTGTTTAGCCCCAGGGAGAAACTTCACTTTGAAAATTGGCAGCAGTTACTTACCAGCTAAAAGAAGCTGCAGTGACATGTGCATCTGCAAAAGCAAATGAAGTGGGGAATAGCAAGAATGTCACTGAAGACATGAACTGACAGGAGATGTCATCATTGTTCAAACATTTTTCCTATTTTCTTCTAGTGTAATATTTTGTCCTTCAATTTCTTTTCGTTTTTACCCTCATACTCTTCCTAGATTTTCTTTCTGCTCTTCTTGAAGAAGGTTTTTGGTCAGAATGGAGACATGAATGAATATGTAAGCTGATCTCTATCTTATGTCACGAGGCAGATGTAAAGGGGAAAAAACTTCATTCAGGTTTTAAATTACGTATCTCTGATTATGTAGATGAAATTTCAGTGTGGCAAATACTAATAAATGTGTTGAAATACAGTAGTGTTAGTATGAAACAAACATTGATATGAAACAGAAAAAGTGCAAATATTTGGACTTTTGGATAATTTCATTATGTGAAATGAAAGAGTCATGGTTCCCATGAAATGGTGGATGACTAATATTTTCTGCTTTTATTTTTCTGAGGATTGGTTGGGGCAATATGGCCCTAGTAGCTGCTTATCTTTGCACTGTTCATGGCTCTTTACTGTGCTCTTTAGAGAACTAGAGCATGGAGAGGTAAAGGAATAGTTTCTGTTTTCAGAGTTATGATTCAGAATGGGTTCTACCTTTGTTGATGTGTTAGAGGGAAGGGCTGCCATCCAGAGGAACACTGGCAGGCTCGAGGACTGGGTCCAGGAGAACATCAAGAGGTTCAAGAGCCCCAAGTGCAAGGTCCTGCACCTGGCTCCAGACAATCCTCAGTATCCATACAGGCTGAGGGATGAAGGGATTGAGAGCAGCCCTGCAGAGGACACTTAAGGTCACTCATGTAGGAGAAACTGGACATGAGCCAGCCACATGTGCTCACAGCCCAGAAAGCCAGCTATGTCCTGGGCTGATCAAAAGGAGAGTGGCCAGCAGGGCCAGGGACGGGGATGCTTGATATCTCCTCTGCTTTCTTGGGACCCTCATCCGGAGTGCTGTGTCCAGCTCCAGGTCCCCACTAGAAGACATGAAACTGTTACAGCAGATCCAGAGAAAGGCAATGAGAGTGATGAGAGGGCTGGAGCACGTCTGCCAACAGGAAAGGCTGGGAGAGTTGGGATTGTTCTTCCTGGAGCAGAGAAGGCTCTTGGAGGACCTTATTGTGGCCTTGCAATATGATGGGGGCATATAAGAAATATGGAGAAAGATTTGACTTGTCCTGTAGTAGTGGGACAACGGGCAGCAGTCTTAAACTGAAAGAGGTGAGGTTTAGTTTGGACATAAGAAAGGGACTGTTTATAGTGAGGGTGATGGGACACTGGAACAGGTTGCCAGATAAGTTGTGGCTGCTCCATCATTGGAGCATTGGAGCATCATTGGAGGATCCAGGCTGGATCTTTCAGCAGCGTGGTCTAGTGAAAGGTGTCCCTGCCCATGGCAGGGTGGTTGGAATGAGATGATCTTCAGAGGCCCCTTCTGACCCAAACTGTTGGTTTTAAACTTGGGTGGGTTGTTTTGCTGCTCAGAGGAAATGTTGGTACAGCTCTGACAAAAGTGACTTGGCAGCTACCACTAATTCCTGTGCTTTCTTTTGCAGTTGTAAAGTCAGGTTGCCCACTGTCTCCTGTATTAGTGCCTTCTAGTGCCAGCATAGGAGCCAGGCACAAGCACCCTGCAGCTCACAACAAGGGCTGAAGCCACAAGTTGGCAATTCCCATCTTCTCTGCCTTTATATTTTCCTGTTGATAGAAATGCCATTATGGATGTTCTATCCTACTCTGTTGGACACAGCAGAGGATACAAATGAGGAAGGCCGTACACACTTCAGGGTTTTAACTGCTCACCTTTCAAATAATCTTTCCCCCTTGTCTGTTATTTAATATGTAGGTGTGTGTTTATTTTTTTGCAAATGTTTTTGAAATGGATATGGTAAACAATCTGAGACAAGTTGTATCATTTGAAGACTCTGTCTTGTTGGAGGAAGCTTCTACATGTGACTGTTGAATATGGCAATTTAATTTTTATTTAATGGTGCAATCTTGCCTTTTCAGTCAGAGATGGAGAAGCCTAGAGGAAGAAAGAAAGCCACTATCACAGATTCAGAAGAGAAGCTAAGCATAGATGACCTGAATAAACTGGGTCAAGAGCAGAAGCTTAGAGGTAGTCAACGGGGAAGGAAGAGACCTGCAGTTGTATCAGAAGCTGATGAAACACAATGGCAAGAGGAAAAAAGGCTAAAAGAAGATGTGATAGAAAGTGAGGATGAACAGAACAGTCCACCAAAGAAAGGGAGAAGAGGACGCCCTACCAGAACAAATAATGGGGCAACACCAAAGGAAGAACCAGTGGCAAAGTCATCAAAAAGGAGCAAAAAAAAACAACCGCCAGCAGCTGTAGTGGAAGAGGAGGAGGAGGAGGAAGAAAGGCAAACTGAAAACATTGAACAAAAACCAAAAGGCAGGCAAAATAGGACATCCAAAAGAACACAGCAGAGGTAAGTCCATCTTCTTGTAAGCTGTGTATTTTTTATCTCTGACATTAGTTATAATTTGATGCTTTGCAATTTGGGTCTTCCTCAAAACAGAGCAGAACCATCTGAAACTAGTACAGTTGAATCAGCACAGTCTACGCCACAGAAAAGACGAGGAAGGTCATCACAAACCCCACCAGCACAGCAAAAAAAAGTGTAAGTGTTCTAAATCTGTGTTTAGTGAAAATTAAATAATGCCTCTGTGCCCCCAAGCAAACTTTTACTGAAAATATTTCAGAATACTGTAGTTGGCAGTTAAGAAAATAAATTGCTGTTTTTATTTCTAAAATGTTTTCCTTAGCTGCTTCTCCTAGGGCATCTCACAACAGAGCAAGAGGCTGTAAGTAATTTTAATGTGCTCAGGTAGCATGTATGTAGCTTTGCTTTTCTAGGAGAAAAGTCAATAAAGCATATAAAGGCCTTGAAGATAGGGCTTTATTAGGACTTAAAGGAGAGGAAAGTGGCCCTGTTTGTTTCAGATAGCAGGGAAGAATCAAATTGTTACTGTGGAGAAATAGATTTGTGGAGAATTAAGTTTATTCTGATTCTCCTTAAATTAATGTTCACTTTCTAATTTGTGACCTTACTATCCACTTGAATAATTTTCATGGGAATAAAATGTGTTGTGATCACTGAAGGGGAGTAGCTTCTGAAAATTCTGAAGTGCAGTAAGTTCCCAAATGAAGGTAAACTCTGTCGTTGGCTAGCTTTGTTTTCTTGTGCCTGCTGTAGGAAAATACAGGTAGCTGTACCTTTTCTGTACATGTAGAGATAATATATGTAAGTTGAGGTGCACAAGGGATTATTTGCTCACTTGTATCAAACTGCAGCTCATGGAGAATGTTTACTTTTCCAGAGCCTGATATAAATTCCTCAGGGCGCTACTTGGGGACATCTACTGTCTGTCACTCTTGTATATCTCTGTTGTCTTTCTGGCTTCTGGGCTTAGTTAGCATCACATTGCTCTTCCTCTGCCAGTGTAGTGTACTGACTTGCCTTATACCAGGGATCTTCCCTACAGGAGAACCTTACCTGAAAGAGCTTGTACCCTCATTTCAAATTCTGAGCTCACTCTGGATCACATGATCTGGCATTTGGCATGCACTACATCCCCACCATTCCAGTTTCCCTGCCTCAGGTCACACCTCTGTTTCTCCTTTACTCTGTAACCAGGAGCACAGGACCCAACACTGGTTGGTTACTCCAGAAGTCACTGCTACATGTGCAGTAGAGCAAGAGTTGGAAACTGCTACTGCCATGCAGGGAAGACAAACCAACGAGTTATTGTTGGGTGATGTGCTATGTGGTGTTTGTCAAAGATGCCCTTTACTAAATATTTATTTAGTATTTTTTTTTACTAAATATTTACTAAATATTTCAATATTTAGTAATTTCAATAGCTTTTCTCAGTGAAGTTGGTATGTTTCTTTACTCCATTTTAAGCTGACATTAATTTATCACTACCCACAATCAGTAATAACTATAGCTCTCATTCATGTGTATGTACATTGTTCCTGTCAGGGGGAACCCAAGAAAGTTGTTTCAGGGTTCAAAGTTGTTAGTTGTTGAATCTATTCTAGATTTCATTAAAAAAAAAGAAAAAGGTGGGTTGTGTTTTGTTTGTTTGTTTGTTTTCTCAGACCACCCACATTTTGACTGTTCTTTTTCCAAATCTGCAAGAGAAAGGTGAGACAGTAGCCGTTTTTCATTCTTCAAAGTGCATTGTAGTCAAGCCTTTCTCCCTCATCTACATCAGTTTTAAATGAAGGAAGTTGATAGACTGAGACAGCATTGTGTACCACAGGATAAATATATTTATACCAAATGCTTAAAGCTTTCTGAGCTCCTTGGGAATGGATTTGGCATAAGAATTTGGGATTTTGTGTATGAGGTGGTAATGTATCCTGGGGGTGGTAGTGTATAACCTATTTCTGGTAGCAAATTGGGTTGCCAATTAGCATATGTGAACAGTCTTATTTTTGTGATATGTGAAAGGAAGACCCTAGCTTGTACATAATTCTTCTGCTTCCTTTTCAATTCCATTGCTTCTATCAGTGTTGGAAGACTTGAGTTGGGCTAATTTGTGTTAAGGGATGACATGTTGGTTGGTTTGGAAATACTGTAATTGCTATGCAGCTGAGGGATTTTGTCTGGATTGTTGGGGTTGTCAGGACTGAAAATTCCTACCGCTTTCATGATGTGATGGCATCTGAGTACAATTGTTTTGGATCTGTGCCCCCACTGAAGATTGAAGTCTGTTGTGTGCCCAGGACTGAGTTTCAGGTTTCATTCCAACCAAAATGTCACCAACTTTGGGTGCACCAAGACTGCACCTGCAGTAAATGGGATGGTTCAGTGATTTGATTCTGAATTGTGCTACTGTAATGTGGGTGCAGCTGTGCAGTTTTGGATACCTCTTTAGTTGGCTTTTTTTAAAGGCAAGGGATGTTTGCTAATTCTCATTTTAAGCAAATGGGTGCTTTTTGCTTGTGGCACAAATCCCATAACCAACACAGGCAGTTTAAGATTTTGTTAACTGATTGTTCTTAATTATCCTGATTAAGGTATTGCTTAAGGTTATGCTGGTTATCCCTAAGATAGCTTGAAAGATTTCCATTTAGGTTCATTATAGTGTTGATTTCATGAGTAGCAGTATGGGTTCTTCTAGGTCTGAAAAATCCTAGATGCAATTATTCAGATTTGTCATGTAAAAAGTCCTGGAGAAGTCGAGTACATCTGTTTGTGTAATTGAATAGAGAGAAAACCAACAAACAGTATTCAGTCTCTGGCTGTTTGGCTTTTCCTGTTTACTGGTTAATGTTATGTCAACCTATTTTGGCTTGTATTGTTGCACTGAAGAGGAAAAATCTGCCATGTCTATAGAGGCAGAATTGTTCAACTTTGTGTTCCTGACCCTCTATTGGGGAACAATTTTGTTTTCAAATGCTGTTGTCCAGCCTCCTAGATTCACTTCAATTCTGTGCATGGATGAACTAGGCAGGTGTAAAAGACAGCAGCATTATGTAACATGAAATGGTAAGGCTGCTGTTTGTGTGAACTGGAATGTTTGCTCATACATTTTATACAATTGCAGATGTACATGTGCTGTGGAGCTGATCTTTATTTTTCTTCTCATTGTAGCCGTGCAGGACGTTCCAAACAAGCAGCCAGTAAAGAGAATGAATCCAGTGAAGAGATGGATGTGTTTCAGAGTGGTTCACCTGTCAGTGATGACATTCCCCAGGAAGAAGTAATGGAAGAAGAGGAAGTTTCCACAATCAATGTAAGAGAACTGCCTGAGCTTTTCTTTGTGAGTCTTTGTGGTGTGCTGTGTGTTGATGATCAGAGAATGACCTCTGTTCTTAGAATGACTTCTCCCCATTTTTAGAACTTAACCTTCCTCTTTTAAAATGAATGGGGTGGCTGTCAGCTGCCACTGTCGTGTAGTGGATCTGCAGTGTAGCTTCCTAAAGAAGCTGCATTTCTTGGAAAATATCACTTTTTGTCAAGTGTCTTGAAGTTTCTGTCCTGTGTAGCCTTTCTTATCTGTATGCCAAAATTGTGTAGTGTCTAACAGGAATTACTTTCCAGGCTACTCCTGCCCATTCTTCTCATCTAGGTTTTAATAGTGAATGAAGCTTCTTGATGCAAAACAGACACACAAAATGAATAATGCTGGAAAATAAGCATGGAGTCTTGGAACAGAATCTTAAACTGATCTCTGCCTCTTACCAGCATATGTTAAAATGAGTTCACTTTTATATTTATTTCATACAAACACATTGGCAATGTTAGTAGTCATACTAAAACTGAGAATGCCTTCACACTCTTGGATACATCTGATGGTCGGAGCATCTGAGTGTATGAAAACTCTGAGAAAGGAAACTGCATTGCTGTGAATTCCATTATGGATGTGGGCTCAGTAGCATCAAATGGAGTTAGGTCCTGGTCATTGACTGAGACTTGTACTTGTAACAAAATGAATAATGAATGCCACTGTATATGGATACTCAAACATTATTGAGTGACCCTGAGCATTTTTTCCATTATAAAATGTATTTGTTCTTGAATTTTTCAAAATTTTTCTGTTAAAAAATTTAAAATATCTTTTTTCCAAATAGGTCCGTCGCAGAAGTTCCAAAAGGGAAAGACGATGAGTGAGCATGTAGTTACCAGCCTTCCAGGTGAAAGCTTTGAAGAATGCTTTTAATATAAAGCTTGAGACTGAATGAAGCTGTTAGTGCACAAATGGGGTTGCTGAAGAAAAGACAAAACCTATTGTACTGCCCCTGCATTTGCAGTCCCTAGGTCACAAGCTTTAGCCACACACATGTTGATATCATTAACTGTGGATTTTTGTGAAGTGTAATGTGCGCTGGCTTTGTAGACATATGAACTAAAGAAGAAAACTGTAAATAGTTCTTTTTTTAATGTTTCTGACTTATAAAGTGCTTGTATAGCTTTTATCTGCGGCTTTAAACTGACAGTACCCCACTGTTTATTGGATCGATTGATTTTAAAAAAGAACAGAGTTTGTTGAAAATTGATCTCAAGCAATATCTGTCAGTGTTCATATTTGTACTCTTGTTGACATTTAACTGTGAAAAACAAGTCAGTTGAACAAATAGTGCCACATTCTTTTGCCACTATTTGTCGAGGAGAAGAAGAGGAAGAAAATAAAGTCTTTGTTTCCTTCATGAATATAACCTAGTGTTTACCTTCAGGCACCTACCTATCATCAGAGGTGCTAAATTACTTTCTTTTACAGCTGAACAATATTGGATAGAATAATACAAGAGATGCAAATTTGGAAAGAAGTTTTGTTTTACACCTCAGTATTGATGCCAGACTTTTCTGGACTTGTAGTGGCATTGAAAATTCAAAAAGGTTTTAAAATATTTTAATTTTAAAAGTGTGTTATTAAATAATGTACTGAATACCCTACCCATTTTATCTTCCCCTATCAGTTTTTATTAATCTACTGTATCAATAAAATTCTGTAACTGAGTTTTTAATAGTCTAGTATGTTAATGTGTATAGATATTTCCTTCTGAACATGATGTTCACAAAGAGCAAATTATTACTACATTATAATATGAAATCTGATATATAAACATTAGTGAAAATACAGTTCTTATTACAATGTAAAGTTAATCGCAAAGAGAAATTTTATTGATGCAGTGTGTCTTTATAAAGCTGTTCTTGAGAGCCAAGTGTTTTGTATTTTATAGTGAAGTTGCATGTTTATGAAAAATGTGCTGAAAATGGGATGTAATGTTTTTTTTGAAACTCGTATCTAGCAGTAGTATATGGTAGGTTGCCTCATGAGAGATCCTTTTATTGAGAGTTTATTGTACCTTTCTGTTTTGTTTTTGTTTTTTGAGCCAAATTTTTTTGGTATGAAGAGCTAAGTTTTTGTTAAATAACCAGCTGTCAACCATTACAGTCAAGATACTCAAGATTTGAATGAAGCTCCATTTTTGTTTCATGCTACAATAGAGACAGGTTGGTTTGTGTTGAGTTTTTTGGTTTTTTTGTTGAATTTTTTTTTTTTAGTTATAATCTGAAAAAAAAAACAAAGAAAAAAATTCATAGGGCAGTATCCTATATGCAGTTTAACAGTTTACAAACTGTCTTTGAACCAAAATATATCAGTTACTATACTCTGCTTAGCCAAGCACACATCATAATTTCAGGTGCTGTTCTCCCTCTGGTTTCCTACAGTTGACTACATATGAAAAATCATTTTCTAACCTAAGAAAATGTAATTGAATAATGGAGCATTTTCATATAATCCATCAATAAATAAGTTATTGTCACAAGGTTGCCTGTAAAGATTACAGGAAAGGATAATACTAAACCACAGATTTACCCATTTCCAAACTGTAAGATTGCTAATAAAACAAGCAACCGTTAGAATTTTTTCATTATTCATTTTTTTTGGTACCACTAGGAAAAAGTATTGTAAACAACTAGATTATTCTGCCTCATCTTAACTTTCCCCCTCTTTCAGTATTCATGTTTTCAACGTTTATACCTATAGATACAGGGCAAATGCTGACTAGAAAGGCAGTTAGGTTTGATGTGAATTGACTTTGAAATAGTTGGCACAATGGAACTGGCTTACTTATGCTTCAGCAGTGCAAATGCAAGTTGTTGAGGGTTTTTTATGGTATAAAATGATTGAAAACTAGCTTTGTACTTTCCTCTTTGACAGAATTGCACTGAAAACATTTATGGAAGATGTACCTTTAAGTCAATTTTATACAAAAATATGAAAAATTAATGCTGAAACCGCTGCAGACTCTTGAGGCTTTATGTGCATAAACATGGTTAGGTTAAACTTCATGGAATATTGATGCACCATTACTGATCATAATGTTTATTGTAAATTTAAGCTATAGTTTTGCAATTTAAATGTTGATTTCTTGGGTAATAATGTGTAAATCATTATTTCTTGAGAAATAGGCGCAGCAAATATGTCATTCTTATATTCAAACCTCTTCTAAGTTCATTCTCATCTCATATAAAGAAAATGAATATTTTATGTACTAACATTTTGAGATCTGCGTACAGTAGCTACAGTAGATTATAATTATGTATAAAAGATAAATTGCTAACATTCAGTTAGCATGCTCTTCTGCAATGATAATGTTAAGTTTATAAAAATGTACTGTATTACATTAAAAGATCAAATTGAACTCACTGTAACAGGTTCCAGTATGACATTTTTGTGAGATTACCAAAGTATCTTGCTGTACTTTGCAGCAAATAAAGCTTTTGTTACGGTTCCTTTCTTTTGCTGCAGTGCAACAGGAAACTTTCAGTGATCTGTAGTTCATGAGCAAAATCCAAAGAGGGATTGTAATCTTTATACTAGTGTTTAAAAATAATTCACTGATTCCAGAAGCATGGTGGTTTTTTTTTACCTGTCACAGACTGAGATAATGAGTATTTAGGGCTAGCTAACCCACTAATAGGAAGGAAACATGAAAGTGTTTGAAAGTTCTAATGTGACTATACCTGTTCCACCTCAGATGATTAGAATCCATTAACTTTACTTGACTCTGCCAATTGAATTTATTTTCTAGCAAAATTGAAACCTTTTCCAAATATTTTGACACTTGTTATTGTGACATTTGGATCTCTGTGAACAAAAATATTAGTTTACAAAAAGATACTAATATTAAAGACATTTTCATCAAAAATGAATATGCTCAGTTTGTGAGTAACTTGCAAGAAACTTAAGTGTTAAATCCTAAATACTTTATTCTGGCATAGCATTTGTCATCTGATACTCTAGAAAAGGCACCACCAAACATGAGAGGGGTGTGTGCAGTTTTCTTGCTGCTTTTATTTGCATGTGTAGGTTTTGAGAGATTTTCCAAGTCTGCTTTTGTGAATGCACATGGTAGGTTTTGGATCCTTCAAGTTTACTTACCATTCATACTTATCCCTATCACTCTGTGGGGTTAATTCTAAAATGCAGTCATCCTGTGCAAATACAAGTACAAACCCAAGAATGCTGTTTGAATATTCTCATGGTTGTGCACACAGAGGACATGAGGATCATAAAACTGGACATCATTGATAAGCAAAATTCTGAGTTTGTGGATGGAATAATTTTACAAACTTGCCTGTGTTTAAGTATATATAGTGTAGAGATGGGTACATCTCTGCCTTGTCCAAGTAGGTGCACTTACATATTTTACACTTTTTAAAAGAGCCACATTCAGGTACACCACTATGTTTGATCAAGGCCTCATGTCTACAAACACACATGACTAAGATGAGTTCTAGATGGCCATCCTGCTACTCTGATGGTTCAGTAATGACCAAAATCATAAAATTCACTTCACTAAGACCAGTTATCCATCAGGAGGAGGAGAAGAATCTGAATCCATTCTTTTTTTCTGTTGTGCTTACTGATTGCTATTCCAGTCTTTGCATCACTGTTGGATGTTGCCTTTACAAAGTTTACTAATTGAGGTGTAATATCCTAACAGTGACTGAAGTGACTTCTGTTCCACAGACAAGCAAACTTCCTGATGTGTCAGTAGGTTTGCCCCACATCCTTAGGATGCCCTCTGCATTGCATACAGTACAGCTTCTCCTATTTTGTTGATCATGGAAAAGTAAGAAGCTGAATGTTGGCAACTGGTATAGAAATACAGAAAAAAACCCTCCTCCCAGTTTGCTTTAAAGTTCTTCAGATTCTGCTGTCCAAAGGATCTGATCTTTTCACAGTGGTCCCCAAGTGCCATTGTATTTGTGTGGGCAGGATAAACATGGTCTAGTACAGTGCTTACAGTAATGAAAAGGTTTCATGCTTGCATTTTTTTCAGTGCCTCAGTACAGTCATGGTGTGGTTTTTAGTAGCACTTCCATTTCTGTTATGAAGATGTATACTGTATATTCTTTTTGAAACAGCAGCATCATATTGATGTAAAAAGGAAGAAAGCCTCTAAATACAGATTTCTACCCCTGCAAATAAGAATTTCAGTAATAATGGAATTACTTTAATGTACAGGTTCTTTAAAGGATGGATAACATAAGGTGTTTCATTTGGCTAGCTGTGTTTCCCATGCTTATATCCTACCTCACATATGTAGACATAAAGGAATGCAGTATTTTGCAAATCAAAGCAGTGTTACTGAACACTGTGTCTGCTTACTTGGGAGTAATTTTGTTATTAAAAAAGAAATTGCAGGTTGCAAATTTGTTAGTGGTTCTGAACAGATTCATTGAGCTGATGGCTTCAGATAATATGTTCTGTAATACTGCATCAGTGTTGTTGTTTTTCATATTCTTCTGTAGATAGAAAACAATTGCACAAGTTATGACATGCAGTGTAAGAGATACTTAGTAGCAGTATCAATAGTGGTAACTTTAGTTGCTGTTACAGTATAGAAGATTGTGTTTGAATGAAACAATCTTAAAAAATTTTTTTACTATGTTGGGAAGACAAGCTGATAATGTAAAACAACTTTCTTCTTGATCACGGACAGCACCTTGAAATAGTCTGGTTTGGAACAGCTGGCTTTTATGGTAGAAATGTTTTAAACTTGCAGGTTCCTGTGTTCCTTGTAGTATATTTCTATTCAGCAAAATTAAATTCTTGTAAACTAAAGATATTTTGAAGAAGAGAAGAGTTTTTAATCCTTATTTAATAAAATAATAAGGTATTCATTTTAAGCAAAGAGATTTTTGGGGGTTGGCTTTTGTTGGGTATTTTTTATAGCGATTCCTATAGATGAAGTAACATGTTACATATGTGATGTGCATCACCATTTTTCTGGAGTCTTTGACCTGCAAGACACTGAAATGCAATAGAAACTGCCTTTGCCTTTTCCCCAAAATTCACTTACTCTTGTCCTTCAATGGCCATTTCAAAAGAGGAATAAATGATGGTTTAATTATCTTCTGCTTTAATCTCTATGGTTTAGGTGATGAAAAAACAACAGTGGGGTCAACTGTGTGATTGGGTGAAAAGTGAGGTGTTAGATATGAGTTATTGATTACAAAGGTGCTGGAGAGATCAGTAAAGAGTAGGGAATCAGCAGATAAATGAGGTAGGAATGCAGTTTCTTGATATAAGATCACCTATGATAGGAGTGTTCTACTAAAGATGAAAGCCAAGATGGGAAAAATTAATTTGGTGATGATGGTATTATAATTATTTATTTAGGAGAGGAGAATTGAGGATAAATTGCTTTCTCTGATTTGGAGGAAAATGTGTAAGAACATGCATAGAATTGAGACTAATGCCAGGAGTGTTTGTGGAAAGAGGGCAATGGCTACTGCTGGGGGCAAATGTCATTAGTAAGGAATTTGGAATAGTTTGGCAAAAGAGGATTCTAACTTCCATAGGTAGGAAGTAGGCCATCATTCATTTATGTGCTAACCTAAAATTAGGGCAAAAGAGGTCAAGGCATAAGCCATTGGGAAAAAAGAGCTTTCAAAGCTCCCTGATAGCAGCTGCACAGATAGCAGGTCCACATTGCAGATAGCAGCATTTAAGCATTGGAATGATGTTTCCTACAGTGCCTCTCATTAAATCTTTCAATGTGACCTCTTTTCTTAGCAGCACTTTGTGAAACCCTGATTATCTGCTCTTCCTTACTAATATCAGTATTCTTTCTTAGAAGCCTGGGATGATCTCCCCTTCCTTCACATATGGATGTTCTCTTCTACAGGACAGTGTGAGTCCTATGCCCAGTCACTGCTTGGTTGTTAAGTTTATTTTTAGGTAGTCCTGTGAGGAGCAGGGAGTTGGACCTGATGATCCTTATGGCTTCTTTCCAACTTGAGATAATCTGTGTTTGTAAATAGAGCTGTTGTGCTGTTTGTTGTACAGGCATTGAATTGTAAAGCAAAAGCAGTCCTTGGACTGCAGGGTGTATTGAAAAAGGTGTGGACAGGTTTGGTATTCACAAGAGAAGTAGTAGTTGAACTGCTGCTATGCTTTGATACCTCATTTTCCCAACACCTAGTGAACCAAGCTCCTTCCAAAGTTATAGGTAATAGTACTTCTCCAAAATTAGGAAGATATCTTCCAAAAGCTGGCCTGTGCTGTCCAGTGAAATGGCAAGTAAGGACTCCCCTGAAACATAAGTAGCCAACTATGTGTTCCCAAATACACTTTGTTTTGTAAGTCAAGAGGAGGAGTAATATGGAGAGATTTAGGCAGAAGTTTCCATTCACTCTTTCTTGCTCCTGGTATTAGGGAAGAAACAAGTCTTTGGTTGGAATGTGAAGGAAAATGAAAACTCTTTGCAGTAGAGAAGATCAAGTTTTGCCAAACTACTTTTTGTAGTCAGGGAAAAGAACAGGAAAAGTTACTCAGGAAATATGTATCACTTCAGCAACATTTAATTATTATATACTTGGGTGCTATCCTGACAAATGTGTGATAGAGGGTTATGGGATATTATACTAATTCTCCATGGGACAGTATTTAATCTCTGTAAGGATCTAAAAATTAATTTTGTTTTCATCTCAAGCAGTTCTGTTACTTTTATTGTTTATCTTTCTATAACTGTTATTTAACATCTGGTCAGCATTCATTGCCTGTTTTCAACGTTTGCATTTAAACAAAATATGAAAGTGAGCGATGGCCATGACACAGAATTGCTGTCATTTAGTGTTATCATATTTACTTTAGATAAAATATTTGATGTAGCATGAGAACACTTTAAATCCATACTTAATTCATTAATATGTTCAAAACTTGTGACTTCATCATCTTAGTTTCTGTGCTACTATTTGATATTGAATTTGGAACAATGTTTTATTTTGTGTTGTTTTCTGTTTATGCAAGAAAAAGAAGTCCTTAGTACCGTAGCCATCCCTGCTTAGGACGCACCATGCTATTTAAATTCAAGACTGATGAGGACTTCTAAATAGTTGTTTAAGTAGCTGGATTGTCCCATTTCTGTTAAAAAGGTAAAAAATAGCCCAAGTATTCCTCAGTTAAAATTTCTGGGGTGAATGACTGAGACAACTGGAGGGCTTCTCACAGTGGATCTCCTGTTTGAATCTCTGGTTTCTATGTTCCTGTTAATGAAGTGGGATGTTCCTGAGAGTCATTACCTCTGCTAGACATAGGGAGATACTAAACCACACATCTTTTTCTGTAGTCTTTCAGCCACACATCTGTTGTGTTAATTTCAAAAAGAGTGGGAGTTTCATCTCTGCCAGGAAATTACTTCAGATCTTTAAATCTTTTTCTTGTGAGCCTTTTGCTTTTATGTGTAATTTGTCTGTCATGGCCTTGATTTCAAAAGGCATTTTGATGTTTTGTTGTTTTGGGGTTTTTTAACCACATAAATTCAGACCTTTGGACATCTTAAGCTGTTTAGCTCCCCTGCAGGCATTCTGTCCAGGTGTTCTGCTATTTCTAGCCAGTGACTGTACAACAGGATAGTAGTCTGTGTCCAGGCCTTGTGGGAAATACTTGTAGGAGGTGAGTGGTCAGAGTGGCTTTTGTCAGGACTTGGGTGACTTCTGGAACACTGAAGATCTGCTGTATTCTGGTTATCCCCTGTACACCTGCATGCAGCTTCATCCATGCCCTGGCAGATCTGGATTTCACCACACAGATTCCATCATGAGAGCTCATGGGGGTCATCTGGCCAACTGATGTGACTCAGCATGCTGGGTTTTTTTGAGAACCTTCTGTGCTTGGCAGTAGCCAACTACTGCTAAACTACCAACTGCACTAAAAGCAGTGTAACTTTTTCATGAGAGTGCAGGCCAACTCACTTGAAGAGAGCATTAGTTAGTGTATGCACAGTGGGTGAGCTTTGGGAGACATGAGCATTCTACTTGGGTTTTCTGTCATTTGGTATCTGCTGTCAATATATTCCTGCAGCTGAGAGGTGCTGAACTGCTGAGTATGAGAGGAGTGAGAATCCAGAACATGGTAGCTTTGTGTATGGCAAGGAGAACTCTCCTGTCTCATGTGCCAGAGAGAAATGCAACCATGTAGGAGCCATGGTTATTAAAGTAACAGATGTGTGTATTTGCTTTCTTTCTGCCATTTCTGCTGTTAGTCTTCTGAAACATCTGATATTTTAATTTTCTGCAGAGCAGTAACTGAAGTGCAACAGTTTTGTCATGTGTACATTTGTAAGAGAGGTCAGAGTGGGCGTATGTGCTGAAAAACCCAGGTGTTCCATGGCCTTGGCTTCTGTGCACAGTTGTGGCAATGTTTATTTGTAAGAACTCCAGTGCCTGTTGAGTTGTACCTCTTTTTTTTCCTCTTACAGATTTACATTTTTAATATGCTGAAAAAGGTTTGAAAACAAGGTTTCAAGACTTAAGCATAATATATTGTCTTTTTTATTTGAACCATGATTCTTACTTTTCTTCATATGGTGTAGACTGCTGTGGAAATAGTGACTGTGAAGGGAATAACTACCAAACTAGGGAGAAGTCCTCATGGAAGAGTAACTGTTGCTCTACACAACAGGCAGCATTTGAGTTCAATAAAGCATTGGCAGTAGCCATGGAAAACTCCTCAGAAGGAAAGTGTCATGTGCTAAAAAAATAAAATAATCGGCACATACTCTGTTATCTATTTGGGATTTTTATATCTTTTATACCTTTTCTTTTGATGTTTCTGCCATGTTCCTGTCCACTTTTATACTGTTCCTTTGTGTTAGTCATGCCTAATGACACAAATACAAATAAGGAAAACCAAGTTTATCTTAAGAAAAAGACTGACTAAACCTCCTAAAGTTCTGCCTGCTTTGTCATCAGCAGGTGCTTTCTGCTCTTTTCTGTAGGTTCCTGGTCCCACAAAGCTTTGATGAACAGCGGTGATTAAAAACAGCCCCTGAGAACAAAGGCTCACCCCCCTCCCATCACTGGAACATGTACCTGCTGTGGCTGAGAGCCAGAGCTCTGCAAGAGGAAAACTCATAAATGAAAAATGATGGAATGGAGTAAGGGAGTAAATACCCTATGAGAATATCACAGGGGGAAAAAAAAAAAAAAAAAAAGAGATTCACATGGCCTTTTAAAGTAATGCAGTGAATTAAATATTGGTTATGTTTGGTTGACTTATTGAGAAAGTGCCTCTATAAATAAAAAATCAAAAGTATTTCAGTCCTCTGCAATGAGGAGTAAGTTCATTAAACACTGCATGGACAGTCATGTGGTGGTGACCAAGTCACACAACACTTTCTCTGCTGAAGGGAGGCAGTATAAATAAATATGGATTTAGATTCTGGAAATGGGGTATCAAATCTCTCAACTTAGTGAGCTTGTGGCTAAGGGAGCCCTTTGCCCAGTCAGGATGCAGGGTTAGATGATTTCCTGCTCCGGTGGAGCAGGAGTTCAAGGGAGGAACATGCAGTTAGATATACAGAACAGGCATTGGTCAAAATTATTTTGCCAGTTAAAAATATAAATATGCAATAGTGTATGGAGCTGCAAGATGAAGATATGATTCCTGGCATGGGAAGAAGCTGCAAGCTAAACACCACCCTGGGCTGATCCAGGTGGTAATCCATAAAGTGTCTCTATCCAGACCATACTTGAATTAGATGAAACAGGGAATGAATATTCTAGCTGCTCATACTAAAACATGTTTGGTTTTTTTTTTCTCTTTCACCTGTAGATAGCCCAGTTCTTGGCTTAGGAGGTATCAGGCACCCAGAGGGGTTGAAACAATGGTTGGATGAGTGGACTCAGAGAGCAGTGGTTCAAGGGCTACTCTGCCTCAAGGCCAGTAACGACAGTCTGGGATCTGTCCTGGGATGTGCTGTGTTTAATGCCTTTATCAGTGACCTGGAGGAGATGGCAGAGTGCTCGCTTATGAAGTTCACAGGTGACAGAACCTGGAAAGGGGCAGTCAGCATGCTGGCATACAGAGACACACACCTAGAATCCCTGGGGAAATGGGACCACCTCATGAAATTGAATAAACACTTATGCTAATCCAGCCCCTGCACAGGGAGAGCCCTTGACCATGATGCAAGGCTGGGGAGTGACTAGTTTGGGGTAGCAGATCTGTTGAAAATCAGCTGGGGGAGTTGGTTTGAATACATCACAGTAGGATATATTAACAGGAGCAAAGTGAGTGGGCAATTAGTAGGTGGTGATTATCCCCTCTACCCAGCAGTTGTTAGACCACATCTGGATACTGTGCACGCTTGATACCCTGAGAATCTGATAAATTCCTGTGAGTTCAGTGGAGAGTTGCCACGATGGTCAGGCCCGGAGCACGGGCTCTGTGTGGGGAGGCTGGTGGAGCTGGGCTTTCAGCACGGCTTTGGAAGGAGAGCACAGAAGGGCAGCTCACTGACTCTGGCAGGGAGGGTACTGAGATGATGGGCCCAGGCTTTTACAGCAATGCATGGTGGGAAGAAGGGAGACAGAGTCAGACACTGAACCTGAGTGTAAGGCTGGATGCAAAGGAGAAGCTTATAAAGACAAACTGACCAGAACGGGATCAGTAAGGCATGGGATCAGGTTGCCCAAGGAGAATGTAATCTCCCGTGTAGATTTTCAAGAACCAGCTGTGTAAAGCCCTGAGCAACTTGGCCTCACCTCATGCCTGACCCTACTTTGAACTAGATTTTGGCCTACAGACCTTCTGAGGTCCCTTTCAGCCTGAATTATCGTATGACCCCATTCCTGTAACAGTATAGCTTTTGAAGTGGGAATCATGAAATAGGACAAGTTTCCCTGGCTTGACAAATTTAGGCCACTCTATTATAGCAATCCATTTTTATTCCACCTGCCATTTAGCATCGCCAGTGAGTGTTAGCATAGTTTAGAAGATAACAAATACAAAACAAATAGATTGGTTATTCTTAATTTTTTAGATATGGGTTCAGAATAGTTTCTCATACATTTGTGACATATATATGCATATATATATACATATATAGTCATGCCTACACATATGCAGGCAGCTTGAAATCAGATTTTCACTTCTAGGTGATTTCTAGTTATCACTACCAGGAACATATGCATTGTTATGCTAATACGGTATGCATTATTATTATTATTACAATTCATGTAGTATACTCAAGGCCTTCTATGGCCATGGGCTAAATTCATGGTTCTCCTAATCCACTGAGTACTAAACTCAAATGTTAAGATACTGCAGTGGACTTTTGATCTGGATAAGCAAGAAGCTACTGCAGCAGAGTCAGGCTTGTTTGAAGAATTTTAAATTCTTTTGGTATGGTAAGATGAATATTCCTTGCCAGCAGTGAAGACAGACTTGGGTTGCTGGAGACAGATTTGAGGAACTGCACATCTGTTAGGGCAGCCAACAGGTGCAGCAGTTTCTGGACCGTGCTTTGAAATCTTGTGGGTGTTCTGAAAGTTTCTCCTAGGATTGACAGAGGACTCTCAGAGACATTTGAGGAGCATCAGTGTGCTGCTGCTGCTGCACATAAGGATGCTGCAACCACAAAAGGATCTGGCCTGTTGCTGAAGAAAGGGTGCTCTGAGCTACTGTTCAGCTGATTCCTGGCTGAAGTGGACATAGGCCTTTTCAGTATGGGGCATCCCTCCAGAAGCACTGCCTGGCTGAGAACATGGCTTCCCATTGCAGCAGTGAGTGCAGGACAGAGGCAGGGACCTCACTGTGAGCAGCAGACACATGCCCTGCCATGGTGAGGATGTGCCACACAGCACAGACCCCAGCAGCGTTGGGTCAGTGGCCCCTGTGACATCAGCAGCCTCAGCCTGAGTGCAGCTTCACAGGGCTGGGTCTGAGGAATGCTCCATCAGAGCTGAGGACGTGGGCTTTTGTGCCTGGGAGGGTCCATGCTGCTGATTAGCAGAGCTGTGGCAGGATGAAAGTGGCTGTGCATCATCAGTGATGACAAGAAACATCCGCCAGATCTTCTCCTGGACACTGCAGGTACAAAAGCCTGAAAGCTCCAAAAGCTCCACTTGAGGTACAGGCAGAGTATTGAATGGGGAAGAAAGACTCCCACTATGGCAAAGGCTGGTGTCTTCCTGTGCCTGGAAGCACAGCTCCTGCTCCCCCTGCAGATCTGCTCCCAGGGAAGGGACTCATTCCAGCAGCAAACCAGAAGCTGGAGACTCCCTCTAGTGTATCTCCATACCTCAGCTGGTACAGAGAAAGCAGATAATGGCAGCAGTGGGAGACCATCTGCTGACCCAGTCTGGTATCTAGGGAGGCCTGCTGTGGTCTTGGATTGTGCTTTTGCTTGTGGGCACCAACAGTGTACCTTAGAGACTAGGAGTGACAGAGGAGGAAACAGTGACCCACCATCAACTTGTCAGGTTAATTAGGTTGTCAAACAATCGGGAAAAGAGGGGCTGAAAGGGGCCAATTTTGAGAAAAGCAGACCTTTATCTTCTGCCTCTACTGGGAAACTGGAACACCTGCATGCCTCTCTGAAGTGCTGATACACTGTCACATACAGCATGAGGAGCAAACAGCAGAAACTGAAGATCTGCGTGCAGTTGCAGGGCTGTGATCCAGTTCAGATCACAGAGGTTTGGTGAGGTAGCTCACATGACTGGAGTGCCACCATGGATGGATCAAAGCTCTTCAGGGATGTTGGAACAGGAGGGTGAGGAGGGGGAGCTGCTCTGTACATGAGTGCAGTGGGGGTGCATCGAGCACTCTGTGGGGTGGAGGAGGAGCCAGCTGAAGGCTTATGGGTCAGGATTAGCAGGCAGGCCAGCGGGTGACATTGTTGTGTGTCTGATACACACTGCCTTCTCAAGAAGTGGACAACTGCAGGCAACAGAAGCCTGGTCCCTGGGGGTACTTTAGCCTCCAGAGATTCCTCGCTGCCTCCAGCTGTGGGTTTGTATTGCACTCTGCCTTCTAGGTAACTGCAATGGAAATACCAGCCATGGGAGCAAAGCCCTGAAGAATTACATAAAGAGCTGAGTGTTATTTCTGCATTTGAAGGAAGGCAGTCTAGGTGATTTATCTCACTGCACAAGGACCAAAGACTATAGATATCTGTAGCTTGACCATACCTCATCTGCCACATTCTTCCTCTTTTAATGGGGATGGTTATGTTTTGGATACTGTACATGCCTGGCTGCTTATAGCAGAGAGAGCAGGTTGGATCTTTCTATCCTAGAAAGACAAAATTTTAGTCCTTACATCTTGAACAGAAACACTGCATTGCCTTCTCTCCAGTGGGCTTTTTTATCCCCCTAAATTGGACAAGTTAAAGAGCCTGATTTGCAGAACTGTTCTGCTGGCAAGAACTGGAGAGAAAAGGGTGATGGGACAGCTTCTACCTCATTGGCAAAAAGGTTTTATTTAACACATGGTTTGTTTTGTCACCCTATATGTCTCCTATAGCACTAGAGACTCCCAAGAGTTATTCATGGGTAAACAGGGTATTTTATTAAGCAGACACAGTACTGTAACCAGGACTGTTTCCATTAACGTGGTATTCCACAGGGATAGTCTGTGTGTCCCTTCATCATAGAACTTATCTACTGCAAAAAAAAACAGGCCAAAACAAACCCAACAGGCCTTTTCCTGTCTTCTGTATGTAATAGTTATTGGCAAGGATTTTAACTTTCCTTCCTGCAAGGATGGCTTAGGGTTTCTTTCAGGATGTGGGAGATGCCCGTGTGTGTGATGTGAATAGCCAAAACCAGGTCAAGCAGAGGAGTTCATGACTGGACTGGAATTTGTTGGGGAGAGAGGCTGAGATCAAGGAACAGAAAAGTGGCTGTACTGGGAACTGTACTGTGCAAGAGAGACAGACTGCCTCCAGGAGTGGCCAGAAATGGGTATCTAGGGGAGAATAAGAACAGGATAAAAATATACAGTAACTCCCCCAGACATCACTGTTGCTGTGGGCTATTTTCAGTCCACAGGATTTCCTGAGCTAGTTGTGGTTTAACTGTTTAATAACTTTCATGGATCTTTCTTCCAAGTCCAGCTTCTCTTTCAGCCCACAAAAGCCATGCAGGGTGCTCCCTGGCAAGCAGCTACTGTGTGAACTGCTTCTGATGATGTGTTTCTGAATCCAGCTCCTGCTGCTTTCATTTGACCATGCCTAGTGCTAGGGGCAGAGGATGCTGAATGAGCCCTTGACCACTCTTAATGATGCTCAGATACTCATGACACTGCTTTTCAGTTACCTCTGGTTTGGGTTTTTTTTTAAGACTATAAGGAAGCCATTCCATGTTTTTAATTTAAAAAACGATTGCAAGGATAATCAAACTTTCCCAGTTCTGTTGCTTCTTTTTGACACAAGGTGACTGGCACTGTCCCCAGTTTTGGCATAGAGATGGTTCTTGATTTCTTCTTATAATTCCTACCACTAGTTTTTTTTCTTTGAGCACTGAACTGCTGTTTTAATGAAAGCATCTCCCAAAATGTCAAAGCTTTGCTCAGGAAGGGTTACAGTCAGTGGAAAGTGTATCTAGAAATTTCCCTAGCTATGGGGGAAATTTAATTCTTCCAGCAGGGACTGCAATCCTTTGCCTTACCCAAATAAAGCTTAAATGGCAGAAAACCTGAGGAGAAGAGACAGTGCTTCCTTAAACCTTTGTTTCCTTTAAATGCTGTTTGCTCTTCATCTCAGACAGCTGAGCCCTCTTGCTTAGGACCATGAACACTGCACTGGACCCAGTGTAACAGAAGCTGTAGGTGAGCCAATACTTCATTATCCAAACCCAGGATAGAATTTCTTCATCTGAAACTGCTTAGTTTCCCCTTAACATGTATTCTTGTTAACTTTCTTCAATCTATTACCTACTCCCGAATTTCTAAGTAGCTCTATTACCTTGCTTATATGCAGATTTTTACAAAATGTTTACTCAGGCCTTGAGAAGTATCTGCCATGACAGCTGCATTTGCCACTTGACTATCAGCCTGGAATTTTTGTAGGTAACTGCTTCTTTCAGTTTTTTTTTTTTTTCTTTTTTTTTTTTTTTTTTTTTTTTTTTTTACCAGTTTTGCAATCTAACCCCTTTGCATGCACCAAAATCAGTAAGATTTGTTTACAGTAGGATGAGAAAACTGTCCAAGATCAATTTGTAATTCACTGGAACAGTGGTCTGGTTTTCATACCTATGGAAAGGGTGTACATTTCTCAGTTGCATGACCAGTATAGTATTTGATGAACTTAGTAGCTGGTACTTAGTTAGCTGCACATATAGAATGACCATACTCTCTTAGTCTGCTACTAAACAGTCAAAAAACTCCAACTGTGTAGGTAATACCTGGAGAGGAAAGACCTCACTGGTAGTGCCACTCTGTTAGCAGGAGCTCCCAGTGCTTACAAATTGCTTGTTACAACCAAGCAGATTTTTTCATGGCTGACTTCTTCAAAATTTATGGTCAGCCCGGCAACATTTGATTCTTTAACTTGTTTCACTTAGCCCATGGTGCTGTCATCTATTTACACTTCTTTGTCTCTCTGTTCCATGTTGTGTTGGCATTTAATGTGAATGAGCTTCATAGCCTTGACTTTATTTTTTCCTGAGTAAATATACATTTCTAAGGGTTCTTCAGAAACAGGCCTGATTGTGTGAATGACTTAGGAGGCAGCTGAATGTGAACAGCAATGAAAAAGGTGCCAAACCTCCCACACACAGATTTCATGTTGCTGTGAACAATGCCTGAATGTGTCCATGATTCTGTTGAGTAAGATGATGTCATCCTGGCTTTTTTCTTGCTTACATTGGTACAGATATGCACATCAGACTTTAAGAGACTCGAAAACTTCATGCTGTGATCAGTGACGGAAAGACAGAGTCATAATGGCTCAAAATGTTTTGGTAGTTTCTCTAAGGTTGAATAATACCCACACATTGGGATACCCTGTGGCTCATGGTGAGAGGGATCCTGGGAGGCAACTCACAGTGGTTTGATCTGGGGAGCTGCTGGCCAACCTGGGGTATCCTGCTCACAGCTGCTGTCCTGGGATGGCAGCAGAAGATCGCTCCCAAGCAAGGGAGAGGTGTAAGAGGATGTGTCTACACCTTACCCCTTCATCACCTGAACAAGAGCCCCTTTGGGTTGGGCTCTGGACAGGCCCAGGCAGAGGCTCTGGGATGATCGCTCTGCACACGTTGCCTGAGCAGCTGCTCCCCATCTCCTCAGGGGGAAACGGGCTCTGGGCAAGGCAGAAACATCCTCCTACAGCCTGGGTCTGACATGCAGACCCCAGATGGCCTCTGCCAAGTTGACCCATCCATGCTGTAACTGCACTGAAAATTATCTGCTTCTGCAAGATTTATATATTTTAATTAGCATGGTCTGATATGTGATGTGGGGGTATAGATGAGCACATTCTGAAAGTAGTTTCTGCTACTGTTTTGAACCTCTGTGTCCATAAATCTAAGACTGTCAACATGATGCTGTTTCCAAAGTGTTGTTTTATATTCATGTTGATGCTGTACATGTATTGAATCATTTTTTTTAATCTAGGAAATTAATGTTATTGTTGTGAACAACAAATAGGCTGTTTGAAAAGGCTAAGACTGAATTATCAGTGTGGCCAGTGGGTGTTAACAGGAACTGCTTTCTTTGTTATTTTAATCCAGTGACATTGTTGATAAGGGGCTTTGAGTTAGGAGAAGAAAGCAGGTTCAGTGCCTCTGCTTTATAGGCAGGCATTCTCTCTGAACTGTGCACTTTGGATCATAATAAACAGTTTAAAAGCACAATATGCAGACAAGACAAAAATATCCAATCATCTGATAATAATTTGGATTGCAGTGCAGTCATTTAAAACTTGTACACTTTCAGGAAAGAATAGATGTAGTGCTACAGAATATATATATATGTGTATATATATATATATATATATATATAAAGAACTACAGGGCCAGTTAGGGTATATGCATAATGGCTTTAAATAGATAAACAGTGTGGCAATTAATTTGAATGCTGCTCGGTAGAATAAGTGCCCATGGAGGTGTGGAAGAAAGCAGAAGGGAGCAAAAATTCCTGGATACTCCTGTAAAAAGCTGATGAAAGAAGAAGGATTACTTAAAATAATTTAAATATTGATTTGTGCTCTGGGTAATTTCTATTTGACTTAGTGGAAGTTCCTTTTTATCCAGATTTTAGTCAAATCCATCCATGCACATTGTTATGCTGAAGAAAGATTATTTTCTCAAATACAATATTTACAGTTTGCAAGATGATCAAACAGATGGTTTAAATTTGTTCTGATACTCTGTGTTTTTTCACAGTCTCTTTGTAAGTTAAATAAACTTGAAAATGATCTGTCTAGAGCAATGTCATTTCCCAGATGAGACAGCTGCTTGAGGACATGCCTGTCTTCTCTCTCTGAAAAGATAATCCTCATCTTCAGTAAATAGCAATGACTGCGGTTCCCTGCTATTCCAGGACTTTTGCTTCTCTCTCTGCTCTCCAAAATGAGCCCATGACCTCACTGCCTCATATCGTAGCTTCTAAAAGAGGTCCTTCATTATCCATTGTCCGTGGACATTGTCCATGTCCTTTTCTGTTCCTTGTTCTGTTCCTGTTAGTCACCCTGACTGATCCAGTATAGATCCTGTCTTGCATGACAAGAGGGAGCTCAGAAAAAGCAGGACAGCATGAAAGAGGTGATATTCCCAGTGTGCCAGAAGTGATATTCCCAGCGTGCAGCTATTCAGAAGTGCAGACATTTCCTTTTAGCATCCCTCCAATTGTTCAAAGTCTCTTTTTCCTTGCTGGCAAAGCAGCCACAAATGATAGCCATGTGGGTTGCCTTCCAGCGGGCTGAATGTGTCACTGTTTGTCCTGTGTGCTATAGGCTGACGCTGCTTTCTGAACTAGCTCCACTTTGTTCAGACTGGCTGGTTTCAGTCCTCGGTAGCAGGCAGAGCAGCAGCGCTGGTCTGCCTCATGTGCAGAGAATGCAGTTAACAAAGATCTTAGTATGTGCTCAGGGAAGCCTTGATAACGGAGGAGCTCTAGAAATTGTATTTGTGCGTGACAAAACAGCAGGGGAAAAGTTATTTGTTCCTTTCCCCCTCCCCCCGCCCCCCTCCGATTTTGGGACAAGGCTTCAGCCTCCGTTTGCTGTGCACATTGCTGGCACTGTTTTAATCATATGTGTCTGTTGCCTTTGTGAAGGACGAGAATCTACCCCTGGATCTACCTCAGCAAAGAGTTTGGCAAGGTGCTGGACTAATTCCTTTCCGTATTTAATTTAAGCACAGCAGAATTAGATTGCAATTGGACACCTTTGAACTCTTCTTCGTAGTTGTTGTCTCTAAACCATTGTTAGGATAGCCAAATAGTCCTTCAAACCAATGTAAAGAGCAGCCAAGAATATAAATCTAGTGGCTCTTTATCTTCTTTGCCTGGCATGGAAATGCACTGTCAGAAAAGTGTGTAACTACACAGAACCTGAAACTTCCCCTTTCTTTCCGCTCCACATCTTTTATTTCTTTTCTCCAAGAAAAGGGACTGCTATTGGTATAGAGGTCTCTTTTTTTTTTCCTTCTTCTCCACATTTTAATTTCTGACTGAATGAGAATCTTTGTTCTTTTCTCATACATATACTACTGACAAGCAGAATTAAATAGCATTGAGATAGAAATTTCTTTGCTGCTTTTAACAGCAGCAGAATAGTCAAAATGGTGGACTTGGTACTTGTCCCTCTTCTTTCTTTAGAAAAGGCCTCAGCAATCAGATCCTCCTGAGCCAAGGTAGTTTGAGTGGTCAGTTTTAATGGGACCAGGGTAACAGTAGGCAACCATGGTAAGTCTAATGTGGGCATTATTTATCTCATGCTAAATTATAATTTCCTAGTAGCTCTGTGTAAAGCCCATGGCTGTGGGCATAGCTGACACCATGGTGGTTTGGAAAAGTTAATAGGCAATTTTTCTTCATTTTTAGTAAAGTGTTTGCAGTGAGAAAATCAGGGTACATTCTTTTAAGCACCTTTATTTAAAATGGTGTATTTTTTACAAACTTGTGTGCATCTATGATCTATGAATCCAGGCTCTGCAAGCAGGTTTGGACATAATACTGTCTGCTCATGGAGACAGCGGGGCCTGGCAGTGCTGTGAGGAAAAGGAAATACTGGGTTGTAGCCATCTTCTTTAGGTTATATTCTAGTGTATTTTTCTGACACCCTGAATGAACAATATTCTTTCTGGTGACATAGATGATGTAAAACTTAATGTACTCATTTTGGTGATACCCCTGTTACACTAGTCTGGATTTCCAAATGAAAAATCATGTTTCCAGGTCACAAATACAGTTCTAGTGCCCATACAGATAGAAGAAAATTATCCAGTGAAAATGTTATTTCATCCAGAGAGGGAATGGAAACAAATATATGCAAATTTAAATCATAGAATCATAGAATTCTAAGGTTTGGAAAGGATCTTAAAGATCATCCCATCTCAACTCCCCTCTGCCATGGCAGGGACACTTCTCACTTGACCAGGTTGCTCAAGGCCTTATCCAACCTGGCCTTGAACACTGCCAGAGTTGGGGCATCGACAGCGTCCCTGAGCAACCGTTCCAGCGTCTCACCACACTCACAGCAAAACATTTTTTCTAATATCTAACTTAAATTCCCTCTCTTTCAGTTTGTATCCATTACTCCTTGTCCTTTCACTATAGCTCCTGATGAAGTGTCCCTCTCCAGCTTCCCTGCAGGACACTTCAGGTACTGGAAGGCTGCTGTGAGATTTTCTCACAGCCTTCTCTTCTGCAGGATGAACAGCCCCAACTTTCCCAGCCATATATTTTGGTGTTTCAGCCAGCCTAATCCCCTCAGCAATAAGCAGAAACCTCATAGTACTCATGGAGTAAGTGAAGGGAAAATATCCAAGCCTCTCTTGCTTTCTGTAAGGGTATGGCCTGCCAGAGCTCCCTGGCAAAGGTGAGTCCTGCAGGGATCGTGCCCTGTGTACACATCTCCTGGGCTATAAGGTGCTAGATTTCCCAACACATGTGTGTGCTGTCTTCTTTGTTCAATACCCAACACCCACATTTTTGCTCTGTAACAAGTAACTTGTCACTGGGGCTCCATTACTCTCTTGGGTGAGACCTCTTCTGGGAATTTATTATTTACACTTCTGTGCTCCAAGACGGGGATTGGCAAACGTGCAGTAGCAGATGAGGGTTTCTGGTGTAAACTGAGGTGACAGGAGAGTGAAGGGATGTGGGGACAGCCATTAGCTAGACATCTAGCTAGAGAAATGTTTGTTGGAGCCGGGTTTTTTCTTCCCGTGTTTACAAATGATCAGGGGATCTGCTAAATGTGCTCAGTTACATACACAGGGATGGAAATTAGGCAGAATTTTAATGAAAATCAGAAATGGACATTTTGGCTTTTTTTTTTTTTTTTTTCCCCCCCAGGTAAATGTTCAAGTGCTTAATGTTAGTCTAGAGCAGGTTTGGTGCTGGGCTCCTGAAGAGCAGCAGGGTTTTAAGCATGAGGGGAATGTGGACAAAGGGCACAGCCCCAGGGTCAGGAGGAGAAAGGGAGGAAAAATCCAGAAATAAGTTTTAGCTGAGGCTTGAGGGTATGGACGGGCAACTTCACGCGATAAAGGTGCATTTGAGGTAAAACTGCGAATCCCTGGACAAAAGCAGCTCGGATTGCTCTGCGGCTGTAAACAGCGCTTTGCTGGGGGTGGTTTCAGGGGACATCGCCGGTCCCGAGGAGACAACGACGACGCTGGCCAGGGAGGTGGCAAGCCCGTGCGGCAGCAGGCCGGTGTGCCGCCCTTATTCCCAAGGGAAAGGGAGAAGTGAAGAGAAGGGGAGGTGCGGCTGCGGCCCCGAGCGCGGCCCGGCCCGGCCCAGAGGGCCCCGGCGGGCCGTGAGGGGCGGCCCCGAGCGCGGCCGGCAGGTGGCGCCAGCGGCCCCGAGCGCGCGGGGGCGGGGCCGTGAGGGAGCCGGGCCCGCGCGCGGGCAGCGGGAGAGTCGGGCCTGAAAATAAAATATCCCCTCTGGAGCTGCCGAACCGCCCAGCATTAAAGGCAATGGCTCCGCTTTTTAGAGCTGTTCTGCTTTCCTTATCACGTGAAGGGGAGGGGTACTGTAGAGTGAGTGATGTTTGTTTCCATTTATTTCTTCAGAAAGCAAGCAACATACTCAAAGCTGATTGGGTAAACATAACCTTGAATGAGAATTTATACACGCGCGCACACACACAAAGGGGAATTTGCCGGTAAATTAGTTTATACCGCAAAGATGTTATCCAGTGCAGCTATACAACATACCACGTCTCTATTTGGCATTATAACATCCCAGCACATGTTTTTAATATGAAAAAACAAAACCCGAAAGCTGTTGCTGTAAATTGCTTCTAGTTGCTCTTAGAAGTAGAAGCCTTTTTCATATTTTTTTCCTCCTGTTTACTGTGTTTCTATTGTTCTCGTTTTCTCCTCTTTTCTCTTTATACCATAGGGGAAAAAAAGTCAAAAGTGTTCATGACTTTCCAAGGGGCTGCTTTTCACACTAGGAAGAAAACCTATTAAGTACAGTATTTCCCAGGAAAATGTTGTGAGCAACTATGCTTCAGAAAACGAGCAGCCCAACCAGGGCTTGGAAACAGCTTGTCCATTCTTCAGCTTGTCCTTCCCACTGAGACTGAAACATCACTTTCAGCTCTACACCGCAGAAATACACTCCCTGATTTTGGCGGGGAAGTCACCATGCCATTGTATACACACTGGTAGGTCCATGTTCCTCGGTGTTGGTGTTTGTGTTTAGTGTCGAGAAATTGTCGAGATACCAAAGAAGTGCCATAAAAATGGTCCAACATCTAGGAAAGACACTTTATGGTACAAGACCTACAGAGCAAAACTTACACAGCTCTTTGGAATGATGAAAGATGTACACATAAAAGTTTATGTGTTTGGAGTCTTTTTTTCAATTTTGGTGATGTCACTGAAAGTTAATGTACCTCCCACAGCCTGAGTGTGGCCAGGAAGTGACACACATGTAGGAGTGAAATCACCCATATGAAGGCAAAGAGCAGGGCATAATTTCACTATTTGTGCCTTTTGCATGGCTTAGAGTGGCTAGATGTTTAGCTGGTTAAAAGGCAGTGGCCAGACATTGGTCATTTCCTCTGCTGTCAGAAGCGATCTTGAAAAGGCAATATTTTTATATTAGTTTTCTAGCTTTCTGGCCTATTTTTTACCAGTGAATTTAAGAAAGATGGAAGTGAGTGAGGAATACAGTCTGTAGGGTCAGAAGTTAGCTTTTCCAGAGCAGTATTACAGAAAAGAAAAATGAAAATATCTTTTTGTCCCCCTGTTTGTTTGGTTTGTTTTCTTTTTTTTTTTTTTTTTTGGTAAAGAAAGCATTAGAGTCAGTGCTGGACTCACCCATGATGGCAGGTAGTGTCAGCAGGGAGCTGACCCCAGGCCTGTCCATGGAGCTGCATTCCTCACCCCCCACCTGTGCTCTGTGAGCTGCCTTCCAGCACTGCAACAGGCTTTTCGTTAAGGACTCCTCCAATTCTTGTCTTTAGTAAGGCTGTGGCCCAGGAGGAAGATCAGTTTATCATTTAAAGCTATCCAGGTTAAGCTTAGCTTATCTCTATCCAGGTATGTGTCACAGCAGAGTTCTGGGTACAGCACTCATCAGGGAGTCCTGTGGAGACAGAATTGCCCAATTCTTTTGGGCTAGGGCTGACTTTCCTCCTTTTTCTTTTTTAGCAGCAGCTATGAAGGGAGTGGTTGAATTGGTCTCTGCCTTTCAGACAAATATTTAGCAGAGCACCTGCACCTGCCCAATGTCATCTTTCTTTTAAAAGATGTCTGGAGTCTTCTGTTTCTTTGCACAGGGCTACATTGCAGGGTGACTGTCAGCAGGGAAGAGACCCACAGTGTGCAGAAAGCTTGGGCAGGAGAGGAGAGATGAGAGGACTGGCAAACCTGACAGCACTCACAAAGTGTAAATGCATTTCCCACATCTCCAATACTTTAAAGCCAAGGTTTGGACTCAAATGTGTCAGCAACAGCCTCATCACCACCAGATACCGAGTTCTGTGTTCAGTCTGCTCTTACATAGGTAGCAGCAGTGCTCCTTTTGTTACAGCAGTGGTACTGATGATGCCAGAGTGCTGCTCTGGCACTGCTCTGCTGGGACTTCCTATGTCCTTTTCAGAGGTGCTTCTTAGCAGGATCTGACTCCTTGTTCCCAGATACATGACCTTGTATTTGTATGCATTGATTCTCAATTAAATTTGAGCTGCTTCTGTCCACCTCTGGCTTTGAACAAGATGAGAGCACAGGATAGGCCTAATACCCATTGATTAAAAAGGAAAAAAAAAAAAAAAAAAAAAAGAGAGAAAAATCACATAAACTAGATTGCAGTGGCTCCTGCACTAGGAATAAAGTCCACTTTAAAAATCAAGCTCCTATGGAAGCTAAAATGAGCACTTCGGATGGCTCCTTTGCATCAATTCTATCTTCTCAGTATAAAAGTCAAGAAAATAAGCAGGAGTTATGTTTTAGGCTTCCATGCAGAAAGACAAGGAATGTAATTTCTCTCATTTTCCTTCTGAGTAGGTTGTTCTGTTCAAGGTGTGATGTGGAGCCAGCTTACAGCAAAGCAATTTCATTTCTCAGAGGGATGAGAACACAGAGGAAGGACCATCAGAGTGGCAAGGTGGCAAGTGAGATGTATCAAGTATCGAATAGGACATAGGCTTCTCCACCTCCTGTGTGCTATTCCTGCCAAAGTGAAACAAAATCATGTTGAAACACCAAAATACACTGACCCTTTAAGCCTCAAATCATGTCCTGAGGACACTGAGCCCTACACCTCAGACAGACATGTGAGTCCTCCTCAGCATGCCAGGGATCAGGGTTTTAATGTGAAGCATGGTGTAATTGTAAGATCAGCCCATTTCCTTAAGGAATACAGGTTTGTGCTGTCTTGTTAGGGAGCCAGAAGAGTTGATGTAATGTTATTTGTTAATGAAGTTCAAGGGTGATAAATGGCAGTGGGGATGGGATGATGACAAGAAATAACATGAGCAGCAGATGTGACCTTCCAAGCCAACTGGGCTAACTGGGCGAGAGCTTGCAGGGGCACAAAAATGTTCACGTTAGACGAGGCTTTTCTTCAGAAAAGCTAAAGAGCTGTTTGCTTGTTCTGCTGATTGCCTCTGGCCAATTTTAATCCTGAGTGTATGCCTGCCGTGTTCTCTGCTTTGATCTCTTTCCTTCTGACTCAAAACACAAAGATGTTATTAAGATAAATTAGTAAAGACAGCTCAGGAACTGGGTGGGAAATGCTGATCATCATCTCCCCTGGAGATAAAGTAATCCCCATGCTCAATCAATTCAGAGTATGTAACAGCCCTGAACAACTCCTTTGAAACATGGGAAAACAATGGTGTTCTATGAATTGATTGCATTTGGCCTAATTATAGAAGACCTTTGAATAGGAGTACTTAGAAATAAACTGGAGAGGGTGCTAGAAATGTGCAGTGCTGAACAGGCACATAGAATACATGGTTACATGGGCTGAGTAACCTGTGTGCTGTAACATTAAATACCATCTCTCTGTGCAGGCCTGGTTTCATTAACTATCGTAAGCAAAGGAGTGAAAGTGCTCCAGAAAAAAAAAAAAGCTATATAAACTCTAGTAAAACACATGAGAGTGACTGAATCATGTGGCACTATTTCCATTTGAGAGCAGTCCTCAGGAGTTGTTTGGTTTTGGGCAAAATGAATGAAAGTTGCGATTTGGGCTTTTTGTGCTTTTAGTGTCTCTGTGCTGAGATGACGGATCCTTTTGGGAGCACGTAGGTTAAACTGGTTAACTTGAACAATTGGAGATGGAAAATACCCTAAAAAGAGAAGATTAGTTGAAGAGTTATTTTGAAGAGAAAGAAGATAAATAGCCTCAGGGTATTTAGGTAATAATTTCATTAAGAAAACTCTGACTTAGACTCAACGTAGACTCAAACCACTCATGTAAATACTACACTTCTCAGTAATTTCTACTTCTAGAATAATCAGTAATAGAAACAATCACCTATTGACATAATCTCTCGTAAATGGTATATTAAAGAATTGGTAAAGTTATACTACCTCATAATTAGTTACTTGTATACGGTAACTAAAGTTGCTATAAGTTTTATAACTTAGGAAAGTTCATGAACATTTCACATTGCCTGCAACCTGAAGGACACATATCAGCAGCATAAAGCACCAGGGTGATGCCTAGAGAGGCTCTCTGGAACAAAAGGCTAGACAGTGTTAAAGGAGTAAAGTAGGTATTTATTAAAAGGCCTGCAAAGGATACACCTTGGGCAGTACAAGAGCCCAGCCGCGGCTCCATCCAGGATGAACTCCGAGTCATGAGTTTTCACACTTTTATAAGTTTTGGTCCATTTACATATTGGGGTTAATTGTCCAATTACAGCTTCAGATTATAAAGTCCCATCCTCCTAGATTGCTCTACTCAATTCACTGCTGTTTACACTTTTGGGCCGGAAGCTGCAACAGTGTTCTTGGTTCTTGGGCTGGAAAAGGATTGTTTTGTCAAACTAAACTGTGAATAGAACTTGCTAACAATTTATATGAAGTTCAGAGTTATATATTAATACAGTACAGAATCTGGAAAATATGAAAGCTGAAACTTAAGGCATCAAGGGTACATTGCTGAAAATAGGATGGGGTAGTATCTCAGTGCTTATAACAGTGTTCATAACTCTCCACCAGCCTGGCAGGGAGGCTGACCATGTTAAACAAAAACTTGTGAGGTGGGTTTTTTTTTTATTGTGTTTTGTTCACTGTGGTAACTCCAAGACTCCACTTGCACTTGCAGGTCTATTGAGGAGTTGCCTTTCAAGTATCAGTGGGTAGATAACCCAAGCATCTTTTGGCGACTTGTACCATAGGGAGCAGTGAGGAGTAATTATGAATACAGGAATCTATACATTTTTGTTTTAGAGAAAAATAAAAATTACATGACTGGGAGCTGGGATCAGTCAGGATAGGGGCGGCCAAGGGTTTAAGGAAATCCTCCCTGGAAGTCCATTAAATTGGACATGTTTGTGACCTTGAACCTTCAGTTAAACAAAGCTGAATTTTTGTTGGCTTCCAAGTTCTATTCAGCCTGGTCTAAAATGAGGAATAAGTCAAGTGAGCACAAACAGCACGTGTTTCTGAGGCACAGGAGTTGCTCTAACAATATCATAGGGAGCTGCACAGCAGGAGCTGTTTTGAAGCTGACTTGTAGCTGGCAAGGTCAGGACCGAGGGAAGAAAAATAAAGGAGCTGCAGCTTGAAGTATTATGAGTTTTTTCCCTCCTTTTTTTTTTTTTTCTTTTTTTTTTTTTCTTTTTTTTTTTCCCCCTAGGCTTCTCCCAGAAGAATGCTGATAAAAAACACAGCATCCCAATGCTCACTTCCAGAGTATGATTGAATTCCAGTTGAAAATGGGATCAAGGAAGGTAGGGCAGTTTCTTTCTTGCAGCTCATCCAGCCATACATGCAGTGCTTGTTTCAGGTGACTGTTCACTGGAATCTGGCATTCAGGCCTGATGCAGTGTTTCAGTGCAAGTTAAAAGGGTCTGTGTCAGAAATTACAAAATTGGCTTGGAGGTGAGTTTTGTGGGTAATAAAATAGTAGTGTGCTTTTAAGTGGCATATTTTATCTATAGCTGTTGAACTGCTTTGGCGTAATGGCTTAAGGGGCAATACTGCCTAAATTTAGCAGGAGAAACAGATTACCAGTGACTTCTCCAAGGTCATGCAAGAACTGCTGAAGAACTGAGAACAGAACCCAATTAAACTGGCTCCTAGGTCTACGATCCCATTTATGGCTCAGTATTAAGCCAGATCCTGCTCCTCCAGGCAGATAAAGAAACATTTCCCTGTGTGCTCTTGCCTCGGCTAAAGTACATGGAAAAGCCAGTAACCTGCAAAAGAAATCTCGTAAGTTTTTCCTTTTTTAAAGCAGGGTGACTTTCATCAAGGTAGGAAGGAAACAGTAGAGTCTCCAGTTAGCTGGGTCAGGATAGATACCACTATCTCTTGGTAAGGAGAGGTCATTTACTTCCGGATGAGATGGAAGTGACTGCAAAGAGGAGGCTGGTTGACCCAAGTTCCCTTCTCTGGCTGTGAGGCACTGTGACTATGTGATTGAGTTTTCAAGGATGGACTGCATTTATAGGCTCCCATGCACCCAAACTTTGTGTAGCCCTATAGCTCAGTATTTACTATACTCATGGTAACACACATTGCTGTTGTTTGTAACAGCCCAGAGGATCTGCAGTGATGCCTTAAGTTTCAGCTTTCATATTTTCCAGATTCTATACTGCATTAGTATATAATTCTAAACTTCATATAAATTGTTAGCAAGTTCTATTCACAGTTTAGTTTGACAAAACAATCCTTTTCCAGCCCAAGAACCAAGGACACTGTCGCAGCTTCAAGCCCAAAAAGTATAAACAACAGTGAATTGAGTAGAGCAGTCTGGGAGGATGGGACTTCATAACCTGAAGCTGTAATTGGACAATTAATGCCCATACAAATGAACCAAAACTTACAGAAGTGTGAAAACTTATGAATGGTTGTCCATCTTGGGTCCATTTTGGATGGAGCCACGGCTGGGCTCTTGTACTGCCCAAGGTGTATCCTTTGAAGGCCTCTTTAATAAATACCTACTTTATTCCTTTAACACTGTCTAGCCTCTTTTCCAGGGAGCCTCCCAAAGCATCAGCAGGAGCTCTGTAAGGCCTCAGGACTTATGGCTTTGTCTGGGCTTGTCTTGGCCTGTCTAGGACTTGGCTTTAGCTTGTTTAGCTGGAACAGCAATTTCCGGCTGTAATCAGGTGACTATTACACAATTTATTTTGCTTTTGCTTAGCTTTGTGTGATTTAACCATAATTTTAATTTGGCTGACATTAAAAAGTGATTATTTTGTGTGATATGAAGAGTTCAGGGCCCTAGAAAAATGATGTAGTGTAGAGGACCATAAACATGGAATCATGGCACAGGTCTCTAAAGGAAAGCTACTGGATGCACTGCAGAGGAGTACAGATCTGAGATGTCAGTAGAAGGCATGGGATGATACTTGAGCCCCTAGAGCTATAAATGACACATAAATGGTCAATGACTAATAGTTAAATAAAGACAAACATGACAACTGGGTGAAACTGTTTTTAGGAGTAACAAAGAGAAAGGATCCAGTGTATATAAAATCTTATATATGGTGAGAGGCCAGCCACCTTAGGATCAAGGTGGGCAGTGGCAAGGTGAGTGTAAAGTGAAGAAGGCAGATAGGTACTATGAGATTTGTGTTCCAGTTTCACCATTATCATTATTGAGACTTAATAGCATTCTCCTTTTTTTTTTTTTTTCTAAAATAATTAGATGAAGATTAATATTGTGAGATTGCAAGTTAAAGAAATTGAGTGATTGCAAGTTAAAGATTCAGTGACAGTAACAGTTGGCTTTGCTCGTAAGTTGTGTCTTTTTGGCCATACCAGGGCTTTTGAGCAAAGTACATCCAAATACCTTCCTAAATGGTGGTCATCACATATTGAGAATTCTAAGCAAAAAGCTGTGGGGGTGAAATAGCTCAAAAATTCCCTAAAGTCAATCCTACATGTTTTCCTTGGCCATTTATTTACAAGAAAATGAATTGCGTATTCGATCAGTAGGAAGTGAAACAATGTGATAAAATTCTGAAAAGGCATCCCCTATGATTTAGCTGTTTCAGTCAAATATGAATCTTTTACTCAGGATGTTTGCTATTAGTACATCAATAAGGTTTGGGGAAAGTTGTTTACACTTTATGTTTTTGAAGGAAAGGAAGGTGAATGGATCACTGGTTATTAAGCAAAAAGCTGAAAGTTGTTTGATATTGATTCATCCATTGCATACAGTAAATATTTCATTCAGTTATTTCATGAGACTGTATACAAAATATAATGTGTTGTATTTTGATTTGCCTTGTAACATGGATGTGCTACAAGAAACTTGCAAGAAAAGAAGATTTATTTTTATTTTTAGTATATTATTTGAATCATATGCCTTTGTAATGAAGTTTTACATTTGTACTGTGACTTTATTTTCCCTAAGCAAATATGAATATTAACATACTTGTATCATAGAACAAACCTCTAATTAAAAAAAAAGTATATAATTTGCAACAATCTGGTGGTTTTATTGGAATATATCCTGATTTTACAGGATATATTTAAATATATCAATATATCAAATTCAGTTTAAGTATACTTTTTGAAAAATCTTCTAGTACATCAGTCAAATTTGCTGATAGTGAAATTTTCACTTGATGAATTTTAATGACAAATTTCACGCAGTATAAAGAGATCTCCAAATGAAACTTTGGTTCTAATTCTCATAGTGCAGCTGTTGCCTATCAAGTAATTTTCCATTAAGATACAACCTGTGTCCTGCAGAGTTACACTGTGAAATAAGCAATAAGCATTTTGAGTACTGGGTACTCTGAGGAATAGAGTTCTAGATTGATTTCTTATGTCAAACTTGTAAAGATCTTGTAATGTGAGATTTTTTTTCTACATCAAATATTCTCCTTGAATATATCTAGAGTTTTGAGCTGCAGCTCAAATTTCTTCCCTGAATTATGATACTTGGCTTGCAGCTTAGTACTGCGGTGGTGAGACTTTGGCCCGGAAAGTAGGACAAGCAGTGATGGGAGATTCTGATTTACTGAAAGCATATGACTTGTTTGCAAATTCCAGGATTGAGTAAGTTACCTAAAAAGCCCATGAAGATTGAAAAAAAAGGTGAGACAGTGGCCATCCATTCTCATTAGCTACTGCTGATGCTGCATGGCAAAATTTCATTAGGGACTCTCTTGTTCCTACCTGCCTCTGAACTACTTGTCTGATTACCTTTGGAAATGGATTTTATAAGCTCTTACCTGGCTCCCATGTGCTGGCCTACAGAGTGTAGCTGGAAATGAGGACATCATTTGAGGAGTTTCAATTTATATTTCTCTGTCCTACTGCCTTGAAGGTTTTTGTGGCCTGAAAATATCTTCACATCTGAAGAATATCTGTACAACATCTGACATCTTGCTGAATGCAGAGGAAAAAATATGAGCCCTTTACTGCTAAGCAGGGATGACAACTTTGTATTAACATATTATGCTGAGGATCCATGTGTATACTCTTGAAAAAAAACTTCTATGTATTCCACTTATCTTAACAAGAGCATTAAATTATTTCTGGATTTTTTTGCTGTACTTCCCATTTGCTACAAAAAGAAACTACAGATGATCAAGTAATGACAGAAAATGTCATTTAATAGAGGTATTGAATCTGCATACAAGTTAAGAAAAAATGTGCAATTTATCTTCCCTTCTGCCCTTGATGGCATCTTCTGTGTTGAATCCTAGCTCCCTCCCTCAGACAGTATCTTCCACTGTGTCACCTCTTGTTCTTGCTGAGCCACAGAACTGTTCTTTTGAATCTCCTCAACGGGCTGCCCACACTTCAGCCTCATGTCACAGGATCAAAGTCACTTACCTCCTCCAGTGTAATTGGTACTCACTGTAGCCGCGGCTGCTCTGTGACTCAGGAATCCTGCTCCAGACTTGACAGTGCCTCTCAGGGCTCACAGGGCACTCGAGACAGCCCGTACCTGCAGGCTGTAATAAACCCCAGTGGAGCCTCTAGCCCACTCCATAGTTTTTTGGGGCAGATACAACTGTGAGGTGAGGTACCCACAGCATGGGGACTGCAATCCATAACCATCCCAGACAGGGATGTAGCTTTGAGGTAATGAGAAATCAGAGCCGAAACAACTGAGTTTCTTGTTGCTGTGGCATTGTCTGAATCCCTTCTTCCATCAGCTGACTTTGCTCTTTTAATTCCCATTTCCCTTTCTCCTACCCCTGGCCCTCCTTCTACCATTGGCAATATAAGCAATTCAAGTTCTTGTCAGTGATAGGAAGAGAGCTTGTCTTTTTGTATAGACCAGATGCAGTAGGACTATAAGGAAAAAGAGAAGGCTGTCTCTTCCTTTTGTTCTGAGCATCCCATGACAGCCTAGGATTGACTAAACTGTTGCTTGCTGCTTGCTGTGTGCATCTGTCTGGATGTATGTCTGGGTAACATTTTTTCTCGTCTGCCTTGAAAATGGCAAAGGCTGGCAGCTTGTCTTGGTCTCAGAGAAAAGCTGCCTCCTCCTCCTCCAGCATGTGCTTACTTTTTGTCGAGGAATGTGGGCCCCTGTGCTTGCCTGCCTTGTGAATTACCTAGAATACACAGTCGATGGATAGTACCTGTCAGCACATTTCACCAGACAGCTCCAGAGGGGAAAAAAGAGTTTAAATAATCATCTCTCTCCCCTGTGCATCAGGGAAGAGTGATAAAAAAATGGAGATAAAAGTCTATTGAAGCCTTAGGACATTTCATCTCCTTTCCTTGGGGCAAATGCAGGTCTCTTTCCTATAGTAAACACATTTCGAGCTGTTCAGTTTGAAATTTATTTAGTGACAATACTTCTGAGGCTTCCCTGGAGAGGTTGTTTTGTAATTTAATAGATGCCACTGTTGGGGAATTTTTCTTTTGTTCTAATTTTCTAAGCACTCAGTGGTTTTCTTCTTTAAAGCACATTACAGACATTAAATAATCTGCAGACAGTTACTGAGAGGTAACTAAGCCATCACCTCTCTCACCCTGAGCCTTTCTGTTAATGACTCTGTGGGAACTCCATTCAACTTAACATATATTTCTGCAGTTAAATCAGAATTTGTAGTATGGCAAAATAGCAGGCCAGGCACAGATTTTTTTTTTTTGGTTTTGTGTTTTCATTTTTAACTGTGCCACTTACTCATCATTTCAGATGTCTCCTAACATCCAGCTTTAATGATGTTTTTGTTTTGCCGTCATCTCATTACAAAGAGATGTTTTGTTTTTAGCTCTACCCCAAACAACAATTCTTTCTTCTCCTGTTGAGGTGCACAAAGTGTGCATGAGTGGTTCATTTAACATTGCCTTGTCTTTGCAGGGCTCAGTTCCCTCTGCTGGCGTTATCATACTTACCCTCCTTCTAGACCATCTTCTGCACTGACGTCAAACTCATCTGGCACCTCCAAGGACCAGCTTGTGGTTGCATCTGTGTTTCTTCTCTCCTCCCAGCTGCAAAAGCTGCTTCATTGCCCAAAACCCCTAGAAAAATTACTGCTGACTCTCCTACCTGCCACTCCATGTAGAACGACAGCTCCACTGCAGCTCGGAACCTCTGTGCCTAATTACTGGAAAAACTTATCAGAAGAACAGAGGTCTTGGGAGATAACCGTGTCCAATAATGTCCTTATGGAAAGGAAAAGTGTACAAAGACCCTCTTTTATGGACAGTCAACAAATTGAATGCCTCTAGTTAGCCTGTTGCCCAAAATGTTCTAGAGCTGGCCTGGGGCCATGTTCAGTTAGCCTTGACTAACCTGTGTCCTTGAACCCTCACCCTGCCTGCTGGGTCATAGGCGAGGAGGCTGAGGTGGATGTTGACCTGCCTTCAGAGAGTCCCTTGCATTCTGCATGAACCCAGAGCCAGTGCCAATGCAGAATTTAAAACAGATTGGTCAGAACGAAGTTTTTCAGGTCATAAAGGCAGGGAGGCTGCCTTGATTGTGGCAGCTCTGTTTCACCCCTTTTCCTGCTTAAACAGAGCACCAGACAAAAACATCCATTCCACTTGGCTGCCCATGTTGGAGGGCATATATATTTGCACTAGATTTTGATGTGGAGATATTATAAACCAGCTCTTGACTAGGACTCTGTTCAAGCAGCAGTTACAGGGCTGCATGCTCTGAGGCAAGAATTGCTTGTGCTGTGCTGGTGTGAATTGCCCTACATTTCTGCTGCCTTGCGATGTGTACACAGCTAAAAATAGTACTGGCCTTTTAACCGTCACACTGCACACCCAGCACTTACCTGAGAGCAGGCAAACATGGGCACATGGAACTGGGAAATTCAAGGTAGCCATCAAAAGAGCATTTGTCTGCTTTGCTCTCCTCATAATTCCTCCTGTGGATTAGGCTGTCATTTTAAATGTAGCAAGTGCCTGTGAATTCAGCTCATACCACTCCAGATGGCAAGTTCCACCTGTTTCGCATTTTATAGTCTTGTATTGCAGGACATTGCCTAAAACCATTGCCTTTTTAATAGTTAACTCTGGGACAGAGTTACATACTGCCTAAACCCCAGTAAAAGAAGTATTTGCTATAGGACCATGGCTTTGTAATGTTCTAGTGTACCTCCTGTTTTCACTTGGGTTAGCCTGCATAGTACAGAGCTGTATGTTATCCTGACGCATCTGGCAGAGCAGATCAGAGTTTAGTCTGATGTTGAATTTCAGGTCAGTCAGAAAACAGAGTTTCAGTCACTGTCATGGACACATTTAAGTCAAAGTCTGAAAGAAAAACCCTCTTTATATTTGTATATAACTCGACAATTTTCTTTGCAGAATACCACACAATGAAACACTGCTCACCAGCTTACTGGCTGTAAAACTGGCATTTCACTTTTGGGGTGATGATCTTGGAGGAAGGCCTGTATCCTGCACAGTTTGACTGATAGCACATGCCTTCCCCTGGCACCTCCTCTGGGAGGTTTGCACTTCATTTCAGATTTGATAGGAAGACTAATGCCAGCCCTCCTGAGCATCATGAGTCCAGAGATGGTATGTTCCCCTGACAAAATCCCTAAGTCATGCTACATTACCTGTTGTAAATAGACCTCCAGAAGATATTCCATAGTCTGTGAGTGTGGATATCTGTCCTGGGAGAATGTGATAACACGGGACAGTTTTTTTAAGGACTAGAAGAAGTTAGCGGATGGCTGAAGGTGCACCTCCCTGTACAAAGCTGGAATGCACAACTGGGTAAAGACTGTGTGGCATTAGCAATGTCAGGCATTTTAACATTGTATCCCATTTGGAGTACTCTGAACTCTTACTTCCATCTTTTGTCTTTACTGCTCTCAAAATCTGTGCAACAAGGCAACAATCCCTTTTGGAGTAATTGGTTTTATTCAGTTGTTTACATTAGCAAACCTAATGAAAGCAAAAATACTGAAAGCAATATTCAAATGGTCACAAATACTTGGGTTTTTTTGGTGTTATTCCGATCTAGGGCAGGCAAACAGTTCCTAGAGATATAAATCAAGGCACTGGAAGTAGCAGAAAATATATAGGCAGGTGATCATTTAATTAAAATGCATTGTATTATAAAACATGGCAAACCATTCTGTTAGCATTCAGTCTGTATCAATTTTACAATTAACTTTGTAATGTAAACAGGAAAACTGCAGTGTTTTGAATTTCTGTTGAAAGGTGCCAGAACCAGCAACCTGTCTGTTGCTCTGTGGTGCAGGGTTAGAAGGAGAATACATGAAATCTTTCTGTCTCAAGGGACTTTGAATATGCTTGCAGAATACACAATGGTAACAAACATTTCCCCAGGCTGTTTGGCCTGGTTGTGTCTCTTACTCTCTGGCACTGTGTTAAAGATGTTTCTAAGTATGTATTTCTAAAGTATGCCTGCCTTGAGAAGAGCTGCTTTGCTTTCTCACTCCTTTAATTTTTTCTCTTTACTTGGCACTCCTGGGAGGGAATAAAAGGGTTGAAATAATGACAACTTGCATTGAGTTTAGTTTTACAAGTACTGTTATAACTAAATTATCTGGCCATCCAGCCAGAAAGACTAGAAAAGGCTTTAATAAGTCTCCCTAACACACCAGCTGGGACTACTGAATTTCACTAAAGGAAGCACTTCAGATGTATGACTGGGTCATATCTGTTTATCATGTCTGGTTTATCCTTTCCTAAGACAAACTTCCTACGCCAGTCAGACTTTCAAATAAAAAAGTGTCTATGCCTCCAGTTGTTCTCCCTACCACCTCACCATGTGGTCTAACCTTAAATCATAAAACCCAAAGTGAGTTAACTTAGATAAGAGAGGTAACAGTCAGTCTTCGAACATGGACCATGCCAAAGCTTAAACATCATGAGGACAGATGTTTAAAAGGCTTGGCACAAACTAGATTTAAATGGACACTTTTGCTAATGGGATGATAGCTAGTAAAGGCTGAGAAGTGACGTTTACATTTACACAGCGTGCAGCTGGAACATTCCCCTGAATCTTCAGAACTTTTGTCCTCCATAACTTTGGATTGCCAGGTAATAGATTTGATAAGAACCCTAAAATTTACCTAAATGCCCATCCCTTCCAGGGTACATCAAGCTACAGAACATTTCTGTAGTACGCAACAAAGTGACTCAATCAATATCCTGCGGGATGAACCTTGTCCCTAGATGAAAAGGGACAGGGCTGCTCTGACACTGACTCTTGTCCTTACAGCTGATTTTCTTTGTGCCTTCTTTCTGGCCAGGGAACTACCTACAAAGGAATGGAAAAAGAGAAAGGGACCAAAACCCCTAACACCTCTAGGACAAAGACCCCCAGATTTCGTGTGCTAAATGAACATAGCAGTAAAACAACAGAGAAGAGTATTGCCACTGTGTTATATGAAGCATGCATCTTCAAACACTCTGTTAATAATGTTGCTATTACATTTAGTCATGCAGCTTAAATTTAAGATCTAGACTTGCTCAGAAGGTCAGTATAAATAATTTAGAATAAATATTCTGATTAGGGTAGTCATGAGAAAAGTATTCAGCATTTTTTTAAAAACTACACAGCATTTTTATATTTGTTGCTCTGTTAATCCCTCATAAACATGTTTTCATTAACATTCTTTTTTTTTGAATGCTAAGCTTATTGCAAATGAAGGTCACAACAAGAGTTTTATGCAATACAAAATTGAAAAGCCACCCTGCTAATTACTGCCAAACCTTACTGCACACATGCCAAGGAAAATATCTAGCAAGACTGCTGGAACAATGCCCTCACAGTCTGACCAAGTGGATCTCAACATTGCATGTACAGGCAACAGGAATGTCTCGGGGCTTCCCCATGAACTGCGTACAAGTAGCTGGGAATAAGTTTGAGAGAGAGGAGAAAAGAGTGACAGTCCCACAGTGCCTAAAACTGCCATGCTCCCAGCAGATGTGGTTAGGATGGAGCATTTGCCTCCCCAGAAGCTGAGTGTTCTGTTCAGGGTAAACAGTTATGTTTTCATTCATTGCAAACCCTTTGTATCTCTCAGCTGTAAGAGTTACCAAATAACTGTCAGTGAATTCTCTGCATCTTCATGCTTCACCTCGGATTGTGCGAGTGTGGGCGGGGCATTGTTCAGGAGGAAAATGCATTTCATTTCCTCATTACTGGATGGCCATGTACATATAGACAGATCGGTACGTGTCTTTTCTACATGGAAAAATTAGAGATATTTAAATAGACTATTAAAATCAGTTTTGTTGGAGTAACACAACCCTCCCAGATGCACATAGACAAGACAACACCTGGCTAGTACTGATTTTTTGGATGTCAGTGATGGGATGAAACAGGTAGTGTCCTGTCTTGCTGCATAGTGCATGTATGAATTGATTTTTGTAAACTGCATTGAAAATAGACCATGTAATACAAACATATTATTCATGTGCCTTTTCCTGCGAGAGTTAAAAACATAACAACTTGCTCTAAGGCCAAGGCTATAGTAGTTATAAAGCTTTTTAGCTTCTTAGGGGGAAAAAGGATGGGTTTATTGTTTTAATATTAAAATTATTCATTGGGCTCATGGTTGTATTTGATGATCTTAGAGGCCTTCTCCAACCCTAAACATGTCTATGATACTATGTAAGTAGGTTCTCAGTTCCTGAGCAGACTGAGGAATTCCTGAGATTAACATTCAATGTTTTAAATAAATTCATTTTATCTGGTGCTAATGATCTTTAATAAGTGAATATTTTCTGATGGAATAGGGGCATGTATGTAAGTTGTGAGGGAGAAAATCCAGCAATTTCCTTTTGGTGCGTTCAGTGCTTTTACTCCTCCTTGCTCTGGGTGTGTGAGCCCATGAAAATCAGATTGTGGTGCTTTTATGTATGAGATATTCCACATTTCTAGTGGGGGAGAAAGTCTTGGTGAAGGTAAAATATCATGGCCCCATCAAAGTACAAGTGTTTTTCCTTTTTAAAATAAATCTCTTCCATCCTGCATTAATGGCTGAAAGCTTTGGCAGTAAGGCCACCTGCTGACCTTGGACAGACACACAATAAGAGAGAAGTTAAATGGCCTGCTTGCAGTCAGAAAGCAACGTCTCATTCCCAAAAAGTTCCTGTTCTTCAGCCTCAAGATTATTTTTCTTTCCCAAAGGCAGTTGCCTTGCTGCTTAGGCAAGAGATATGCCTACTTTGATGTTTACTGTTCAGAAAAAGAGGTTTTAGGTCTGTGCTTAGAGTGCTGGATTCTGCTGATGCTTTCTCATGACTCCGTGGCAGATGTGGAGGAAAATCAAAGTTGTTATTACAAGGCTAAAGTGCATTATACTGGAGTCTTCAGTCACCATGGAAAATTTTCAGTCCAACATACTTAGAGAAGATGAAAAATCACTGTCTTGAGATTGTAATTTCTAAGATCTGGAATAATATTTCTTATGGGTAAAACTCTGCATAGTAAATGTATCTCCCAACTACCTCATAATGCCATAGGAGATTCAGTTCTAGACACTTATATTTATAAATATTAACTCCTACGATATTAGATATTTCATTATTTTTAATTTAATATTATTAATATATTACTAAAAACTATTACTTATATAATCCAGTAGTATGATGATATGTTTATTACAGATGCAATATCCCAGTGACAGATTAAATTCTGCATTCTCAGGGATGTAACTTTACTATGTACTAATATTGTAGTTCTGAAAATTTACTCTCCAAAGCAAATAGATTTCTGAGTACTTCTGAAGCATGGTCAACAGTCTTTAGTCTTTCTATTGAATTTTGTGTTTTAAAATTTGTGCAGTCCCTAATCTGGGGAGTTTAAATAGACCAGGATCCTTTGGAAATAAATCTCTGGGCAGCTTCAACAAGACAACAAGGTAAAGTTGGGCAATGCTCATTTCTTTTGTTAACATGGAGATGTGCCAAGAAGGCTGTGATTCATTCTTTTAGCCCAAACAATGTCTTGGTTTGGTTTCTTTCATTCAGTTGTGAAATAAAATCTCCTCCTCCTACAAAGCAGCACTAGCTCGACATTCAGGAAGAGTGGACAGAGTTGTCAGTGAATGCAGTAAATGACTTAATTTCCATCAATATTTTGAAAATATTTTTTAAAGTCTGGTAAAATTGTTTGGCTTATGGGTTGGTTTTTAAAGTTGCCACTGTCAGTAGAGATCAGAGTAAGAAAATAAGTATAGACTGGCTTGAATCACAGAATCTGAAACAGAAACACAGCCTTGAAAGTTTTGATTGTTTATATTTAGGACTCCACATCATCCATTTGTAGCGAGGAAGGGCAGACACCTGCTTGGATTTCCTGCCAGATTTCCTTAAATATGAGAATAATTTTAGCTCTGGGAGTTTGGTTTGGGCCCATTTGCAGTTACAGAGTATACATCTGTGGAAGAGCAGTGACAGAAAGGCAAGGGTTACATGGAGCAGTAATTATTCACAGCTATAATGCAGGAATAGACAGGATGTTGGTAAGGTTGCTTAGCAGCTGTATTCCCACAGTCCAAGCTATGCTGTGTCTCCACTGAGGATCTAATGTGCTTTCTGTTAAAGTAGAGCTGTTCATGGTGTAGGGGGATATATTTAAAGAGAGAAGAGCTTACTGGGCTTTTCTTACAATTAAAGCAGTCACTGTCCACTTACTGCTATTGCTAATACTCAAATTGAAAACTGGACTGACCATGTTAGCCTTCTTTTGAACCAGTGCTTCTTGCAAGAGATTGTGTCTCTTTTTTTGCTCTCACTGGAAGTCTTTCAATCTTATAGCCTTGCTGGGAAGACTGATGGCCAGGTCTGGGCCACCACATGGACTGATGTGACGATATGAGGTGCCTGGCAATCTCCACCCAAGTGAAGCATTTGCTGCTCTCTGTTGACCAATGCTCCTCATGACTCCTGCTTGACAGGTAGCCCACAGGGATCCTAAGCAGAGATGTCTGCAGTGGATTCTGTCCCTGGCAGACCATCCTGTCCCTTCTGATTCTCCTGGCTGCTACTAGACTAGCTGCTGCTCAACAGCCATAGTTCACAGGTACTGAGACAATTGGCACTGATCTAAACTGCCAGTCTGTAAAATGAAATTACCTATACAAGGAGCTGTTTCAGAAACTGTGGTGGTGCCCAGGCAGCTGTGGGGCTGGAATATATGCTGTCCATCCTGTACCAGCTATGTACCTGTACTTATGCAACAGGATGGGAACCTCCAAGAAAGGAATGAAGCAGATAACATGGACCAAGATAGGTATCAGTCTCCGTGTTTGAAAACAGAGTTAGCAATATCAGCAGGAATTTTAGAGGTGGAAAGCCCTCTATTAAAACCAGATGTCACTATAGAACCTCACACATGAACAGTATATAGGCTGAGAGTTAGAAAAAAGTTAGTGGTTAGAAGCCACCTGCAAAGGTTAGGTTGTGTCTCCAGTTTTTCATGTGTAGCTTTTCAAGGTTCTGATACGTAACAGTTCTCTCTTTGTTTGAAATAAACTTTATTCCCACATTGCCTCAGTGCATGTGTGTGAGTACAATTTCAGTAGGCATGGAGGAGTCACAGAAAGGCAGTAGGGTGAGACAGACAGGTAAAACTCCTACTTTTATTAACAACATTTTTCTACCCTGCAATTCTGGCAATAAAGGTAATGGTTGTCCTTCTTCTGTTGCCTGGCACAATGGGCTCTGGGGTTATAGAGCAAACAATGGTTCTCCAGGGGGCCTGGTTACAGCTCATCCACAGCCTTGACTACTGCTCTGAATATTACATATCCTCTTGTGTAGCATTGTAACTCCGTGTTCCTGTGCTGGCTGTGCATCACCTGGGCTTTTCCTCTTTATCACACACCACGCACCAGATAATAGGTCTTACTCATCAGAAAGTGATGTGAGAAATGATGTCACCTCTTTCTTTAAATATTGAGAAAGGCCAAACCAGTGAACTACCTTTAAATCATGTAGGATGTGATTACTCCCTCCTGTACTTTTAGTTGTCTCATCCTTCCACTGTTGCTGGTAACCCATGCATGCTCTGGCCTATGGGACCAGGAGAAGCTGGGGAAGGGAACATGGGCAGTGGATGTCTCTGTGTCTGTATCATTGAACCCAAATGATGAGAGACATAGAACAGAGAGCTCTGTCTGTGTCTGGGATGTGTGGAGGAAATGACAGGTCTGATTAAAGATCTACCCATCCATTGCAGCACTCCAGTTGTGCAAGTCATGCCATCACATTTTCATGATGGCAACTATGTCATAGTCTTCCTGCTGCACAATGCTTTAACAGAAGATCTACTTCTCCTCTGTGATCTCAGCTGTGTGATCTCAGACATCAGCCACTTAATGACTTGCTTTCAAGATGCTTGCCTTAATTTTCTGGTTTTGGACTCATATTTAATGCCAAGACATCTTTTATTCATTCACTATGTGCAAAAGTGGTTGTAAACAACTTCAGCATTTTTCCCGTGTCTGGAGAATTTGCTGCTATTCTATTATGGAAAAACTCTCCACTCTTCATCAGTGGTAATGGTCAGATTTCAATCTAATGTTGTTTTGACATTTCAATTTTTCCTTGCTAAAAGAAAATATTTACTTGTTTATTATCAGCCGAAAAGTCAAGGTTTTGCTGTTCACAGAAATAAATTGCTTATTATCATTGCAATTCTTTTTTCTTCCAAAGTGTGAGGAAAACAACTTGTAATGGAAATTAGCAATGGCTATTACTGAAGAGGGGAACAAAACATTTTCTTTTTATTTTCTGCCATATTAATAGTTACCAAGAAATGTCAGGTGGCAAAGTAGAAAATGTAGATAAAAATCAAGTCATGTTTTAATGTTAGTTAGTCTCTTGTAATGATGAACCAGGGGAGACCTTAATTATGCACTTACATGACTTATATAGTCTTGCTATTGCAGATAATTACATTTGCAACATGCCTTGAAAGTGTTAGTGGAGTCATGGAGCTGATTCTAAAATAAATTTCTCATCTAATGCTTCCATACGGAGGCAGATATATCTCTGTTTGAAAATGTGAAATTAATTTCTCAAGTAGTGGTAACACCACTTTTTAAAGTTTAACGTGATGTGTGCCTCAGAGGCTGTTTATGTCTGTCTTCACATTTTATTCAGTTGGGAAAGCAAAAAAGAAGGTTTTTCCATGTCACCCAAAATGGGGAGTTCATCTAGCAGATTTACCCAAAGAACATAGTGTATTCAACAAAATTACAGTTTGTAGGCAGGATACTTCACCAGTCTCTAGATTACACTCAGAACTTAGCCATTTCCATTCCAACAATTAGGAAAGCCAGATATGGTTTTATATGATTTTATTTTGACCATGGCAGAGCAGAGATTTGTTGCTTCAATGCTGTCTCACTAGGAACCTGCTCTGTCTTTTGTGTATTGTAGACAGGATGGAAGTACTAATGCGGGAAAATTTAAGCAAACATTTTGCTTCCAATTTAGAGCTCACTCCTAACACTCCTGAATATTTATCCATGTCTATCTTTATAGCTTGAAATTACAGCAATTTTTAAACAATTATTGAATTGTATTTCTTTTTATCAGAAATCTTTTGCCATTTAATCTGTATATATTGTACAAAGAGATCTTGGAATGCCAAGTGTAATGGGGAACTCAGAAATATAATATGTAATAAATGTTTAAGTGCATAAGAAGACATAGGACTTAAGCAGAAATACAGCTGGATTCAGTGAGAGGGTCACCTTATCACCTGCTTCTCACATTATATTTTTTGTTTATCCTGGAAATCATTTACAGTCAAATTACCAACTTGTACATAAGAATTAGTTAATGGAGAAAAATAATATTTTCAAAAAATGGGATTTCAAAATTGTCTCTTGTTGACTGTACTTACAGGGACCTGAAAGATGCATGCTTATGCAAATGCTCTTTCTTTTATTTTCTGAGGGTGGCAACACCTCAAACTTTCAGTGAATTCAGAACCACATTTTCTGGCATGTCAAAAAGATGGGTCAAAGTGCTGGATCAGAATGAAACTATGCACCATCTGTTTTACTACAGTAAACAGTGCTAGGAAAAGGTCATAATCTGTATAAATAGAATAGTTTGGGTTGGAAGGGACCTTTAAAGGTCATCTAGAGCAAACCCACTGAAATTAGCAGGGACAACTAGATCATGTAGTCCTTGTAACTCAGTGAGAAGAATAGATGCAATATAATTCCAAGGGTTTTTCTTCCATGTGATGCTTTTCCTTACTGTGCCAAGTGCCTGCAGGTAAAAGAGGGCAGCAGCATTTCAGGGAAAGCCAGGGAGACTAAAAGGCCACCACACTCCTGCTGTCATGAGGATGATACTTTGTCACCATATTCGCTCTCATGAGTAAAGCACTTCCTTGTTCTGTCGCTGTTCACTTATTCACGCCTTTGAGCAAACCAGCGTGAGAGGATGCACATCAGTATTCAAGGCACACCGTGACGTGAGGAATCTGGAAGAGGGTCTTGACTTGTTCCCTTCTAAACAGGATTAAATTGCTGAGTATCTAGTTCTCATAGACCCCCTTTTTCCAAGGGGCCTCAAAAGGTTTCACAAAGTTATCCATATTTAGGGAGCAATAGACAGCTGGTGGGAGAAAAGTGAAGGATTAGCGCCCGGCAGAGGCAGTGCTCCTGCTTTTTCCCCTGGGCAGCACCGCCTCAGGAGCGCCCTGCGCGCCGTGCCTTGTCTCACCGGGAGCTGTGGAAGGAGCCTATTGCACCAAGAACGAATGGCAGCTGCTTTCCCAGGGCTGTCTGCCGTGTGCCTGTGCCAGCCCCTTGTCCCGCTGGGCTCTGCCCAGGGAGCAGGGCAGCCCAGGTCTCCCAAAACTGCCCTGCAGGCTTCCCGCATACCCAGCCGCCATCTCTGCATTCCGCATTGTTAGCAGGATTGTGTTCAGGACTGCGGGAGGCAGCGGTTCTTTTCCAAGAGGCTGTGATGGATTTGCGGTAGGGGACCTGTGGCAGTTGGTTCTTGGCAAGTGCTGTGAGAGGCTGTGGGTCGAGCGACTCAGGGAAGCTATTAACAGTCTCTGTTGAGAAGCTTATATTGCCTCAATAACATGGATCATTAGTTTTGCTTTTTAATCATTAAGAAAATGCCTTTGTTTGATGGAATGTTTGGGACAAAGTAAGATGTGAAAAACTTTTCTGCTTTTCTTACTCATGTAGCACTTGCTATTAACTAATTCACTAAGCTTTTAACTAGCCTGTTTTTCATAATTTAAAGCTGATGGAATAATTCTATTTATATGTATACAAATTAGTAGCTGCTAGATCATTATTTTGAATTGTCTTGCTTTCTGAGCACTCTGTGTCTGTTGATGAGGAACCCAGAGCAATAGAAATGTACTGGAATCAAATTAAAGGAAGTGTTATAGGAACCTACCCAAGGCATTTATCCTGTATAAATGCCAGTTCCTAATTAAATTATGAGGAAATAAGTGGAATTTATTCCTGCTAATATACATTATTTTCCCCTTTTTAAAAATGTTCACTACAAGATTAAGATGTCTTCTCCTTAAGTTCCCCCCCTCTCCCTTTCTCAGCCTGTTGTTCTCTGCTCAGTGCCATTTTCACTTGGTCCCCTCTCCTAAAAATCAAAGAGGTAATAAATAATAAGTCTCTGGGGCAGGCTGTGATTCATAAAGGAAATAAGCAGTGCACCATGCACAAAAAATTCAGTAGATGAGTTAAAAATAAGATGTGCATCTCTCTGACTGTTTTCCTACCACCATCCCATGAAATGAAGGACGTAAATAGATGCTGGTAGGCAACCTACATCCTTTTTTTTGTCTTGGATGTGTGTGGTTGTACAAGAGTTGCCAACAAGAGCAGGATTTGCAGCTCCTCCCTAGGGTGTGCAGCAGCTGCTGGGTGCTTTGCCCGCAGAGACAGGGCTGGAGACCAGGCAGCTGAACCAGGGGGCTTGTGCCGTAGTCTCTGCAAGCTGACTGCCACTAACAGCACTCTGTAGAACAAAGTGACTATGTGTTTTTTAATGTCTGTTGCAAATGATTACTGCATCCCAAGATGCACAAATGGCAGCTGCCTATTCTCAGGTCGGGTGTCACCCTGAGCAGGTAGGAGTGAATGCCTCTCTGGAGACACTCTCTGCTTTCTGACCCAGTACAGGTGTCTTTTTCACGCCCTTGCTCCCCATGAGGCTGACAACACCTGCTCTACCACTGCCTGCTTCTCTCCTGGATCCCAGTCTGTTCCACTTACTGAGGTCTCACTTGTGCCAGATTAAGAAATGTCTTCCATGTGTACTGGGCACTGTACAGCTTTCTTGAAAGTGAACACTTTGCATTTAGATAACTGAGGTTATTAGTGCAGAAAATCAGTGCCAGTTGTTATGTTTGGAGCCTTTCCATGCTATGTTCATTAAAGTCTCACTGTGGTGGATTTTTTCGGTAAAATCTTAGAGGCATTTTATATCAATAAACCATAGAAAGCTTTTTAAGATTAAAATTAATATTATTGAGGTTCTTTTACTATCAGTCTAATTCCTGAAGGCTCTTTTAACCATAAGAAAACCTTACCAATCTAAACTTACTGTGAGCCACAGAAAAGAAGTAGCCAAATTACAAGCACGCAGTGCATTTCAAAGTATGATTTACAAAATTGTTACTGTCTTAATAGCCTGAAATGCTAAAAAAACACCAGTAATGTTGTGGTGAACCTTTAGGACAGAGAATGCAAACTGTAGTGTTATAGACAGAAAATGTCTTAACAATGACACAACTGTTACAGGACAGGGATGAGTTTTCCTTGGCCTTTACTAAAGGCTTATGCTTTCCCCACTGTGTAAAACATCAAGAAGCACATGATGAATAAAATCCATTCATATGGTTCATGATTCCTCACAACCTCAAAAATTGGACTTGATATTGCTGTTTTATCATATTTAGTAGAGAGATGCTCCAGTACTGACAGCAGTGCAAATGCAATTACATCTCCCATTGTCTGTTCCGCTGCTGCTCCTTATTAGGCACTTTCCCAATGGAGTCTGGCAATGTAGTTTTTGATGTGGTAAATGAAATCATAAAATCACAGAATGGTTTTAATCAGAAGTGGTCATCTAGTTCAACCTTCACTCAACACAAATCCAACAGAATCGGGTGATACTGGGCCTTCTTTAATCAAGTTTTACATTTCTGCAGAGAAGGAATTTGTTTCCTATTTAATTGGGATTTTCATTGGGTTCATTTCTTCTTGTCCCATTGCCACCTGCCCCTGAGATGATTCAGGCTGTTTCCTCTGCTGAGCCTCTTAAGGCTCCACAAACTCAGCTCTCAGCATCCCCTGACGCAGCATGTGCTGAGCTTCAGTCCTCTGACTGATTTGGTAACCCTGTACCAGACTTAGGTCCATCCAGTGAGCTTGACTGGGCTATGACAGAGGGAGATTAAACACTGCTGTGTAGGAGTGAGAATGGGAGGAGACATGGAGAAGAACTTACTCTTTCCAGGTTTCATAAAAATAGGAAGAAACTCTGGAGATGCTACATCCAGACTAGGGGGGATGCTGGGCAATTGAGTGAAGGAACTTCTCTGCTCTGCAAGGACACCACTTATATCAACATGTGCCAATGACTACTTAATTTGTTAAAAGCAAAAGAGAAGAGTTTGTGGAGTGCTCTTTGGCATGAGAGAGTGGCTCAGAAATGTGAGGAGTTCTTGAGAAAAGAGAAGGACAGGGTTCAGAGGGGAGGACGGATTGAGAGCTTCAAGGGATATGCACCCTGATTCACCAGTTTTGATGAAGCCTGAGAGGCTTGTGTACAGTTTTGGGGTGATGAATGAACCTGATTGCCCCAGGTGGGTAACAGAAATGGATGAGGATGTGCAATGGACAATAAAAGTCACCAGCATGGACTGCTGGAAGACATAATCTAAAGTTACTTTTGGCCTCTAAACTTCCCCTGTTCAAACACAACACCGAAAGCATCACCAGGATCAGGATAAGAGCCACATGAGAGGGGAAATGTCTCCTTGTCAAACTCATTTTCCTTGAGCCCAACTACTGGATTGTGACAATGATGCTCAAGATCCTGTTGTCACAAAGAGGAAACATTTCTCCCATGGCCTCAGGTCAACTGCAGGTTCAACCAGAGTCCTAAGCTCCCCTTCAGTGCTCTTTTCTGTGCTTGCAGGGCAAGCACAGTGCTTCAGGCTTTGTATTTTGCACTTCTAACGCATCTGCTTTGATGGTGCTTTAAGGACAATACAGTCAAACCTGTGCTGGTAGCTAAACTTTATTTTGCCAGCTGAGAGACTACCTTTAACACGCATGACATAAGTCGCGCATAGACAAGGAGCCAGCCATGGCCTGTAGGTTTGGACTTTCAAACAGACCTAACACAAAATGCACTAGAGGCTGACAGTGGTAGAAGTTCTTGGAATCTTGGTCTGTGTTCCCCAGGTCTGTCTCCCTGCTCATCCTCCCTGCCAGGTTGCCTCAAGCAGCATGACAAAACCTTCTGTTTTTTTCTTAAGGTAGCTATAGATAAACATGTTCCTGATACCTATCACTGCAGGGTGTTTAGGTGGTTGAAAGTGCTCTGCAATTCTTTGAGCCTCTGTCTGCCAACTCTCAGCCCTGGTCCCTGTATTTGCAGCTGGTGCAGGAGAGGAGATGCCATCTTAATTCAATGTGGGTGTTGCCTCAAGCTTTCTTGAGTAAATGCTGGCCATTTGCTCCTTGTATCAAACTCTACTGTTCTTTTTCTTGCATGATTGTTGAACAGGTCTCCATGAGATGCAGCTTTCCTGTAAGAAGTGTCCTCAGATAGTGTGGTAAAGCTCACACAGACTCTCCTAGGATGATAGATGGGGTGATATCACCATGTATAACCCCGTTATTGTTTAGACTGACAATCTCTCTCCCTTCTTGATATTTTTTTTTCTTTTTAATTTAAGTACTGGTTGAATACCCTTGAAAACTCCAGTATCCAAAACATTTTTGGGAAAAGCCATGTTACTACTGTTCTCTAAGGGCAGGACCACTGCTGGAGGTAGTGACTTCTTCCCGTTTAGAAGCTCCATGATATTCCACAAGGAATGAAGGGCTAAAAAGAGGTGCCCCTATTGACTTGCTATCAGTGCCTGCCAGTGCATGTAAGTAGCAGTGCAGGCCCTCACACATTCACCAGAATTGCTCCTTCTATATGACTCAGGAAGCGTTATTTTAATTAAAGCATGTTGATGAGGTTTGAGGTGTAAAATCTGACCATCAAAATGGAAGGATTAATTCCTTTTCATTTACCTTGTGTGGGCTTCAGGACATCTGAAACCTTAAGGACCACATTTTGATTGCTGTCTATTTTAAATGGGAAACTTGCAGGTTTGCACTTCAGTGAAAATGACCCAGTTGTGCATTTCTCCTTTCACAATCAGCAGAACCACAGCTGCTCTATGCCTTTGTGAAGCACATTCCTTCTTGTCTCTTAGCTTCTCTCCTAGCAGCTGGCTTGTGGGTGTGTGTATATTAAAAAAAAATCACTTAAATGTGAAAAAAGCAGATTGATTTTGTTAAAGGAAAAGAATTCTTTATGGATTTTTCTTTCTCACTCTCTCCTAACTAAAAGGTGTGTAGAGGTGAGAAAGGCCCATCCTTGCAATCACAGCAGGATGTTGGGATGGCTCCTTGCTTACCCTGGAAGGTCCTGTATGCATGCCAAAGCATTGTGTAGCCAACCAGCTTGTGAAAAATCAGTTATGCAATCTCTGCCATGACATCACTGCCAGCGAAAAAGGCAGCCCCCATTTACAGAACAAAAGTGTGTTAACTGGCTACTGAGATGTAGGCAGATTTTTGTCTCTTTGAGTTCCTCTCAGCACTTATTAGATATGAGAAAATCTGTGCAGTAGTTTACACTGATCTTCCTGTAAAATTATGTTGTTTTATTTTTCAGGCAGTTTCCAGTCTCCCCCAGTTAAATCAGCACTTTTACTGTGATACGTGTCCTGCTTAAGAGATGAGGGTTTTTCCTATTTGATTAATGTAATTTCATTTTGGCTTTGAATTTTTAAACAAGTGTAATAAATTGTGACAAAGTGCAGTGTTCACTCAACATCTGGATACTTTTGTACATTTCTTAACTCATTATGATAGTTAATACAAATTTACTATGTTTCTGAGAATCTTAAAGGCCATCTGCATTACTATAATTTCTTACCTGCAATTAAATGAGGATTTTAAAAAATCTTTTTTCCCAGCTAGGGTTACAGGTGTTTGATATTACAAATGTTGGGATGACTTTGGCTCAGGGTGGGCTCCTGAAGCTTCCGTATGTTCCTGTAGTGGCTGTGTCCTGCAGACCCTTCCCATGGTCCCATCACAGTATCTGCCTCTCTGCTCCCAGTAGTGAGGCATCTCCAGCTGGCAGCTGTGCAGGGCTGTGCCAAATCCTTCTGGGATTTTGGTCAGACTTAGGCACTTGAATCTGCTCTGTTTGTCCTCTTAGATCTGCACATGAACACAGCACTCTGAATGAAGAAAGGTCACTGCTATTTGCAATTCCCTCTGAAACTAATTATTATGGCTGTTTTCATAGAATCATAAAATTGTTTAGGTTGGAAAAGACCTTTAAGATTATCATGTCTAAGCATTAGCCCAGTACTGCCAAGTCTACCACTAAACCATATGCCTCAATGTCTCATCTACACATATTTTAAATACCTCCAGGGATGTTGATTGCCCCACTTCCCTAGGCAGCCTGCTTCCAATGTATGAACATCCTTCTGGTGAAGAAATTTTTGCCACTATCCAATCTAAACTTGCTGTGGTACAACTTGAGGCCATTTCCTCTCGTCCAGCCACTTGTTACCTGGGAGAAGAGGCTGACCTCTAGCTCATTACAATATTCTTTCAGAAAGCTGTAGAGAGTGATAAGATCTTTCTTTAGCTAAATGACCCCAGCTCCCCAGTTACTCCTCATCAGACTTGTGCTCCAAACCCCTCCCCAGCTCCATTGCGCTTCTCTGGACACACTCTGTGAGAACACTGGGGGAAATGGTTCAGAAGCTTTACTAAAGTCCAGGCAGAGGACATCCACAGCCTTTCCCTCATTCACTACGTGGGTCGACCTGTCACAGAATTATATGAAGTTGGTGAAGCAGGGTCTGACTTTCACAAACCCGTGCTGGCTGTGCCTGACCTCCTGTCCATGTTGCATGATGGCACTCAAGGTTATCTGCTCCATGACTTTTCCCAGCACCGCAGTCAGGTTGACAAACTTGTAGTCTCCCAAATCCTCATTCTATTCATTCTTGTAGAGGGGTGTCACCTCAGCTAACCTCCAGTCTACTGGGACCTCCCTGGTTAGCTAGGACTGCTGGTACATGATGGCAAGTGTCTCACTGAGCTATTCTGGCAGCTCCCTTAGTACTCTTGGATAGATTTTATTTTCTGTGCTCTTGTAGGACCTCATTGCAATGTTTTGTAAGCATTTGTTAAAACCATAAAATACATATATAACAGTTTTTTGTACCAGCTGAAGCCCTGAGTGTTTGAAGCCATTTGCTTGGAGTGGGGGCACCTTTTGTCCACAGATATGGAGGACTTCTTTCAGGAGTAGTGCTTAGCAAACAATCAAGTCTCTGAGCCTGTACTGCTAAGTAGCTCATAGTACTGTTTAAAGGTCCAGACAGTTCCTAAACCATAACAGAAATAGATACAATAAATTCCTTCAAAATCATGAGGACTCTCCTTTTCCAGAAAACACAGTGAGGTCACTTGGTCTTCATTGTCCTGTCTGTTTTGACTGCTCTATATCTACGGTCAAATCTAAACTAGGGCTATTAAACTCATCACTAAAAATTAGTAGCAAGGAAATAAATTAAAAATCCAAGTACTCCAGAAAACGATGGTTCCCATTTCAAAGACTAGGCACATGCACCTGTTTCCCAGAACATGTGCTTCAGGCAGACAAACTAGATGAAGTGGACAAAGTGGACAGGGGCAGAATTTATCTTGGAGATGCTACTGTCCTGAAACAGAAGACTAATGTTAGGTCTATGAACTAACTGGATTCTGGACTAGGTCCAGAATAGAGCACCCTCCTCACTGGCGTGTGGCAGTGATCCTGAGACCAGCCTCCCCCAAGGAAGAACTACTCTTTATGAATCACTCTCTTAATGTCAGCTGGGCTGTTGCTTTCCCCCACATGATGTTTAGTAAGAGCTGTGTAGAACATGTGTAGAGTTGTTGGATGACTACATATTCCTTAGTTTAAACCTGCTTCTTATTCTTTCAAGTGTCCCTGAGGGTGATTGCTTCTCTCTTTTTTTTATGAGTCATCGCTTCATCTTTTGCGTAAGTGAAAGGCAGGTTGACTCAACTCAACCTTTTCACAGCCCTGATAATATATTGATTAATTCTTGTTTTCAGGCTAGAAAGACCCATGGTCATAAGAAAAACAAGAGAAAATTCTCTCTCTTTTTTTTTTTTTTTTCCTCCATAAGCCTTAAGTAGACTTCATTGAATTTCACAGAGGTATAAAACAAACATGGCTTTGTGCTTCTGGTTTGACTATTAGACAAATATTCATCTTGAATATCTAAAAGAATGTTGCACTCAGAACAAAAGAAAAAGGGAGTAGTTTTTTGTAGCCAGCAAATACTTGCTGCACATGAGCATTATGTATTTTATTGCAAGGTGAGTTAGAGGTACAGAAAAGGTTTTTAAAGTAAAATATCTGAATTTGCCTGATTGTTCCCAGGTAGACCCCCTGAGCAGTGCCCTGTGATATTCACACAAATTTAGCAACTTCAAAAAAGAAGGATAATGAACTGTCGTGAGCTGGTTGGTACTGACAGGAGGAGCACTTTCGGCATTAAAACTGTTGCAGGGGAAAATCTTCTGAGCCCTGTGCTAGAAATGCACTGATAGCAGTTTTCCCTTGGATCTTACCATACTGGCCAGGACTGAGTTGCAGTTCTGGGGACTTCTGAGGGGAAAAAACTCACAAATAAGCTGAATGTGAGGGACTGTGACTTTGCTGGAAGTCTGCAGTGTGAAGATTGAATAGCCTGGTCAGAAAAAGATGGAGATTTGGGAATGATTGAAAGAAGTAGTGCAAGCTGTTCCTCTGGAGGGAATTCTGAGTTACGTTTGCTGAAGCTGTTACCTTCCCAGAAATCCTGTTTAAAATAAAGTTGTACATACTTGATCTCGCACATTATGATTTATATGAGATATGCACAAAGAATGCATGCTAAATTTCTTTGACTGTATATGGATATATGTTCTAATGCTATCTTTTGATGATGACAGAAAATTAAAAAGTGCTGTTTTTAGATTCACCCACAGTTAAAATAATACAGTGCAAACTGGAGTTACTGACAAAATAGATTAGTTACTTTTTTCAACCAAGAAAGCAATTAAAGGCTTCACTGAAAAATGAGTGTTTCCTTTTGTGGTCCATGATTTCTCAAACAATTTAATGTCAAAATGCTTTTCATAGCTTGTTACTAAATAGTTGAAAGAGAAATCATCCATTATGTGTCTATTTTAAAGACAACAATGAAGCTGCAGAAAGAGAATTAATATTTACTTTCACCCAACTGCTTTTCTCGCATCATGAAAACATCTCAATGAGCAACACATCATTTTACCTTGAAAGCTTTGCATCATAGAACCATAGAACAGTCTATCTTGTGTTGGAAGGGACCTTTAAAGGTTGTCTAGTCCAACCCTTGGCAATGAGCATCACGCTTTTTGATTGTTCTTTTTGTTGTCTACCAAGGGAGTTCTACAATTACCAGGAGCTCTCCCTTATTTTCTTAACACGAATACATAGAAATGTTAAGGCATGTCACCTCTACAAAGTCATCGAAGGGTGAAGGGTTATGAAATTGGTTTTCAAATGTGAAAGATAGTAAGTTATGCAAAGACTTCCTGGTTGACATTAAAAAATTAAATTTATATAAAATTTCAAGTTATTATAAAGGGGTAACGATGAAGAGAAATAAGTAGCTAAATACCATTTAAATTTATTTCTCACTACATTCCAATGTTGAGGATGCATCTTTAAAACGAGAATCAACAATTCCCATATACCTCCAAATTTATGACTTAATCTGTTAAATTAAGAATAAATTACTATGGTGAATTACTAAGAAGCCAAAGACCTGTGACTCAGTGATTTTTTTTGGGGTGGGAGGGCTGGCAGGGTGGAACCCAACCAAAAAAGAAAAGAAAAAAACCTGCCAGCTCTGTAGGAAGGCAGAGAAAGAGGTTTATATGTCGTGTTGGGGTTGAGGGAAATATATGAGCGTCTGTCACCAGAGTTGTCTTAAAAGAAGGTGCACTGTTTGATCTTTGAAGAATAGCTATCTCAGTATCAGTAAGCTCACCAAGACTGTGACACTTCTATAGACCTTCATCCTTGAATTCAACAGCAGAATAATTAGTTTTCTTGTGTAAACAGGAGTTCGTACACTGCAGAAATCTGCTACATGTTGTTTCTAAGGCCAGTCTTTCAATCACACAATTTCATCTGTATGCATGAATGCTTTTATTAACAGATTTAAAAAGAGGTATTGAAATAAACAATATGTTAAATTGATGCTAAGTGCAGTTTTAAACAGCCTTCATCCCAACTGTACCCATTGCTTTGTGATTTCTGTACTTTTTCTCCACAGACACTATCTTTTTAGTGAGTGCCTCTTTGGTAAAAAGAGCTGGAGATAGTTAGATCTGAGGGCAGGGTATCCTTATATACTGTCTAGACAGATAAAACCCCAGTTTCATTTTATAACTTTATAACATTTTATTAACTTAGAAGACTTAACTGAGATATCTAGGCAGACTCAACCTAGGTCAATAGAGAAAGCACATCTCAGAGATGAAGAGAGATGTCATGCACCATAGTTCATGCTTTTCTGAAAGTGGATGAAACACAAACTACTTATCTGTACATTAAGAAGTTAATACACTACTATCTGTGGCACAAAGTTTGATTCATATATATTAATTTATTAAAGATGTCTATTCAGCCAACATTTTTACAGTTGAGTGGGGGGCAAAAAACTCCATCCAAATGGTTCTGAAAATCACAGTGTAGTGGAAGATGCCCTCATGAGGATGTTTAAGTTGAAAAGTGGCTTTGTCCAAGAAAAAAGGATGCATGTTTAAGCAGCCTTCCATCAACCTGACCTCTAGATATGCAACCAGTGTTTCAGGTGTGGGCATCACAAGATGCTCTTCTTCAAAACATTCTGGTCTTACATGCACATGGGCACAACATCTGAGAGGCAGCTGTCATCATAGGATAAATGTCTGTTCTTTATCAGCATGTACATGCTTGTTTATTCATGTCTTTAAAGTAAATCAGCTTAGCATAGTATTAAAAACAGAAAGACGAAAAGGTAAGAAGCAAACTGAGGCAGAGAATGCCAGCTCAGCCAGATTTACTAGCAAATCCAAAGCACCCAACAAAACAAATACACATCAAACTGTGCCTCAGCAACAAAAGGAAATGAAGCCAAACAGCCTGTGCAGTTTTGCCAGTCACTGCTTTCATGGCTAACAGCAGCACAAGACCTTACAAGACATATGAGAAAACATCAATCAGGGAAAAAAAGAATCCCAGTCTCAACACCGTGCACTTCACATAAGGGAAAGCTATTAAGGTGTGCCTGAATGTTCTGCACTTGAAAGTAATATGTTTCTAGAAATGTATGTTTTATAGCCCTTGATCTTGAAGCATCACTAGGTGTTACATTCAGATAATTTCTTCACCCTACTGGAGGGGCTGCTGACATTACAACAGATTGAGCATGGAGATCTGGCTAATTTTTCTGAAAGACATACACTTTCCTGTGCAATACAGCTGAAAGCAGCAGTTACACAGGGCTAGGAGGGGAACAAAGAGCTGCCAGAGCCCAAGAGCTGACAAGATGGACAGGAACCAAGGTCAGCATAGTGCAAATCCATGCTTTGATCTAGTACCAGATGCCTCATGAGGAAGGCAACAAAAAACAGCACATTCCAAGTATGGTATACTTTTCACCTGGAAATGTTTCTTCCACTGGCAGTGGAAACTGCAAATTTGTGTAGTTAGGAGTCCCCTTAGCCACAGAAATAGGGAGGACTTCCAAATCACCTTGCCATTAGTTTGTGATAATACCAGGTTTCTTTGTCTAAAAGCTACAAGTCTTCAAATAATTGTAAATTCTTCACCACATATTCTAGTCTTTTGTGTTGTGGCACAAGAAGAATCTTGCTGAAGTACCTGTGGAGGGTTCAAGACACAATGCTTTTCAAAGAACAAAATATAACATTTGATTAATAATGAAACTAAGGTAAAAACAGTATGTGTCAAGAAGGATTTTCAAGGAAAAATTGTATTCTGTCTTGATAGTAGATACAGCTGATTCATAGGTGACCAATGGAGAATCTGCAGTTGTTTAATGTCTTAATTTAGGTATTCTCAGTATCTCTTACTAAGTTTGGAATATTTTTTAGATTTTGCCTTCCATGATTTGTACAGCAGTATGCATCTTGTCAGTGATAGCTGTGATGATGTTTAGAGGAAGCAGTTTATTTTTCTCATGGATTTAGTTCAGTTTTGATGGCAGTTATTTTCTCACAAAGATGCTGGCTTTGCTGGAACTTGTTCAACTGAAGTTTGTGTTTTGTTTAGGCACATTCTATATTTACTTTTTCTTGTTACTGTTGTTGCAATTTTTAGGACAGACCATTTTTTCTAACTTTTGGACTTTTTAAATGTATGTACATAAACAGACAAACATAGAAATATTCAACATGAATTACATACATTGGTAATGATCCTTGCATAGTATTTCCAAGAGAAGGCATACTGGATATTTCATTAGACTGTATTACAGACACCAGTTAAAAATGGTTTTCAGCATTTTTTATTTAATTTAGCCTTTATGTAACTTCAGGACACATGACTGAAAAGCCTTATGTTAAAGGCTGCATCCTGCCAGCAGCAGAAGCCATTCGGTATCCTCTGAATTTCTTTGGAATTGCAAGTATGAGCCATAGTCATCACCTACTGGCATCCCACACCATAAACCCACAAACCAGAAGGGGCCCCTGTGGCTCTGCTCTGATGTGAAAGTCTGGAACATTTCTGGTGGTGAGTTGAACCAGTGCAGAGTGGGACAATCACATCCCTGGAATGTCTGGCAATGTCCTGATGCACCCCAGGACATAATTGGTTAAGTATTTGTATTCACCATTAAAATCAGGCAGGCTATTAAATGATTGCCTTGTCTCAGTTTCATAACTCAGTGGTTATGGTTTGGAAATAGTACAAATATATCTCCTGCTGTGTGCTGTGCTATGATTAAGTGGTGAGGTAACCCAGAGGTGAGCAACCCTGTGTTGCAGAGCCAGAGGAGGTACAGCCATCATACTGGTGGGTGAAAAAGCTCTATTTCAGCCTGATGTCTGGTCTTTGGTGTGAGTTTTTTTGCCTTTGATTCTTGTGTGGAGATGAAAGATTCTTGTGCTTTAGAGGCTAGCTTAATTCTCTGGGATGTAGAAGTGCTTTCATGGTCTGCATTGCCACACCACAGGGAAGACAAGTTGTGGAAGATGAGACTGACTGAATATAATGCAGTGAAAAAAAGAGACTGACAGTGCTTGAGGGAGGTGGGGCCTGATCTGCAGGTTGCAGGATGGATATAGTATGGGATGCAAAATGATAGGAGCTTTCAGGTCTTTTCACAAACTATCCTGAAATTGCCTCAGTTATTATAATGCAAGCCTTTTAATTGTATGTCTTGGTAAACATTTTCAATCTCTAGAGAGAAAATATATTTCTTTTAAATAGGAGAAAATCCTTTATAAGTGTGAAATTATGTTTTCTGAAAGTTCTGTTTTCTGCTCCTCTCTGCTGCCTGGTGAGATGGTAGTATTGGGAAGGGGCAAGGTGCTTGCACTGGAGCAGGGGCTTTCCTCCTCCTCTGTTCCACGAGCAGTCAGCTGTGATGGGGTGACTTTGTGCCCTCTTAGGGGTGCAATCCAGAGCAAAGGGAAGGAGGGACAAGACGAGGAGTGTAACACTGCCTGGCTGCAGCTCATTGCATCTTCGCCTGCCTTGTACTGGCAGCCTGGCACTGCTTAAGGCTGTCCTCAAATCTGCTCTTGTGCTTCTGCTCTCATGTTGGCATCAGGAGAGGAAGGCCAGAACAGTGCCCCAAACCATCTCTGTCTCTGATTTCTCCTGGGGTTTCATCAGCTCAAACCCCTTGTGAGGATACCCTCCAGGGCTTCCTGAGACTCATGATGGCCATGACTCTTGTACTGAAGCCAACAAAGCTCTGATGCTCAGGCTTCTGGTTTTTTATTCTTATGGTAAATTACTGATATAGAAGATGCTGAATAATTCACTGGATTGGCTTCAAACATCACTAGAAATTAAAGATTAGTTAATTCCACATGATTTTGGCTTTCCTCCTTTGTTTCAGAATTGCCCAAGCTGACATAGAAGAGTGGGCAGGTACCTGGGGCTGTGATGGGGTTTGGGTCAGAGTGGTTGGTACCTGTAGGAAGGACTGTGCAGCAAGGACTGGCCAGGTGCTCCATTGTGCTGCTGTAGGGCCTGTGGGTGGGCATCAAGCCCACAATGGAAATGATCTAGGTTAAAAATAGAAGAACTTTCTGCCAGAAGACTTTTCCCTAACCCCTGTCTTTTCATGGTTCCTGTTTACAGTGTGGTCCCACAGACATTATCCCATATTGAGGAAAGTGAGTTGCAGCACAAAGGTGGGAAGAGGTAGGAGCTTCCTAAGCCCTTTGTTTTGTTTTGTTTTGTTTTGTGTTTTTGTTTTGTTTTGGTTTGGTTTGGTTTGGTCCAGTTTTGTGGAGGAGGGTTATATTTGTTTGGTTTGGTGGTTTTTTTGTCAAAGAGGAGTACATTAGTTAATTTTACCTCAGTCTGAGGAAACAGGCTAGTGTCAAACACTGCAGCTTGCAGCAGGTCTCCTACTCCTTTAAACCTTGTACAATCATTGACACCAATCTCAAGGGAGTATTAAATAAAAGTGTGGTGTGTGTGGTTTAACTGATTACATAAGGACAAATCAAATGAAAATCAAACCCAAAGTTACCTCCTCACTCTTCCTGGGACCTTGCTTAGAAAAATCAGAGTAGATTATTTTTTTTTTTTTGAGAGAGATTGTCAAAATTTTACATACCTTGCAAAATGGAAGATTGGTAAAATCCTCCATCTTGAACTAGAGAGATGTACTGTCTTCAGCAGGGATGCCTTCATAATCTTTTCTGTGCAAAGCAACAGCGATTTGCAAGTGCGTGTTTATTTTCTCTTACCAAGGACAGATAGCCCACATTTTTACATTTGTAATGGTGAAGAAAAGGCTAAACAAATGAAGGAGAAATTGTCCATCTAGCAAAACTACTGGTCCAGACATGCTGGAATAGGAAATGGAGCTGGGGAAGACTGGTTGCAATAACAGCCTTGGGTTCAAGACAGACTTGCCTTTTGGACTGATTTATGGCCCATTAAAGACACGGTTATTCAGAGTGCAGTTGGCTAGTGTCTAGTTCCAGGTGATAGTGTGAGTTAATGAAACAGTTAAAAAATTTCCATGTGCTTTTCCAGCACATCTTCCCCTGCCAGGGGTCCTTACAGTTGACAAGGTTGTTTGCAATGGGCAAGGACAATTTCTCAGGCTGTGGGTAATGAGGCTCTCAAGATTTTCTCTGCCTTGAGCTGCAGATCTGACTGTGGGGAGGTTGAGGATGTGAAGTTGCTGACTAATGACATTTTCAGCTAGAGATGCATCTCCAACATGTGTTTTTTTTAAAAGCCCAAACATTTATTTATTCATTCCTTTACTATGTGATAATGTAAGCAGTTAATGTTGAACTTCAAAGGCACTTTCATGCTTTAAGAGAGAGGTGTCAGATAACGCTGTAGAGAGGTGTTTTTCCATCTGTTTGTACTTTGTTTATTTTTATGTTACTTTTTGGGGGCTTTTTCCTTTTTTTTATGTAATCCAGTCTTTTTCTGAACTGATTAGTTCAGAACTGCAGGATCTGTTGCTACATACCCTGTGTCTTTGGAGGCTACTTCTCTGAATCCTTCTACTGTAGTGAAAAGCTGAAAGGAAAGTCTCACCAATAGCAAAGTAAGTATCCACCTGAGGTAACCTCTGCAGGGGGAGCAGCTCAGAGCATAGCACAATCCAAAGAGTCCTGGGAGGAGGGATACAGTGTGATGCTGGTAGTGCTGTCACAGGGGCATGCACTGTGTTTTGTTATATGGGGAACACCCCACAGCAATCTCTGTTCCTCAGAAAAGTTGTCCCTTTCCATGCTGCCATCTAACAAATGCCCAGGAGGAGACTGTTAGTTAATGCTGATTGTCTGTGATTGGGACCACAGGATCCAAGTGCTGGGGAAGCCTGTAAAGGAGGTGTGAGGCAGGTGGTTATTTCTTCCAACCTTCCCCTATGCTGTTGTCATACCTGGGTCTGACATATGAAAATCTCTGGTGTTAGTCTTCCTTATATTTTACTGTTTTACTGTTCTTACTGCTACATAGTTTCCCCTCAGTTGTTCATTTGACTTTTTATATTGAGAGTTAAATCCATTTGTTTTAATTTGTCCAGCCCAATGCAGATATGGATAAATTATTGTTCTTTTTAACTTTGCAGCACCTATTTACATATTTGAGAGCTTTATTATATTTCTCTCAGCCTTCTCTCCAGGCTAAGCAATCCCACTGCATCCAGTTTTTCTTCATATGACATGATTTATAGAACTGTGACCATTCATAGTGCTCTGTCTGTTCACCTCCTCCTGAATCACAGTGCCCATGACCTTCTGCATCTTCAAGCTGCAGTTCTGTTTTATAATTGAGCATGGTGATGCCTTTTTCACTACAGAAAGGAAGGACATTGCTGAGTCAAGTCCAGCTCTTGCTCTGCACTACTCCTAGCATCACTCCAGCACAGTGACTGTGGTGTAATTAATTAATGGTTTCACATTTTGTATTTCCTGATGACTATTCCTGACTGGGTAAAGCAACTTGCATTTTCTTCCAGAAGGGCACATTTTTTGTCAAAAAAATCTGACCTTCATCCTCTGCTGTGATGTTACTGAGGAAGAATGTCCTGTTTAACCTTTCTGCAAATCAATTAACATTGTTTGTCAGTGTACTTGGGGTATAAGGGAGACACTTCCCTGGGGTTGACTACTTTGGTCCTGCCCAGTTGTGAGGTTTTTGGACAGTGCTAAGGTCCTTTGGGAATCTGCAGTGTGCCACAGGGTAACTGCTCACCAACTGCACGCTGTGCTGTCAATCACTGCTAGTCACCACAGTATTTACTACCCAATCTGTCTTGCAATAGACCTTAGCCAGTTACTTTACAGTCAAAAGACAGAAGTAAGTGTCCTCCAGACAGCAGGCGACAATGAATGCCTCCTGAGGCAGGCACATAAATCACATCAGCTGAATCATCCTCTCAAAGTGCCTGTCCCTCAGAACTGACTTCAAATAGAGCACGTTGTGACTGTCTCAGACATAGTCATGGCACAGATGAATCCTAGCCCATCTTTTTGGTGGTCATTTTACTCAGTAGAGTGAACAAGGTTTGTGAAGAGCCTCATTTTCCAGAGACCTGTGAAGAAGACTCTGTTTCTGGCTGTGTAAACAAAATTAATGTAATAAACTATCAGCTGGGGGAAACTACAGCTTTCATTCAAATCTGTGACTGTAGTATTGATATCAATGCATCTGTTAGTTCTCTTTAGTCTGAAAAAAGGTAGTCTGTTCAGTGGAATAACCATCAAAGTATTTCTGTGGACTCCAGAGACTAGTATTCAAGCAAAAGAAAGACACATTTTCAGACAAGGAGAGAAAACTGCTTCATGAACAACATTGTATTTGGTTCTTTGATGTTTATTCAGTAAAACCAAGTTGTATTAGTGTAGCTCACTGCTCTTGTTGATATATTCAGTGCATTTCCCTGGTATGCATTCTGTACTTAGGAATGGAAATCACTCAGTAACACTCTAATTCATCATGAATGTTCTGATTTCAATGTAATGGCTCATGAACTATGTTAATGTACATATAATAATGCAATAATACCATAATGATAGAACATATTTATATGTGTGTGTGTGTGTGTATCTCCCTCAGAGCCTTTCCTACACCGAAATTTTCATACCTCTGCAGTATTGTTGTGCTGGAGTAATCCTGCTGGGAAATTCTCAGGCACTGTCTCACTGACAGTGTACATTTTTCCTTGCTGATGCACTCACTATTCACTGACCATAACAGCAGTAAGCCTTCCACACAACACAATTCACTAGAGACTTGTTTTCCTTTTGTGATGAATTCTTCAGGACTCTAGAAGCTGCAAGAAGAGATTGCCTTGAAACTTAGTTTTCTTTTTGTCAGAGGGTTGTGCCTACCCTACTAATAGCAGTCAGTATCATCAGATTTCCAGATCTGTCTATATTCTTTCCTCATGCTACTGGGAGATGAGAGACCCCATGAAACAGCAGAAATGAAAATGCTTATTTGTAATATTCATAAAGCTATATATAAAAAAAATACTTTTTCTTCTGGGGGATAACTGACTAATTTGAGGACAGAAAAACTCTCCATAGGGTAAACTGAAATTGTTCCTGAGCACTAGTAATGTTGTTATGCTTTTGTGTTTTTAGAGAGCTTAAAGACCCTGTGACACAAGGTACTCTATAACCATTAGGTGTTGCCATTGATTTCTACAGGGATGATGCATCAGTTAGCAAAGCTTCATCTATCACAACTGTAAGATATTTCAAATTGTAGCATGTGAAGTGTAAAGGCTTGAATCTATTTGTTATCCAGATCTTGTACAGTGACTGCAAAATCCTCTTTGACCTTGAAAATCCCTGAGTTTGGGGTTTCCAACCAAGGTTGGAGGATATGCGGGTGGGATAGTAGTCCTTGTGAAAACTTGCACTGTTCAGTGCCTGATGATAAGATCATTTCATCAAGAAGAAGAAGTCACTGATACCTGATATCTTTGTTGTCATGTAAAACAACAAGGGAGAACAACAGCCCATAGAGGTGATTAACTTTCCCTGCTCCCCAAGGGCTGCCTGCTCACAAGCAAGGTCAAAGGCAGATGGTAGCACAGCCTGAGAAAGCTGACCTTGTCACTGCTCGACCTGTGTCTGTATGGTAGATAAATGTATGTTTGGGAATGCCGTGCTTTGTGTTCTCCACTGAAGCATGCCTACTGTTCACATTTGATCCTGGGAAACTGGCTCTAGGTGGCTCTGCTTGAACAGGGTGGTTGGACTGGATAACCCCCAGAGGTTCCTTCCAATCTCAGATCATCTGTGCTTATACCTTAAAACCACACAAGCTCCTTACCAATTTCTCCCTGAATTGGGAGAATTTTGATTCAAAGCCTAGTAAGTGTTTCTTCCAGCATCAGCCTGGGATTATACCACACTGTGTTTGTATGCTGACAATGTGCACATCTGGTAAGTGTCATGTTGCTTATGGCACCATGGCTTTTACTGAATGTGTGACAAATGCACTACAATATGAAACACTGCAAACCACATAGTGATTATCAGCTAAAATGTTTTCAATGATGTTATCTTTGCTTTTTATCTGTGCTTGTTCATTTTCAAAATGCAATCATTTGCAATTGGCCTGCCTATTGTTAGTTCAAGTTCGTTCTGTTGAATATTGAACTCAAATAATTTGAGAGTGTTATTCAATATGATGCCTGGTTTATTAGTTTCATTTTAATGTTTTGGAAATCTGCATAGAGAGCTTAGTCTTAGTGGCCATTACAGGGGAAGATCAGTTTCCAAGCCAGCTGCAGTGCTGCAATCTACATTTTCTGACAAAATGATAGAAAAACAATTTAGGAATATATATAGCTTGTCAATCTGTGCTTTTTCTAGTCTATGATGTGAAGGGTCTTGTAAAGAATGAACTCATCACGTATCAGCTGGTATAAACAGGTCATGCTACATTCCATGAATTTAAGATTGTGTGTCATTTTCATTTCTTTTTTCTGTATTTTGAGTGCATCCCTGAAGTTTAAGCACAAAAAAAAAACTAGTTGAAAAACCTAGTGGATTTATCACCCAGCAGGTATTTGGTGATAGCTCTTGCCACAGGGATTATGACTCTTCTCTTGTCACTTTCTCCTTGAGCACAAGCTACACAGCCTGGGAATTTAAAACACCAGCTAATGAGGGATTAGAGGCATGTAATTTTTAGAACCCTTGTACTGTCAGGAGGAAAAAATAATAGTAGGTTTCCTCTGTCATTCACACCAACCTGATATAAATTAGCTGGAGAGACTACAGTGAAGGACACTTCAGTTTAAAACTCTTATTTTCATGTCAACTACATGGCATTTCCTGGCAAACCTCTTTGTCTCCCGTGAGGAATGACAAGACACATTAAGCTCTAGAGGTGGCTGAGAGGATGCTTTATTGCTTTTTGGACTGCAGTCTAAGGTGCAGTACAAAGTATTGTCTGGATATGCACCATTGTGCTTGTTAAATTGAGGGCTTTAGGCTCTTCCTATGCAGAGCTCCTTGGTGGTCAGAACTGCAGATTTTGGTGTTTGCGGTTCCAGCTGTCTTGGTTTGTCCTAACCTCCAACACCAGCTTATCCTAAAAGGGTCTTAGAGATATACCTTGCCGAAAAGCAAAGGAGATGGCAAAAAGAGACAGCTCTGGCCAGAGTTGAGCAGATTGAGTACAGCTGTTTCGACCCACACCCCTGTGAAGTTAACTCTTCGTGTTTCCAGGATGGGGGGAGAGGTGAGTAACTGTGCTTCTGAAAACATGGTCTAAGGCTCCTGTTATTTATTGTGTGTTTTCCCAGGGCTCTCTTTAGAGAACTGATGTGAAAAGTTATGGAGAGGTTTAGACATAGTGAGAGTTAAAGTGCATAAAATCATGAAGACAGTATTTTAAAATCATCTTCTGAACTGGTAAAGAAGAGGTTTTTTAACAAAGGAGTTAAAAAAACAAAAAACAGTCAGGCAGCAGTGGGCTACTTTGACCTTGAATTCATCTATCATCCTTAATACCATGATTCAAGCAAGTAGGATAAATAACTCCATGCCCTTTGGGCACAGATTGCTGTACACAGCGGGTACTTTCCAGCAATGCAGATATTCTGTCCAATCTCCTCAGAGACAGAGAGACTTTGGGCCAAGCTCAAACCCCTTATAAACACAGTTGAGACTCCTTCTTTGGTATTCAGCTATTTTAGCTGACATTGGTACTAATTTATCATTTTAAAGTTGTTCAGCTGGACTGCCACCTACATCTAGAGTGGGGAAATTTGTTACACAGGAGTGCTCTGAACAGACAGATAAGCAGCCCCAGCCATGAAAAGCATAGCCCCTTTGACAACTTCAGCATTTTCAGGCACTAATCACTGGCAGTGACAATCACTTCTAATGTACTCCCTGCCTGTAGGTATTGACGTGTTTGTTCTGATTCTCAGTCTTTGTTTAGGGCTTATTACTGTGATCACTTTTTCTGTTGTAGGTTTGCACATCAGCAGTTTAATTACAAAGACAGTTCTCTCTTAAATGTCAGCTTGCTATATTTTTGTTGTCCCTGTAACCATTAACTCTTTTGTACTGATTCATGGGCACGGTTTTACACAGCAGACCTTGCTACCAACCTTGACGTCAATTTTATTTGTCATTCTTGTTTAAAACAGGAAAAATAATTAAAAAGAACTCCTGTTTTTCCTCTGATACAAAGATGTTTGTGTCAAGTTTATGTGTGCACATTTACAGTTGTGTGTGAGGAAGATATATACTCATGGAAATGGGGGACATTTATTTTGATGAATGGCAGTATGTTGCTTAGTGATACATCAGGTCATATAAAGTTGTCACTGAGCAACTAAAGGTGATCTGACAATGTTAGGAATTCTTTTTCATGTATTTACTGGTTTCTTAGAAGCACAAGTATATTTTTGCCCTGACCACTAGTAATTAAGTGTAAAAATCTATTGAATGCTTTTATTTTCACTGGTTTTGTGGTTATTATTAGGTCTCTTCAGTTTGTCGCAATTTTTCTCATCCCAGATATCCCACGTGGCAATGCACTTAGTTTTTCCAAATGTGAATTACAGCTAAGTGAAAATAAAAATACTGTCTTTTTTATCTTGTTAGGTTTTGTGCCCTTCTAACTCTAATCACTTACACTAAGAAGTGACAGTCATTCACTGTGTCAATTCACTTATCAAATTACAAAGATATTTTTAGCTTGGGTCATGGTTTATTAGGCAGAAATAATGATGTTTTCATATGATACAGACTGAAACTGAGAAGGAACTAGTGAGCCAGAAGATGCAGGTAGCTAAATGTAGAATCACAGAAGCACAGAATGAGCTGAGTTGGGATCGACCCACAAGGATTATTGAGTCCAACTCCTGGCCCTGCACAGGACACCCCAAGAGTCATGCTATGTGCCTGAGAACAGTGTCCAAACTCTTCTTGAACTCTGTCAGGCTGGTGCTATGTCCACTTCCCTGGGGCACCTGTTCCAGTGCCTGACCAGCCTTTGGGTGAAAAACCATTTTCTAATATCCAACCTAAACTCAATTGTTTCATGGTCAGTGTGGCCAAAACAGCCACTGGTCTCTACTTCATTCATGAGATCCACTCTGTTGACACGCATATAAAGGAAGTTTTTTTTCTGAGTAGGACCTGTTCCCTACAGCTGTCATCCAGCTACTTTAGGAATCTTCTGGCCTGTGTTGCACCAGCTGTGTGATGCTACCAGTTAATTTTTGCCAAGTTGAAGTCCACCATTAGGACAAGGGCAGTTGACTTGGAAGTGTTCCTTGGTTCCTCAAAGAATAATTATTTGGTGCCATTGTCCTGGCTGGAAGCCTATAGAAGATTCCCAAGGTGACATTCACATTACATGTTATTCCTGTGATCCACTTGGTACTTCTTCCAAGCCACCCCTTCTCGAAATTTGGAAGATTTTTTTTCTCATATGAGCATTTTCCCTCTTCATACAAGCATCAGGCCATGCACTTTTTGGAGTGTGTGGCTGACTCGGGTGCTACTCAGCCTTTTGGGTGTCCTTCTGCAGAAGTGTCTTGTGACTCACACAAGTGACCATTGTGATCAATTTTTAGAGAGATGCTTCTGTCTGAATGAAGGTGCAAATGACACCATAGGCCCAAGTCAATAGTACAGATTTTATTTAACAGTAAATGAGAGGGAGAGAAAGAGAGAGAGGAAGGGGTGGGGAGGGAAGAACAAGAAACACATTAAGTAGAAAAAAGGTATCACCACTCTGTAGATTCCTATGATACCCTGTTGCTCCTCTTCTTCTGGTCTCAGTGGCTGCAGGCTGTATCCATCAAGTGGTGGAGGGAAAGAGCCCACGAAACTGGTCCATTAGCACAGTCTCTTACAGCACTGGGGTGGGTACTGAACATGGCCAAATGTTAGCAGCTCAACCCCTTACACTTGTGGATACATTCCTCTCCTTTGACCTGGAATACTTGTATGATAGTACCACCTTAAATCAAGGTTCTTTTGCTGTCCAGATTAGGAGACATATTCAGGAGGGAGTGGACATATTTCAGTAGATGAACAGCTGTTTCTTTGCAATTTGCTGCAAAGATTTTAGTGATCTTAACAATGATTAAGCCATTAACCATTTCAAACTCTGACAGTGACTCCAATGTAGAGCCATCAATTGGCTTGAAACTTTTTGAAAATGTGAATTATTTGGTAGGAAAGCTAAAATAGCTCTAACTTACTCTGAAATCTTCAGCTGTCTGCCTTTGCTTTCCTCTGTGCCATCCTGAGCATCAGGATGACAGAAGTGCTGGTTTTCCGTCGTGGACAGAGACCAGCATAGGGGCACTCGCCTCCCTTTCCTAGCTTGTGGATTTCACAGAGCCCCCTTTGGCTTTATGTCCTATGTTTTGGGGGAAAAGTTGAGAAACAAAAGTGAATGTTTCATGTGTGGGGTCCTCTTGGGTCACTTGGCCAGGAGACACTTGCTCATCTTAACTGAGGCTAAGAATAAGGTAAATATTAATTCCAGGTGTCATGGTGATGAACCATGCGTAGAATAGGGATGTTGCTAAGAATAGAATTGCTGCTTTTCAGTTAAAAAAAAAGAAAAAAAGAAAAAAAAGAAAAAAGATTAATAAAAGTTTTGAAGGGCAGGAGTAACCATTAACTAAGCTGGCACTCTCCCAGCCTTTCCTTGCACAATTTCAGTCTTAGTTCTGGTCAGGCCATCTGAGCTTTATTGGAATATAAATGTCACCTAAATGAGCAACAAATCAGGCAGCCCCTGCCTGATGAGAAGTAGAATCATCTGTCCTAAAAGAATTCTCTTGAAACTAGGGCAATTTCACATTTCTTTCAGACGTGCAAGCATTGTCGCTGCCCTCAATTGGTGCTGTCTGTGTGGGCCATAGGCAGTCTATTTGCATTAGTGTTGCCAACATGATTTCAATGCTGCGGTCTGCTCTGCTTATCTTGCATGCCCATGTGTGCTGCTGTGTGAAGCTGATCCAGGTTAAGTGAGCCTGCTGTGCCTTTGTCACATCTCCCTCACCTCCTGCATCTGGGTCCTCTGCTGCAAGCTGTGGAGGTGAGGGATGGTGGCAGCTGCCTGGGATTGGAGGGTGCAGGAAAAACCAGGCAAGGAGCGCCATCAGCTCAGATGGGTGGCAAACCTGCCCTGCAGCCTCACTGACCCTGGGCTGGAAAGGTTAATAATTGAAGAGGGCTGATTACATCTGGCAGGGAATGCGTCAAACAGCACAGTGTGGCAGCACTTTCCACGTGGTCCCAGGGCAGTCACTGCTTCCTGGTCCTCCCTCACCCCCTGCAATAATGTTTTTCTCACCACAGCTCATTGGGATTTGACTTGTTCAGTGCAGCACAAGCAAACATCTCCTTGTGGGGAGGCATCTCTTTCTATACATTCCCTCCCTGAAAAAAACACTATCAATACAGAATTGCTGTCTTTTCCAAGATCATGTTAACTGCCCCTTACCTCTCCGAAAATAAGAAAGAAAATAAATGTTTTGGATACAGAAGCCTTGCTATACAAAGTGTTGTAAATCTGAGAGTATCTGTCTCTTCCCGTGGATGAGAGGGGAAATCAACAATTCTCAACTTATCTTACACTCTCCTTCTTTCTTTATCCACCTTCTCTGCTTTTCAAATGATGAAAAGTGAAATATTGACTGATTTTAAGACCCATGTTTTAAAACTCATGTTTAGACTCCTTAAACAGGCTCTATTGGGCTCTGTTAGCTAAAGTCCTCAATTTAGCCCACTAATTTCAAGAGTTCTCAAAGAAGTATAAACTCTTGCAATTTAGGTAATTTAAATTGATGCAAATTTTTTATGTAGTAAGAAGCTCTAAGTTATTCCATCATGGCTTCATTTCTTCATCCATCTCTAGAGTTCAGAATATACACCTCAGGGAGGGAGGGCAGGGAATCCAGACCTTGTTCTTTTACACCTGCTCAGCAAGGGCTGACTTGGACTGGATGGCATTGGACTAGACTGGACTGGATGAGATTGAGAGTCCATAGTGATGTTAAAACAGTAGGGTTTGTTCTAGAAAAGGAGCAGAAATGTAGAAGCAGCTGTGTCCAGTTGATTCTGTAGTTGTCTGACTGATGGAGAATGGTACCAGGTCATGCCCCACAAACACTGAACTTGGGAAGTGAGAAGGAAATTCTGGATGCAATTCTGGTTCCTGAGGCTTGCTATCTGCACTGATGATATTAAATCAGTGTCAGGCCACAGGCTCCAGCACCTGTAATCACCCATCGTGCTGGGCACAGCCATTACTATTTTGGCCAGGGCTGACTTGCACTCTTAGCCAGGTCGAGATTTGGTGTGGGCTGGGGGTGTGATACCCCATCATCGTGGAGGCCAGGGGAGTGGTAAAGTGGCTGTAGGCTTCTCCAGGGCCAAGGAAAATTCCATGAACATTTAATTTACTGGAATGGATGCAGTTATGGTGTTGGAAGCACACCTGATTTCCTGGAATAATTTGCATATTTGATGTAATCACCAGTGTAATTAACATTGATCGAAAGCATGTTTACATTTGCTGGGTCTTACACACTGAATATTGCTGACCACCATCAATCTTCCAAGAGGGAGCAACACTTTGATGACTTGAGCCAGCCAGATGCAACAACAGCTGTTATGAAAGACAAGCAACCTTCCTTTTGGGCTGTTTTTGCAAATTTTAATAAAATGTTTCTCCTGCAACCAGCTTTCTGGCCAGGGGCACCAGATTCTAGCACATATAAAAAGAATCAGTCAGTGGAGTTTTATCACTTCTCCTGGGGTTTTATACTAAAGAACATTGAAAAATATTTAAGAAGCAAGAGCAGAATAGAAAGAGATGGTCTGGTTTTTTTCAGCTGCAGAAAGAACTGCATGAATCCCTCTGCCTGTGCTTCAGGACAGACCGATGCCTAAATTCACCCTGGAGCAAAACTTTTCTCATGTCCAAACAGTTTCAAACTTGGAGGGAAGAGGAAGAAATTGGGCCAATCAGCAAAGGACCATTACTTGATGAATAAAACAATGGTGGTTGCAATGTTGAAATTGTTTTAGCTGTCACCTATTCTTGAACCAGAGGTGTTGTTTAGCCACCAAGCTGCCAATGGGCACTTGCTGTCCATGTGTGAAAGGAACTCCTGCTGGGATTGCTACATTTCAAAAGGGTTTCTGTGAAATATATCACTGTGAATGGCGCACAGGGATTTTGAGGAAAGTCTGTCTATTTTAATCTAACTTGCTTTATGTGTTTTTGTTTCTAACCCCTTTTTACACCTTTATAGTCACAGCTTTTTCTCGTGGGTGTTATTCTTTATCCTGGAGCAACAAGCCACTCAAAAGAGTCCCAAAGCCTTCTGTCCTGAGCTCAAATCTTTGTGAAAGTTAAATTGCCTCTCATATGTATCACCTTAGTGTTACAATAGCTAGGAAATACATTTTCATTTAATTTCTAAGTAGAACTAATAGGTAAAGGAGATTAGTTGGATGAGACAGAAGCAATTAATTTAAACATACAAGAATTCAGAGATCTGTTAGTGCAAGGATGTTGGTTTGTAGCTGATAACATTTTGCAAAGTTGCAATTAGGATAAGACAAAATTATACAAATTCAAAAATATATTTTTCTTAGAGCAGCGGGTAATGGGTAATTTTTAAAATTCAAACTCAACTGTAAAAAGACTTTTTATTACAACCATTCAGGAGGGGTGACCTACCATGTCTTGTGTGCATGTAGGCAACAATCCACAGCCACATGCATGGCAATTACCACGACAAGACCTGGTTGCTGTGCAGTCTTGGTCAAAGTGGCGGTCACAGACCAGATCTGCCAGGTGGTGGGGAAGACCAGAGAAGTGGTGGGGAAACATCCCTGGGAAAATCCAAGGACCACAACACCCACTGAGTTTGTATTCACTCAGGTTCAATTGGGAATGCCCAGGTGCCTCACCCAGAGCAGGGGCTTTACACTGGGTGATGTAATGTTGTGGATCATGTCCTTGACATCTTCTAATGCGACACAGGTACCCATCACACCGCTCATTATGGCCCATTGTGGTCCATCAGCAGAGATGAATGACCTCAGGCCACACCCCAGTGTCCTGGTACTTCCCCAGGGAGGGCAGGGGGAGCCCCACAACCCAGAGGTTTGTGCAAGGGAGGGCAACTCAGAATGGGAGCCACCACAGGATCTGTCTGCTATCTCACTCATAGGCCATCTTCTACCCTTTGCTTTATCAGATCAGGAGCTCCCCTCCTCCACTTCAACAAAGCACTCTGGCTCTCAACAAATTAGGGAGTGCTTTGAGTCATTACCCCTAAACAGTTCAGTCTCTCACAGTAATGCCAATAATTTGATGACCTTTCCAAGCTGAGTGTACTCTCTTGGAACTTAGACTGCATCCCTTAGACCACTATAATATAATAGAATAAAAGAAAATACAGTAAGGAAAGAATCAGATTAAAATACAGAAATTTGTAAGGGGTCCATGACAAGGAATGGTGGGTCAAATGTTACTGGGGTACCACGTGTCTCTGCAGGGTTGAATTTAAATCTTGCTTTGGTTTCATCAAAGGCCCTATTTGTTTGTGCCAGGAAATAGCTGTCAAATGCTGCCTAGTTGAGGTCCAGAGCTGGAATAGTAGGAGATCTATAAGCTAAAAGCACAGGAAAACCTCAAGAGATACCATCCTTGATGCATGCTTGGCACTTGCTAGTATTGGTTGAGCAAATGGCTCATCACTGCACCCTCAACCCAAGGAAAATAAATGGGGACTAGACCAAAAATGTCTTGTGTGAACCAGTGGAAAACTTGAATCATTCAAATGTAGAACAGGAGAAGGCAGTTTAGTCACACAAGAATAGCTCATCTTTCAAGGTAACTGTCAAGGTCTGGCAATAATTGATTCCCCCAATATTGGACACAGGAGCTCAGTTGATTGGTCTCAGTTGATAGGTCTGAAAGGTTTGGCTAGGCAAGGAATATTTTTCTCCCAAGTGTGTGCCTCTGTTGCCATGAATGATTCTCTCTCTGTCGCATTCAAATGCTTATTATATGAATATTTAGTTCTGAACAGATACAAACTTGGTATGAAAAAGGGAAGGGGAAAGTGGCTGAGGAAGTCTCTTGAACAATTTGCATCTCCCAGAAGATGCAGAAAACTACTTGCTGTGCTGTACTGAGAACAGCGAATTCCCATCACTGGGAATTGTGGAAGCAGGAACTGGGAGTTCACAGCTCTTCTCTCTCTTGGCCTCAATTTCAGATGGAGCCAGTCCATTCTTAGGTCACATGGAGTTAGCTTATGTCTATGGCCATGCCATGTATAGGCTTTTTCATTTCTAGAGGCAAGTGGGAAAATAGTCTATTGTATATTCTAGATTTTTAACATTTATTCAATTTTTTATTGCAAATGCTTGTATGATTTTATAAGTATGTAAATGAATCTGCAAAACTCCAAAGTATACATTCATTAGTAATCTAAAAGTAAGTAATTAATGTAAAATGTAATATTTTTGAATTTCTTCACAAGTAGAAGTCATTATATATTTTCTATTTAAAAAAAAAAAGATAAAAAGTAATACAAAGTCCCAAGATTTCAGCATGCTGTCTGCTTTATAAGCAATGCAATATTGGTAGTCAGACTATGCCCTCCCAGCAAGCATCCAGACATTTCTCTTAAAGAAAGGGACATTGTGTTACGTTAGATTTTTGAACAGTGCAGGAAGGGCAGGTACTCAGTGATTTTCCATGCCTACCTTCATATTCAGCTTATTTACTGACAACTCTCTTAAGATTTGGTTGGGGTTAGAGAACATTTCAAATGTTTAACTGATTTCTCAGAATTTAGCCCCAAGTGTGACTGTCTTAGTGCAGTGATGTGCCCAGAAGATTTTGTGCCCATCTCCTTGCAGATGAAGTTTGGCAGCATACACCAAGAAAAGCCTTGGCATTTATGTCCTTGGCATTACTGATTTCAGTCCTAGGTTTAAAACAGATCTGAAATACTGTGGAAATATAAAAAGTTAGTAAGGCTTTTTTCCCTCTCTGCTGGGTGAAAAGACACTCAGTTTCAGCATGCACGGCCTAATAGTCTCCTCTGTGGTCTAAAGTGGGTCTGAGAAGGTCAGGAGACTCCTATGTTCTTTGTAAAGTCCTCTAAACACCTCAAGCTACATCGTGGTAAAGTCTGTGGTCAACCTCAAATTGCTCTCTATAGCTCCACAAAGAAACTGTAAATTTCCAAAACTCTTGAGAAAGGTGTGCTCACATCAATTGCAGTGCACTCCAGTGTGTTATGGTTTTCTCCTCTTTTAGCAGGATCTTTATATAAAACACACAGATAATTGCCTGTGTAATTTACCATTGGTAGTAAATTTAGCCTTCCAGAACCAAAAGGGATGTACAGGAAAGCTCCAGAGGGACTTTGCATGAGGGTATGTAGTGATAGGACAAGGGGTAATGGCTTTAAACTTAAAGAGGGTATGTTTAGATTAAATATCAGGAAGAAAGTACTTTCTCAGAGGGTGGTAAGACGCAGGAACAAGTTGCCCAGAGGAGTTGTGGATGCCCCATCCTTGGAAGTGTTCAGGGCCAGGCTGGATAGGGCTTTAAGCAACCTAGAAGCTGTCCCAGCCCATGGCAAGGGGGTTGGAACTTGGTGGTCTTTAAGGTCCCTTCTAACACAAGTAATTCTATGATTCTACACATTTCTATGGATTTCATAGGCTTTAGTAACCCACATGCAAAAGAGTACTGCTTTTCTCCTGGTATTTGTCTGTTTGACTGATTTAAATTGAGAGCTTTTTGATCTGGGACCATCTTTCCAATTTGTGTGTACATGGACTCTCATAAAGGGCTTTAGAGTCTCATCTGGGTTAGAGAAACATTGCTGCGCTAGAAATATTTGCCAATTATTGGCAATAATTTTTCCTTCATGGAGATGCACTGAAACACAGCAGAGACTATTTGGGGAAAGAAAGACTTGCTATCAGTTGGCTGAATTGCTTGTATTGGCCTGTGTAACAGTGCAGATTGGAATTATTTTGCTTTACATGATTGTTCTTGTAACTAAGGAAACTTCAGAGCAGCTGCTGACTCATTGTTGATTTGTTTGCCAGTTAAATTTTCTAGAAAAAACAAAGAAAATAAATTTGGGGAAACTAGAAGATCAAAATGGACACATTAATAATTTCTCTCTCTTTTCAACTGATATACCCTGCATGCCTCAGCAAATTATTGTTGAAGTATCTGAAGTATTAACATAAAAAGCTTTAATTGAAAATATATCTCCTGAGAATTTCAATTCTTTAGCTGTGGGCTTAGACCTCCAAGATTTTTATACATATTGCTGAGGGCTAGTGCACTGGGACATACAATCTTCAGAGTAGATGATGCAAGTAATTAATTATTATAAAAAGTACTCAGTTGTCAGATTTTCCTCCTCACTGAGCTTGGTAAAGCACCAAAGCCAATATGTTCTTGCCCTAAAGAACCTTCTTTTTATTAGCATGAAATATGGGGAGAGAAAGCTAAGCAGAGCCATGAGGATAATTTTTTAAAGATAATCCTCACAATGTCTTAATTTTCAAATATTTTCCAGTTTTACTTTATTCTTAATTATTGGATTTTATTAAAGAAATGAGGCTTATGAAATTGTACCAACTTTCTTTCAGTATGCCTGCCTACAATATATGAAAGATACCATGTTTCTGAAAGTTTCAGAACTGACAAATTCTGAGAAGAGCAAAGATCTGGATTTTGTCCTCTGTGAAGAGAAAGGCTCTAAGAAGAGAGAGACAACACGTAGCTTTGGGGAAATTTAGCATAAAAACATGTCTCAGAAAAGGCATGCAATTTGGACTGGGTTTTTCAGGAAAAATCACCAATACATCAGGACATGGAAATATGAAAACTCTTTTAATAATTTAAACCTCTCTGCTCTGTGGTTTTGGTCTTATTTTATTTTATCTGAGTTCATAAAAAGTTAGGATCCAATATGGATTAAAATTTTAAGGGCTGAGCTCTGAAACTTTCAACAGGGCTCCCAGCAGGACCTGATGCATTCAAATACTGTTGAAAACCCAAATAGAGTGTGATCTGCTCTGAAAAGTCATCATCAGGATCAGATGTCCTCATTAATCTGGAATATAGGTCCTCATCCTGGCAGCCCAAGGAATTTTTTTCAAGGGCTGTTTTAAAGCAATTTCCTTCATTTTCTTCCTCCATTTCTGAGAAGAGCAAACTGCAGATATCAGCTCCCTACTGGACATAACTGAAATCATCTCCACCTTAAAATCTGGATGAGAAAATATTTTCACAATGGGACTTTTTGATCTCACACAGAGGTTTGAACCTTCAGATGTAAGTAAAGCTAAAGCCATGACCTAGATGTCCCAATGATGTTTTTATCTCTAGCTCATATACTGTAGAGGAATGTTTTATAATACCTGAAAAGATAACAGAAAGAGCAGTTGTCAGCCATCAAATGATGTTTTTTCTAATGAAATTCCTCAGGAATCAATAGCAGCCATGCATCTTGCCAACAATTTTATGAGCATTCTGGAAGTAAACCACAAATAAAATTTAAATTATTTGTGATGAAGGCAGGTCAGCCACTTTCAGAAATGTGAGGTGCTTAGTGACTGCAGGAAAGGATCACTCTAAAACCTGTTTTCTTCTAGGGAATTCAAGATTTTATAGCTAGAAATAAGAGCTGCAAAAATATTGTGGAACTCATCGAAGAGCTGATAGAGAACAACACTGCAATGTAGAAGGTAAAGCAATTAATGAACAGTGGATGGGAGGTGTTTTTTCTTCTGCATGTGGCATTATTGAGAGTGATGTGGGAGGGCTGAATCCTCTTGGCAGAATTTTTAGCAGATATGAAACACTAGAAAGCTCCAGAAAGAAGCACAAGGAAAGGACAAAGGGCTCCACTTATCAGCTTAAGCAAGGGACACTTTTGGCTAGGCTGAAGGAAATTATATTTTTACAGTGGTAAAAAACTTGGAGGAAGTCCTTTCCCTTCTTTTTCTTTCTGTCAGTATTCTAACAAATGGTAGCATTTAAGCATGACTGACATCTTCAATAAAGTTCAGGGGTTGATGCTGTGTGACCCCCAGAGACAAATCTGATTTAATCCTTTTTGTTTCATGCTGGTATGGATATTTGTAACACTCAGCTCTCACAGGACACTTTTTATCAGTAGACCTTGGAGCACATTGCAAATTATTTTTTTGTCATTTCCTCTGTTTTTCTTCCATAGAAATTGAAATGTAGAGAAGCCAAGTGACAGTTTTCTAGGGGCAGATGTGGGAATAGGGTCTATACTCCCTCAACACCTCTGTCCTGAGCTGCTTGCCTGACTTCTGTGCCTCCTGTTTTCCCTGAGTAATACCAGATCTATTGCAGCAGCTTTCAGCCCAGTTGTTATCATCTCATTATTTCCATTTTTTAAAATGAATGGAGCTCAACTGCCCATTGCAGATCAGCACTGGATCACGAATGACATCCCATGGCAAAAAGGGTAGAATCACTAGTGAGCCAGAAGGATGGTTTTCTCTGAAACCAAAAGCTGGACACTTCTTGTGAGAAGGCAGTGCCCAGAACAACTGTCAAAGCAGATAATAGCTCATAATTATGGTAAATATCCCTATATAATTCCAGCTACATAGGGATATCAGATGTTAACAATGGCAGTGAAAGTGAGGAGGGTTACACTTAAGGGACAAGACTGTGCTTGACTTTCTTTTCAGTTCTGTTTTTATCTTGTAGTGTAAATGTGAACAAGCATTTTAACCTTCCTATAACTGTATTTTCACACTGAAGAAAAGTGAATAACATTTCCCAAGTTTTTAGCAGCTCCTTGAAATCTTTACTTATGAGGTGTCAGAGGTCAGTGATTGTGTTTGTTGTTTGTTGTATTTTTCCACAACAACCCATAGAGAAGCAGAGGATAATACAAAGCAGTAAAGTCTCTTAAATATGTAGCTCATAAATATCTGGAACAAAATAATAAAAGGGAGATTCAGATTTCTTGAAGACCAAAGGAATAATAGAATATACATATAATAACATTTGATGCATTTGTTTTAAAATAGATATGGTGGTTTAATTTGTATGTATAAAGTATGCCCAACATTTTCTGTTAATTCAAAACTGTTCATAAAAGAACAATATCCCTCTCTCTACTGTTTTTGAGACTTCAATTTTCCAATTTTAGATTTGATGATCTGGGAAAACTTGAATCTATTTGCTAGAACCATTTTATTTAGCTGCTCATATAAAACTGCTATTGCAGGTTTTATCTAACAGGAAAATTATATTAAAGTCTGTGAGCTTTAAAAAGCATCTGTGCTTAAGAAGAAAAAGAAATACCAAATAATACAAACAAACACAGCAACAAAGCTCAAAATGAAAATGGTAGAGGTAGTCTTTGCAGTAATGTGCTGTAGAGGAATGGCTTAATTTCCTGAGGATCAACTGAAGTTCAACATTTGGAAGATAAATTATCATTTTCTGTGATTTTTTCAAAGTAATATCTTGAAGAAGTACCCAGCAGTCTTATCAAAAAGTGATGTGAAGACCAGATATCTATAAAGCTCCTTTTGCATTGTAGCCAGTGATCCAGGACAAGACTAAGAAAACAAGTTCAAGACCTTTACACAAAGTGTGTACAAAGTGTGTTTAGCTTCAGTGATTACTGGGACTCTGAACCACTGTCATCCCATTAATTGTTAACTTGGGTAAATACATTTCAGGTTACCTCAAAATTAAAAAAAAAAACAACAAAACAAAACCAACTTAGAATGCTTATAGTGGCCTCTTGGACATGCCCTAAACATTAAAATTAACATTTGGTGTGTAGGGATATATGGTGGGATCCTTCAGGATAGTCCAAGCCATGACCAAAGGACTGCCTGGTTTGCTTTGGAGGCTGTGCACTTCCAGATCACTTTGAAACTCTCATGTCTGAGAGCAACATCTGTACTGTAGAGTGCTTGATGGCACATATGGCAAGTGTACTTCCAGTGCCATCACTGCAATGTTGCACTGATTTGGGTGGATGTAGGACTGGGGTCCTCAGGAACAAATATTTTTGAATCAGTGCTTTGTGGGTGTTCTTTTCTTCTACAAAATATGCAAGTGCATTGGATTGTTTTTTGCACAAACCTAAAGTGAAAATTAATTTATTCTCTAAGGCTGTGTCTTGTTTTCTTGTAATCAGTAATTCAATAGTTAATAATTATTGTGTGTTATTTGTTATGTAAGTTTTCCCTTTGCTTTCTTTCATTTTGGTGCAGCAAATATTGTTCCACTAGAAGATAAAATGTGATTGTGAACAATGTTTTTCTACATTTTTAACATAATTAGTATTGATTTACTAATTGTATGGTGAATTTCTTCCAGTGAATTTACTACCATGGTGATTCTTGTGCCTTCTTCTTAGGAAGTATATTTCTTTTTGAGTTCAACAGTTGAAAAAGTATTTTGATTGTAACTAGTCAGTGAAGAAAGATATATCTATATATCTATATCTATATGTCTATATATATATGATGCTGAAAAATATTAAAAACAAGTATTTGAAGAAAAACAATATAAGAACAATATGAATATACAATAGAAGCCCAATTTTAAAACCTTTTAACTGTATCTTACCTCAGTGCCTATTAGTGAAATGATCTCCCTGGCCCACGTGGAGAAGCATATATGTGGAATACTTGCTGGCAACCCCTTTGGCCTGCCTTATGTTGCCACCTTTTAAAAATTTTTCCACAACAACCATCTAAATAATAATAAAAAAATCAGCAGCAGCTCAGTGCATCTCAACCCTTGAAAATGGTCAGAGCTCACTGTTCAGAGGCAAAACCTGTGGGGTCAGCAGCTTTGAAACAGCCTGCACAGGTGGTGTCTTGATGGACTGTGTTTTGAGGCTTGAGGTTGTTCAAATGATATCATATCTCTAATGTGATTCTGAATGCTTCTTTTTCCTTCAATATGTAAAAGTTTTAATTTCAGTTATGTAACATTTGTATGCAAAAATAAGGCACCCTCTCAGCCTTGAGAGTTTTTTTAGTGCTATATTTTCCTAGGTTCCAGTTAGATAGTTCTGAATGTGAAGCGGGCTAAATTCCACATGCTTCTGGGCAAGGTGGAAGAAGAGAAAACTAAGATACTTTAAATTTTATTGTTACTTTGCAGACATCAAAATACCAGATTAGAACTAAGGTCTTAAATTTAATAACAGTTTGTCCTGGATGTCAAAGTTGCCTTGGATGTCAAAGAAATGTTTTTTCTGTTCTTGATGTTTGCTCACCAGCTCTTTTAGAAAGAATTGCTTGTGAACCTTATGCTTCCAAGAGAGCAGTTCTAGATACTATCCAGACATGGTCTGTCTTCTTGTCCATGCTGATCACTGCTGCTTTTCCCAGTAGTCTTAAGTTTCAGGAGGCACAAGTTGAGAGTCTCACCATGCCAACAACATGGTTGCAGCATGAAATTCAAGTTTATCAGAGCTTGCAGGCCAATTTTCAAAACCATTTACCACAATGAGACTGAGTGAAATCCAAAAGCATCACAAAAATGGTAACAAAAGTGGCAATGAAAGTAATAACAGGAAGCTATTTCAACTAATGTTGAAAATTCTGGTCCTATTTTTTTCATGTCAGTTCTCTTTCAGAATAGCTAATCATGATATGGAAGAAAGATGTACACAGAGCCTAGTTTAATAGGTTTAGTTCTCTAATATCCTCATCCCAAGGATACTGAGTACTTCTCTGCTTTCTGTGCAAGTTTTTCCAGCTCAAATCATAAAGAAGTGGCAATTAGGCTTCACTATTGAATTTTCTCTTCTCCCACTCTCGGGCACAGCACAGAGTATGCAAAACAAAGAATGAAAAGCAGGAATTGTCTTGCTACTAATGGAGCAGGCAGGTGGTAACCCCATTTTCAGCCCCTAATGTGTATGGGTGATGGAGAAAGGCTGTAATCAACCAAGTCAGAATAAAGTGCCTCTACACGAAGTGATCTCTGAATGATGCAAACCCATGGTTGCCTGGCAATCTTTTTAAGCTTTTGATACTGCTAATTTGTTACGTATTTTTCACACAGCACCATCCTTAGATGATTACTGTAGCTGGTGCCATACAAAGAAATCTTTAAATTGTCCATCTTAGATGGTTTTGCTGATAAGATTGCCTGCTAGCAGTCTTCTTATTGTCCTGTGATGATTTGAAGTTATTTTTCACAGAGCATGAACATGAGCTGAAAGCCTGGGAGTTATTGGATCAGAGTTCTGATCTTGGCAACAACAAAACATATTGCATGGTGGTGTGTGAATGGCAAAAATCCACTGTGTTCCCATATCACTGGCTGTTCAGTGGAGAAATGACAAGAAATGATGCCTACCTCAAGCAGATGCTGGTACACTGTATTATTGTAAGGAATGGCAAGAGTTCCTTCAGTCCTGTGAGCATAGGCAGATGGTTATCTGGACATTTTATTAGTTTTCCTACAGGAGGTACTGAGAGCCTTGCTCTAACAGATAATTGTCACCTTGGCTATCGTTGCTCGGAATTTCCTCACCTTCCAGATGCTGCTATGGCTCACACACACACTTTTAAAAATAAAATTAATTTTTCACTTTTTCTTTCTTTTTCCTTTCTGTCACATGCTTCCATCTCATTTTACTTTCCATTTTGCCATCCAGGTCTCATCTCCTCTTCTCCTCCTTGTTTCCTTTGCTCACACCTCTGTTTTTTCTCCTTATGTCTCCCTCTTTATATTGTTTTCCTTTTCCTTCACAGTATTTTGTCCTCTCTTCATTTCTTGTCTTTCATCTTATGTCTTTTTCTTTTCTACTGCTAAATTCTTTCATGTTTTTCATTTCTACTCAGTATGTTAATAAAACATTTGACCATTCAAATATTTTCTGTCTCTGCTCTTCAGGCTTCTGAATTATTGCTATAGTTCTACCAAAACTTAATTACCACATCAAAGAAGAGCTGTCCTCATTTAGGCAGGATTTCAGCCTTTCCAGATTTTTTTAAGCATGTTTGACCTAATTAGAAGTCTCATTTAAAATGACACTTCTACAGACACAGGAGGAAATTGTACAAGTAGTTTCCAGGATATTGAACATGTCTTACACAAAATTTGAGAAATACAAAAATGTTAGATTTTTTATTGAGGTGTTGAAATAATACTGATGGTTAGATATAATAGCATCCATCTTTTATAGTAATAGCACATTCTTTCTCTATCAAGTAAATATGTTCATTTTAATATAATAAGTAATAATAATGTGTCAAGACCTGCAATTACTCCACTTTATGACAGCAGTCATTATTTTATGAATTATTTGCAGGAAACCCACTTTTTTCATCACATACTTTTTCTGCCTTCCTTATTTCTAACGAGGTAAATTCTCTTTCCACAGAGCCCTCGTAAGAACTGTATATAATAAACTGGTGAGTGCTATGATTTCCCTTCTGTAAGTATAAGTTGTTACATTCTCCAACTACAAAGTCTTTGTATGCAAGCCTATGTTGTAACTGCTTGTAATTTTAACTGTGAATCATTACTGGTCCCTTCTAACCTCCTTTCTGACATGATGAGTCTGCAGTTATTAAATCTGCTTAAATTAAGATTGGCAGTAAAATGAAACATGTTAATGCTGATTAATAAATCAGGAGAATAATTCACTTTGGAAAATGGCAAATTCAAAACTGCCTGGGAATTGTAATCAGGAGTACACATCCTTCTGAAATGCACAGAGATACTCAGGCTGACAGATGCAGCTTGTTTAGCACCAAAAATATTTTTTTCTGCAGGGAGGATATTCTGTACTCTGTGTCATGTAAGAGACCAGCACACTGGGATCTCACTGACCTTAAAAACTATAGGCAGCAACTTCTGCTGGCTTAGTTCTGTTGGGAGGGACTTGGAGGGGGTTAAAAGAGCAGGGAATTTATTACTGCATCCAGTTTCCTTAAATCCCTAGGAACATGCTGATGCCTCAAAGGTGTGTCTTAAAACTCCACAGCAAAACTTAAGGGTATAAATAAGACAGACTGCTGTGAGAATGAAGTACTTTACCTGTTCCCTCCTTCTGCAGCTGAGCTCCACAGGGCAGTAAGGATCCTGCCATGCAAGTCTGTGAGATAATCACTTATAAACCCAGTAGTTTTCAGACCTGTTTTAGTATCTCCCTAGGGTTCATTGAACACTACTATGACAAAAAGGCAAAAAGTGGATGGTTGTGGTGTTGTTTTGTTTTGTTTAAATGAACTGTTCTATATCTGGAATGGCTGGGAAGCAAAGGCTGAATGTTGGAGAAAATTAGAACCAACTGAATAATGTTCTGACTCTGCAAACACTAACCTTGAGTAGGTTATGTTAGGGTATGTTGTCCATTATAGTTTCTATATGTACAATAGCTATTTAATAGAGAATGCCCTGTGAAGGTCAGATTCAGAAGAAAGGCAGCCTGTGCTGTGTATATGTTTGTAGCTAATTTAGCATCATAGAAAATACGAATTTTGAATAGAGGGAGATTTTGGTGTTACAATTCACATTCATTTCAGTGGTCACAGTAGGGTTCCTGCATCTTCTGATGCACCAGATCAATAAGTCAGAGATTGAATAAGCCTCACTGAGTGTTTCTTGGCTCTGGTTCATTTTCTCATGAAGTCCTTGGCCATCTATTTACTGACTCCAGCTCAAGGGGGAGCAGACCAATAACATAAAACAATGCTTTCATGCCAAATAGCCTGAAACCAAATGGCTCTAGATTATGTATGGATTGTGAACTTACAAGCAGAATACTGATTTCTTGAATCAGTTAAAAAGCTGAAAGAAATGGGCCTTCATTCAACTGGAGCCTGCAGATATGACAATAATTTAAGTGTGTAATGATGCATTTCAAGACATTCAAAATCTTGAAGACCTTACCATATAGATGTGGTACTTTTCAGTGTTTTCTAGTTTTTTTCCATGTGATTGCTGATGTAATGGATATTCTGATTAAGGAAACCAGTCCAGAAATGGCTGCTTTTTGTTGGTCTCATGTTTTATCTGTGATCACTTAGTTTGCTCCACATCTTTCAGGGTGATGAGCAGTTAAGTTCCAGTTATTACAGTAAAGCAACTACTATTGACTAGTGGCTGTAGCTGTTTGTCATGGGGTGGGAAGATCTTTGTTATTTTGGAATATACATTTTCATAATTTCCTCTATTCTTGGCCTCTTAGCACAAATGAGGGATTTGTGAACAGCAAATACATAGTGTCTTTCTGAGCATCACACATGGCAGCAGGAATGCTACCAAAACAAACAAACAAACAAACAAACAAACAAACCAAATCATAGGCAGCAAAATTCCACAAATTCTATAAAACCACCCTCTTCTTTTGGTGTATAAGAAGCTTATCAATAAAGGCAGACACTGTGCTGGATAGTAGACTGGCATATTTCTCAAGAAGTACAGAGCAAAACTAAATATCTTTCATTAAATACCATTAAAATAAATAGATTTTTCATATAATTTTGTGCTGTTGCAGATTAGCTGTGTGAAGCAACTTATGTAAGAAATGATACTGCATATTATGGGAGCCATTAAAGTAAATGTTGCTACTATTCCATTAATTTAAATGGGAAATTACGGGTGTGATAAACCATTAAGAAACTTGGCTTGCAGCAAACACACAAGGGCACTTCACTTAGAATAAAAGGACCTTGGACTGTTCCAAGCAGAATTCTGTTTGGGAGACTTATGGTCATACACTGAGTACATTCATTTTCCATGGCTCACCATCAGCTGGAGTTATTCAGCATCCCCCAGTGAAACATTAGGTAGGTGTAGGATGAGGCCTCTGTGCTCCAGAGATATATTTGGGTCATAAGTCTTTTCAAACCTGAGTCAAGCTATTCATGGAATTTTCCAGGAATGAGCAGTTTTTGGTAGTGTGGTAATCCTGATTGTGTTCACTGTGTGGATTTTAGCAAGTGCTCATTAAGCAAAATGGTGTGTGACCATCGCAGAAGAGATTACTTTGAAAGTTACTGTCTTAAAATATAGCCTTTCTTTCTTAATAGCCAGTATGAGAAAAAGAGGTTTTCAGTGCCGTGTAAATGAACTCTGCTAGCAGGCAGTGGATATAACACCACAACAGGGAGATCTAATAGGCACACAGGGCAGAATTTATCATTGCTTCCAGTTAAATCTTGAGTTTCTCTGTGGTAAATATGAGACAATGCAGTAGTATATATATAATTAATGCATTTGAATGCATTTTCAACAGTTTCTATTGTGTCTTGGTTACTTGTAGTGAAATAGCATCCATACACTAGAAGTGTACCTGTGCTAGGTACAAACATGTGCAAGCACATAGAAAAAAGTTAATTCCTTTCATATATGCATTTTCTTTTTCCTGTTTGAACAGGAAAACAGATTGCTCTGTTGAGAGCAAGTAGAATGTTCCTCTGTGCAAATATTCAAATCTCAAGTGGACACGGCCCTGTGCAAATTGCTCTCAGTTTGAAGCCCTGAGCAGTAGGTCTAGAGATCCCTTCCAACATAAATATTGAGTGATGCTACTCTATACTTTGAGTTATAGACAATTATGCACTTCTATTGTAATCTCAAGGGCATATGAAAAGATATTTAAAATTTATTGTGTTGCACAGAAGGCATTTCAGGTATACAGGAAGAGTCAGCACTTATTTTTCTATTTATTCAGTGGTACTGATCAAATTCCTTGCTCCTCTCACAAACTCACTTCCAGTCAGGCTGAACAAAATTCTACAGAATAAATTTCTTAAGGTGCAGGAAATAGAGCAAGCCAGCCAAAAAACAAACAAAAAGAGATCTCAATCACTCTTTGGATACAGCTGCAATTTTTTTCAAATTTGAGGCTTAAATGCAACTGTAAACTCTTTGTTCTGTCATGTTTAGGTTTTTGAATTTATTTTTTTTTTAGTGAGGTTTGCTGCTCACAGGAATTTCCAGCAAAATAAAATCAGGGTGAAGAAAAATGTGCCCTTGACCTCAGGTATGATAAGGTTCTGCTGTCATGAGGCTATGCTGTGTCCCACAGATGCTTTTTGTGTGTGTTTGCAGTAGTTGAAAGTGTTTGCTCAATTTGCAGTCCCTTCAAAAGATGAGGATGGCAAGACCACAGAAACATCATATAATTAGGGATGTTCTTGGATTTGAAATTGTTGTATCTCCCAGATATGATAACAATGGTATCAGTTCTGCTTCCATCTCCACTGGCAGATATTTAGTGCTGAACGTAGCCAAGAAAATACTGCACAATGCATGGAGAAAATTGCATTCTGAACGTCTTTAGGACTATCGGGTTAGTTTTGTGTTAATGCCAGAAATCTGATTTTCTGAATTGTTGAGGGAGAAAGAGAAAATAGGAATAACATGTGAAAAAAGTAATGAAAACCCTTATTTTGTTTTAGATTGCCAAAGTAGATTTGCTATTATTTTTCTCCATTGCTTTGGGAAATAGAAAGCCTACTTTTTAAATGCAAACTATAGATTTCATTGACTTTGTTGCAGATTAAGAAAAAATCGACGAAGTTATTCTTTTTAGCAATTCAGTCCAGTGGAGCAGAACTGGGAACTCCCCCTTTATCAGGTGGGTCTGCAAGTCAAGCAGTTGCAACAAAAAAGTGCAGAAGCTTATACCCATTCACTATTACTAACTGGAGACACCAGAGCTCCCTTACGTATTCCCCTACCTCCTGTGGGTGTACAGATGGGATGTATGATGTTACATCTCCTCAAGGTCACTGCCAGCCACAGGCTTCACACTATTCCTAGTCCAGTCACGTAGTAGTTCACCTCATGTCCATTTTGCATCCAAGGAGAATTCATATTCTCACTGGACTAGGTTATGAAGTTGCAAATAGAAGACTTTTTTAGTGCTATCTTTTTGCTGTTTCTCAACATTTTCCTCCTAATTTCTTGTTTTATGCTGATATATTTATGAATATATTTAGTGCATTTTATGCAACATAGAAGGGACTTTATTGTTCCCACAGCTCTAAAACAGTTGTTCAAAGTTAGGTGGCCTTAGACAGGAATCAAAGTTGTCTGCAAACACTACTTGTTTGCTATTGTTTGTCAAAGACAAGGGTTTTTATGCTTTGATGCACTATGGAAAAAAAGCAAACCTGCAGAATATAATGAAAAACTCCAAAAAAATGCACAGATTGCATTTTAATCTCCAGTAAGTTTTTCTACTGTACATCAAAACAACTAGAAGAGTTTACAGGAAATGCTTCTTGCTGTGGCTTAGCTGTTGAAATTAATGGGACTGTTATACAATTTAGAAACTTGAAAATGGAATTTATCTTTTCACATTCTTTGGCTGTAAAGAAATGTATTAGGCAGTCTATGTCTTCCAAGGGCTTCTATTGTAATGAATGTGGTATTCATAATTTTTCCTAGACAAGTTTATTTTAGAAAAAGAGAATACAAATGGGTTATTGAAAGTCATTTGTGAATTCACTCAATATTTTGAAAGAATAAGAAAAATGTCTTGGCCATTGCTAGATAAAATGACTATCTTTAATACTACAGAGAGATGGTTGTACAACACAGACTGATATCTTTCCTGTCCCTTGCTACAGTTTTCCAAGTTGCTGAGTACCTACAATTGAGGCTTTCTAGCTGATCTAAGCTGTGAATTGCAACTCTTTTGCTCAGAAGTGCACTGATAAAAGACCTGTCTGCATTTCAGGTTTTTGGCTCAACACAGCTTTCATTTTCACACTCTTGCCTTTTATCCAGGGAGGTAGAGAATGGAGGGGATGCAACCTGTGTCTGTCATCTCAGTCTGAGCTTTGGCAGCTGGAAAGGGAGGATGCCTCATGGGCTGGAGGACAGCAGTTAGCTCCCTGGGAGAAGATGGCAAATGGACCCTTTCCTAAGCCTCGTGCTCTGCGCATCTCTCACACTTGCTCACAGTCTAAAATGCATCCTGTCCCACATAAAGCTGCAAAAGTGAGTGGGGGAGGAGGGGTGCAGGGAGGGAATAGGAGGAATGAGGAAAAGGTGAGATAGTCACAAAACGGCAAAAGACAATCTTCTGTAGGCAAATAACATTTTTTCCATGATTTTGTATGAGCACTTGGAACCCAATCATGTAACACAAAGAATGAAAAGAAGGTCCCTGACTGTTAAAGCCTCTTCTTGATGTGGGATCTGCTCTGTGGCATTAGGGGGTGAAAAACTGTGCTCCAGCAGAGGCTTCTCCAGCAACTCTCAGCTGTGTGTCTTAACAATACCAAAGGCAGAACTGCATAAATCAAGCAATTTTCTGGTTCAGAGCTAAAAAGGTACAGAAGAGTCATTGGTTTATATCCATCAGAAAAAAACAACCCCATGCCATCTTTTATTCTTTTGTCACTGAACAGAATGGGTATATGTAACAAAATCTAGGGAATGAGGCCATCAATTCACAATAGTGAAGGGGCTGTGTATGCTGTAATGCTCTAGTGGCTGAGTCTAAGGAAAAAAACAACACACCTTCAAAGCCCTCCAGCATTTAAAAGCATTTCTCTCACTCTTCCCCTCTTAGACGCTCCAACACAATGCTATTGCATATCCTAGGAGGGCTGCTGTGATCTTGTCAGAGGTGTTACATAGATTATGACAGGTAGTCACAGCTGCTGAAGTAAGATTTGGAACTCACACATCCTTCTTTTTAGGTATGTGTCATACTTACTGGGTCACATGTAGTGGTAATAACTAGGTTCAACAAAGTAAGATATCTTAATGTAAGTCTCCTTTTTCCTGAAAATTCAATAAAAAACTGTTTAGAAACTGCTCAGTATTTCTGGTTAAAAAGCTTCTTAGATACTGCCCTCTGGAGTTATCATCCTTTAGCCATCCCATGTTCCACTGTCGCTGTTAGTAAAGTGTTCTTAAGATAGCCAAGCATCTCTATTTATGTTTGAAAGAGGTCATATTTTTAATTACACACTTCCTATTGATTCTGCATGACAGTGCATAGTAAAATTTGAAGTGCTATGTCCAAAATGTTGCACCAGAAGACACAGGAAAGAATGAACTTCCCGGGGATGTTCTTCTATCATCTGACATCAGCTCCACAGAAACCTTGTTGTGACTTACACAGAATCATAAATGCCTGTCAAATCTGGCCTTGAGCATTCCCAGGGATATGGCATCCACTACCTCTCTGGGCAACCTGTTCCAAAAAATTTCTTCCTCATGGTCAACCTAAATCTACCCTCTTCCAATTTGAAACCATAACCCCTTGTCTCACTACAGGCCTTTGTAAATGTTTTTCTCTCTCTGTCTTATAAGCCTCCTTTTTACATCGAAAGGCTGCAGTAAGGTCTTGCCAGTGACTTTTCTACTCCAGGCTGAACAACGCCAGTTCTCATAGTTTTTACTTCACAGGACAGGTGTTTCAGCCCCCGGATCATATTTCTGTGCTCCTCCTCTGGATCTGATGGGTGTCACTACGTCCTACTCGCCTCACAGGTTGCTCTGATTCTTCCTTCTATCTTCCTTTGAAAGCAATTGTCTCCAAGTGTGCCTGGATTCCCTCTATAGAGATGCTCTGCTAGTCAAACTATTCTCTTAAACTTTAGAGAAAAGCAATACAACAACTACTACCCACACTGAAACATGGTAATGACATTTGATCTGTTTGTTCATGAACAGAACTAAAGTCAGGACATGAATCACGTGAGTTCTGAGCTACAGCCCAACTCGTAGAAAAACAAACTAGTTTGAAAACTAGTCCAGTTTTCACAATTGCCACTGATGGAGACCCCAGCACAAACACGTTTTCAATTGATAAGTGTTCCATTATTTATTAAATGTACTTGTCTAGATTCAGCTTTCAACACCAATAAACCTTTTCTTTGCAAGATCTCTGCTGGTTTGCTCTTTATGCAGATACTTAGTCTATGATCCAAACACCTTATAACCACTTTTTTTTTTTTTCAGCTGTGTGGTCTGAAATGCTTGAGTTTTCACTGAATTTTCTTGTCTTCTTATCCATTTAAATTTTCACAAGCTTTTTCCATCAACTTCTTTCTTGGACTTCACACACCAGTCTGGTAGCTGGATATTCCAGGACCAGTCGTGGTGATGCCAAATACGGCAGAGACCTCCTACAAGATAGGAAATTTTCTGCTGCAGCCCAGCCCACTGGACTATTTCCTCCTTAGGTATTCTTGCATCTCCTGGTGCTGTAACATGACCTGTTATTATCACCTCCAGCAACTATCACCTGTTAGCTGGGCACAGTTACTCAGGGTATTTTTTTTCTGTGAAGTTTGCCCCACCAGCTCAGCCTGCTGATGTGTCACATCTCCAGCAGTTTATGCACAATATTTCCCCAGATTTTGCTATAGAAAGCAATGAATTATTGCACACCTTTGGATAGGAGTAACAAATTGTCAGCTTAGACTTTGCATGGTATTTTTAAACACATTACTTAGATGTTGGGGACAATATACTGATTGAAACAAAGATTTTCCCTGATTACTTTCATTTCCTTTTCTCAGTCTGGTGATATGCTGGCTGTTGAAAACTGAAAGAAAAATAAAAACTATTTGTAGCTAGGGCAACAACCCTTACAGCTAGAGGAGAAGCAGTGGCTGTTGTATGTCTTGTGTACACAGAATATTTGATACAGACTCACATTCCTTAAACCAAAGAAGGAAAAATTGTCTAGATGAAACATCTGTGAAATAAGTGCAAAAGTGTTTGGAAAATTTTATTCTCAAAGTCATGATCAGCTTTTCCCTTCCAAAGGAGGAGGAGGTATTGACTGCTGCTCTGCAGAAGGGCTGCCCAGCAACTGACACTCTAATCAATGGAGCAATTGAGTGGAAACCACATTTTTCATTTTCCAGATGATATCAAGCTTGGGGGGAATGCAAGGCTACCAGTGAAGTGGCTCAGTTTCAGAGTAGTCCTGACAACTGTGTGTAAACCACCTGACCTTTCCCTTCTGTGTCAATTCAGTTCAACAGAGGCAGGCACTTTTGACTGGGAACATCTGCAGGAAGGGAGATGAATGGTTTGGCAGCAGCTCTGCAGAAAGCATTCTGAGAATCACAGGGGACAAGAAGAACATGAATCAGCATTGTGCAAAAAAGGCAAACATCATACGGGGATATATAAATAGAGTCTTAAATATAGGCCAGTTAAAATAGTCCCCCTGCTCCACTTGGCACTTTAGAGAACTTGGCTGGTATAAAGCTGTTCCTGAATTTGTAATTACAAAAAGATTTACTGATTGGTTTTTGGTTTTGTTTTGTTTTGTTTTTTTTAATCAATAGTGAAGAAAATGGCAAAGATAATACAAAAGTAATAGAATTAAGCAGAATCAAAGTTTATTCCATTAAAGAAAAAGTTTACTCCATTAGTGCTTGATGCATATCCTAAAGATAAGAGTAATAAACACTGGTAAGTAACACTGGCCACTGAAGTTATGGAGTCTCTATTATTGGTTGTTTTTAAAAATAGGTAGGACAAACTGATACTAGGACTCCAGCTTGTAGAGAATGTGATCCTACCTTTTGGCAAGAGGATGGACTTCAGGGAGCACACGTACCACCAAGAGCCGTCCCAATTCCACCTCAGCCTTTCCCTGATTTGCTGGATTAATCACACGAAGCTGGAAACTGAAGCATGTGGGAAAGAGTAACCAGAGATCTGGGTTGTTGTCAGGACCTCTCTACTGGTCAGAAAATGACAAGAAGATGTAGAAAACATGAAAATGATTGCATATCCATGCTACACATGACATGGTTTTCTTAAAAATAAAGATATGCCAGCTTGAGAATAAATTGCATGACACATAATCTCTTTTGTACTGCATTAGTAGTGCAGAAAAAAAATGGACGCATGTTAATATCAAGACATTTTCTTCTGGGGCTTGACCTTAAACAGCTTTAGGAGAACTCATTCAACAACAGATTGTCAAGCTAAAAATTCAACAACTCTCAAAATGCCACTTGGATTTCCTAGTCCACAGAAATCAGCCTAATTCTTCCAAAACCTCAGTGTGTTCATATGCAGATTCACTTTTGTGCAAGGCCAGCAAGAAAATCACAAGCTCTCTTTATCCAGCCTAAGTAAAAGAAAAATGGATTTGACAGCTGGCCTTAAACACTTTCTCTTTGATGATTCAAAGAAAATGGAATCCATCTAAAGCTGTTGATTAATTCTTCAAATACAGATGGAGAGTAATACCTTGAAAATATAGCCCTTAGAAGTATAATAAATGAATGCTTGGGGGTGGGGGAAGGGCTTTCTTTTACAAGATTTTCAAACAGCTCTTTTCAAGGGATCTAATACCTATTTTGTATTACAGGATGACTTTACAATTTGTGAAATGTAAGAGAAGAGCTTTATAGATTCTCATAAAGGTGATATGTACTACACAGAATCTAGACTTTGAGGACTTATCATAGATCCAAGCTAAATCTCTTCCTCTTCATACAGTCCAAGTAATTAAGCAAGAGGTGGCAAGAGGCTAGCCAAAAGACAAAATATTATTTCAGGTAAAGTATTTTATAAAACAGATTTCAACATTTTGAAAGAAGAGAAATTGCCATGGATTGCAAGGCACATTTCTAGAAAGCACCAGAATATTTCATCAAAGAATTAAAATGTATTTCAATGTATTTGAAGATATTTATTAATTACATTATCTCTTTAGGTCTAGTTTTAGCACACAGGAAATTTTTACTGTTGCTATCAATAGCATGCATTGTAGAGTTAACCAAATTAAAAGTATGAGAATTTCTCTAAATTCTTACATCTGTATCAAAGTTTACCAAACAGTTACATGGAAGCAAAATGGAGCTTTTCATCATGACTGAACTGAAATTTGCCTCTAATTTAAAAATATTATAATAAATTTGGTGAAATGTAGTCTGTCATTCTGTGTTTATATGTACCTTTAAGGGCGATGAGAGTAATAAGAATTTTATTGAACACCCATATGTACACATTCAGTGTGCTACAAAATATCTGATTAAATCTAATTAAAGGAAAACATTGCATTTAGAAAATACTTCTTTTACTTCTTCTGAAAATGGCATATTTTTATTAAAAGGAATGCTGTAGAAATGTAAAATTTGCAGGAACTAAATTATCTTCTTTTTTTTTATTTCTTGCAAAATCATTGGAGACTTTTAGAAGTAATTTCCTCCCCAGAAAATAGGAAATAAAATACAGCCACTTTTATTGCATCTGGAGAATACAGTTTCCCCGATTGTGCCATTCAATGGTAGTTACATGACTCTTCTAGACATGCTGACATAAAAAAACCAAAACAATTTTTGAAGGGTGAAAAAAAAAACTTCGGGAATATGTTTCTCAGGTTGTCACCACCAAAGACTGCAGTACAAAACCCTAATCTTTTTATGAGCCATCATTTCTAATAGTAAAACATATTAACAAAGGAAAGAAGCAAGTCAAATATATTCTTGCAAGGCACACTGTGCATGCAAATGAAGACACATAAAATCCCAACTCCTTCCTTTTGTTGAAATATTGCATTGGAACTCTTTTAGAATATAAAATAAAGAGAAGCAGATAAAGCATACATATGCCCTCTAAGCAGAGAAATCTTGCTTTCCTTTTAAAACAGGGATTTTAGTCAGCAGTGATTAATCCCCAGATAGAAATGAAATTGATACTCTCGTTCCAGTAATTAGAAGAGTACCTTAGACTACTCTTGTAGCCATTGTTCAGCAGAGGACCAGAAGTGTCCAAGAGGAAGTTGTTGCTGAACACATCCCACACCAACACACCGAGCAGGACACTATGGAACACCTGTATAGGACCAGCAGGCGAACTGAGCTTGAGATTGGTTCCAGTTCATCCTATCTAGCAAATGACACTGGGGATGAAATCCCAGTTTGAGCTGGATGTCACCCAAGAGGTCATCTACACCTTACAAACATAAGATAAGGCAAAGCACAAGTGGTTTCAAAAAACAACACCAGTCTCCCATGCTCCAGCTCCGGCAGCCAAAAACCAACTGGCTTCACCTAACATGATCTCCTGCCAGTCTGACTGTATATGGTTGGTGAGCTTTCATTAGTGATGAAGTCTCTGGGGTCAAGTACATTCCTGGGCTGAGGCTCAGTTCAAGATTTGTGTATCATTTAACTCCTTCCTCTATGTGAGAATCAAAAATTTGTAGTCTGTTTTTTAAATTGGTGGTGTACATTTCATTCATAAAGAAGATGCGCTAGTTAAAAATAATCAGAAGACTGATGTCTGTTTGATAAAAGGGGATGGTAAAGAATAAAGAAATTTTATTCTTTACACTGAGTCTTAGAGGCTGAGTATAAAGAATAAAAGTAAATTTATAAGAGGCTAGTTAATGATTAATGAATACTATAAACATGTTACATAGCTGCAGAAAATCGGTATATTGTATTCTGGGAGACAGCAAACAATGTTTTCAAAGCAACCTATCAGGCCTCATGGTAGGATTTGGACTCTAAAGTAATAATTCTAACCTACTTCAAGCCATTTGTAATTGGATTTTAAATATAAAATATGACCAGAAAAAAGATTAACATCATTATCTATAGCTGTATCTGGTAGAAACAACATAGTATGCCTGCGAACAACTTTCATGTATAAGGAAATGAAAGCTGGATTGGAAATATTTGAAAAGTGTTCTTGCTTTGCTTCAAAGTGAACTCTGGACCTTCTACATTAATCAGACAGAAACCAAGCAGACAAAAGAATTTTAAGTATTGCAGTGGGGAAGGGCTTGCAGCTATTATCAGTATGAAGACGTTCATGTGAAGGTCAGGTGTTCCCACAATACAAGGTACAAAAATCACACCTGTCGTGACAGCTCATAATGGGAAACAAAGCATTAAATTGGCAGAAGTCCATTCATGGCAGTATTATAGCAAAAGGTATTTTTGCAACACAGAAAGAGTGGGTGACTCTTCTCCACTAGGTATGAAGCTTCATTTTATGTAATAAATTCCATGACAATTTTTGTATTTAATTTCTGCCTGTACGTATTTTTCAAGGGGAGTGGCTACATTGCAAGTGGATGGATAATAATTCAAAGTGTGTGACTTATAGCTTGTTAGACCCTTTGCATAAGGCACATGTACACTTAGATTATGCTATCTACTCTTGTGCCTGGCCATACAAGATAACACAGTTGTTAAGCAAGTCACATTTATCATCTCGCTACAGCATGTTCTTTTATTGCTACGGCATGCTTACTCAGCAATTCTGGATACCTGGAGAAAATCTGAAAGGCCTGAACTCCTGTCAAGAGATAAGATATGTGGAGGCAAAAGCCTCTTATCTTTACAGATCACAGAGTGTTTCTCTAGAATGCATCTATGCTTTCATCGCCAGTCACTCCCTTGGAAAGATGAAATACTTTTGCCTTCTTGATTCTCTTCTCCATTTGTAGACCTTTATATCATGGGAATACCATGTTCTGAGGGTGTCTGCTGCCAGGTGTATTTTCCATGCATACTGTGTTTGGCTGCAGTCACAAGATGCAATTGGAACTAAAATGGGAGAAGGAAAATCATTCAATCTTCTCTGCTGTTATCTGACCAGAGACACAAATGCCCTTTGGTTTCTTTCTCGTATGCTGGTGCTATCATCACACTGCATCTCTGGCAATGACACTGCATGTGTGAGTCATGACCACTGGGCTGCAAAGCAAACCTCATTTTCTCACTCTCTCTTATAGATGGAAAACAACTCATCCCAGCACAGCTGGGTGAAAGGAGTGAGTACTTTCCTTGAGGGTAGAAAACAGATCCTCAAGTCTTCAGGCAGAGTCATGCATATCCAGAAATCTCAGTCTTCCCCACAGCCAGATAAATGAGCCAAGCTAGAAGGCTCTTATGACTCAAGCTTCTCTACTTTGATTTTTACATGAAAATTCCATCTGTATCAAAGCTGGCATATACATTTTTATTGCAAAAACAGTGGTTTTGATAAAGCTGCATTTTCCAACCAAAAATAGTTTCTGTTGGAAAATTCCCAACGTATCCTATAAAATCCCATTTGGATGACAAACTAACTAAGATAAAATCACCTTAATAATAACTTAGGGTTTAATATACATTTACCAGCAAGGAAGGCTAATCCTCAAAAATTTCCAGAAGTCATTTAAAGAACAATGTGCCTCATCCATCTGACTTGTTTTTGAAGTAGTCTTCTGAACTTGGATATTTAATGAGATCCTTTCTGTAGAATCACTAGGGGCTTGAGCTCTGGAGACAAATCTGTTGGAAGCTACTGATAACCACTGCAACAAATTGTATTATTGTAATATCTTTCATCCCTTTCCAAAGCTTTCACATTCACATTGATGACATCTTCACTTTCCTTTCTTCCCCCTGAGTGCCAAGAAAAACCTCCGGTGAAAGTCAAAATGATTATAGATTAGACTTTAAAAGAATTAATTAAATAATATTAATGACAGACAGTATGCAACATGCTAGCAGCTCAAGTACTGTGAAGTTTTGGGGGCTTAAAAACAAATTCCTTTTTTTGAGAAAGGTAGGTAAACTTTGCAAATCTAAGGCATGGGAATAAAAAAAGCAATGCTCTGCTGTATAATCGTGATCTAAAGTTACCACCATTTAGCACCAGTTTTATCACCAGTGTTTAGAAATATGCCACGCATGTGTGTACATGCTGAATTTCTTCCCTATCTAGTTGATGGTCATGTAACTTTCTCAGAAGTGAGAGGATTAGGAATGTTTGTAAACTTGTCTGAGACATGGTAACTACACTATTCATTTAGATCATTAATATAAAATACATTGACTGCTATAAATTTTTCTCCTTCTCTTAATATATGTGAATCAGAGCTCTTGTTTACACTCCTGAGCCCATCAGCAAACATTTCATGGAATCAATGATGTGCAGCTGCCCAACTGGCCTGACAAAAACTTTTCTTATACCTTCCTTCCCTCACTGTTCCAGGAACCATGAGTCTCCTTGGCCTTACCTCGAGCAATCCTATCTCACCTGACAAGAAGCATCCAAGATTTTCATCCTTGATGTTTCTGAATTTGGGAAATTCAGTCACTCAGCGCTAGTTGGCATCACACAGTGTCTTGGAGAGGAACAGAGAAGAGTAGAGGGTTTCACATCATAGCAAAAACAACAGTAGGTCTGTGTGTGAGGTGTTATCCCTTAGACAGCAGTATGAACACAGAATCATAGAACTATCTAGTTTGGCAAAGATCTTTAAGAACACTGAGTCCAGACATTAACCAGCATTGCCAGGTCCACCACTAAGCCATGTCCCACAGTGCCACATCTACATGTTTTTTGCATAGCTCCAGGAATAGTGACTCAACCATTTCCCTGGGCAGCCTGTTCCAGTGCTTAACAACCCTTTTAGTAAAGAAATTTTTCCTAATATCCAATCTAAATCTCCCCTGATGAAACTTGAGGCCATTTCAACTGGTAAAACTAAGTACAACAGCCAGTTAAAAGCTGGAAAGAAAAGTTTTTAAGGACTTATATAAATGTTTATACCAATTGTCAGAAATCTTCACAGAATTTTGTGTATATACAGATGTGTCCTCTGAACAGGAGCTGGTAGGGAAGTAGGCTAGATAAGCTATAGAGATGTTTTGCTGGTTATTGCTGGATGTGTAGATTTTAAAAAAAATAAAATCCTTGTACCAAACAGAAAAAGCTAGTTGCACTTTTAGCCATTTTCATGCTGCTGAAGAAAAGCAAATAAAAGAGACTGATTCCTGTGCCTAGGGCTAAGCAGCACCATTTGGCTCAGGTCAGCAGTGGTTATGGGTGCTCCCCTTTGCAGCAGATTTGTCTTGCAGAGAGTTGTGCAAAAGCAGAGACACTACAGCAATTCAATAGATTAGGCGATGAGTGTACATGCACACCATGTTCTCTTTTGTTTACCAGTACAGTTGGACCCGTAGGTTAGTTTAGAACAGAGTACCTCTGGAAGGACCACCCTTTTTTCATGCCCTATATAGCTGCTGGATTACTTTACTCAAACAGTGAGTCTGTGGATGACCAAAACATTCCCCATGTCCAAATAGGAATAGAAATTAAAACCCCACGCAAAAATAATTTTGACTCCTGCTCCAGGGTTGTGTGTTGCCCCTGCCCTCCATGTCCTGCTCCCTGGCTCCATTTGAGTGCATCGGGGCAGAGGTTACTGGAAAAAGAGGGTGCATGTGAGGAAGGTTGGATTATTAGTCACATAATTTTTATTGCTTATGATTGAAAGAAGCAGGCTGCTCTGCTGAAGCAGAAGGGCTGGGTGTTGAGGGGGAAGGGTTTTCTATACATGTGCAATGGAACAGCTTCTCCCTTGCCTTCTCCCTGTTGAGTGTATGTCCAGACTTTGGGGCTAGGAATTTGCTCCACAAGCCCTTATGTGTGACCTCTCTGGTCCCTGGAGTAGCTGCAGCACTAGCTGCTGGAGTCAAGCATCTGGAGGAGGAGAAAGGGAGGGGAAGCCTTTCATTTAAGGCATGACATCTTCACAGTTCATGTACCAAACATGCCCAGACAGACTATTAGTGAAGATCAGATAGCACTTGTCACCAACCAGAGACCTTCTCATACACCCATGCCCCCTGTTAAAGAAGCATAAAGATGCTCCAATTGGTGAACATAAGTCCCATTTTAGAAGACGCACAAACTAAGCCACAATTAAGATAGTTATGCCCATTGTGTAATTTTTTACTAATATTACTATTCCACTGTATATTAAAGAGATTTTGCTAAAAGGCTTCATTCTTTTTATACTGCCTTAGTATCATAAAATCATAGAATGGTTTGTGTTGAAAGGGACCTCAAAGGTCATCTCCCTTATATCACTGTGTAAGTGAAGCTGACACTCAAAGAAAGGCAGTCCTTCCAGTTTATATACGTTTCACAGCTAAGAGCCCTCCTAGCTCTTTAAGTAGCGACCACCTCCTCATGGGTATTTAGCTGATATTTGCAGTTGAGAGAGCCACTCTGCAGTCCCATTTAATACTGCTCAAATATAGGTCTGACGAAATGCTGGCCAAAGAAAGCCTGTATTTGAGAATAAAAATGGAAATCCTTAACCTAAGCTAAAATAGTAATCTGAAAGTATAGGCAAGATGCTGCTGTGGAGTGTGATGTCCTTTCATGGCAGGAGTAGGAGAAGTGACTCCTATATATGGTGTGTCTGGGACTTAGGTGGGGAATGGGAACAGCACAGGATGCAGCTGAGCAAGGATATGTGTGAAATGAGACACCTGATCTGTTTTGAGCACTGCAAAAGAGGAGTTAGAAATCAAAACACATTGTGATAGTCCTGGGGAGATACAGAGGGCCATGAGAACACCTTGTTACAGGCAAACATGAAATGCCTTACCAGGCAGATCATGAGTGTGTAAGGGGCATGGCTTGAAGACACCAAACCAAGCAGATCCTTTGCCAGCAAACCAAGCCTGTCAGCATTTTAAGAGGCAAGAGTAGAGGACGGGCAGTAGCAGATTGTGTAACTGGAGAGGCAAACAACCACCATGGTCAAGGCTCCTATGTTTACATGTGACATTGGGTGTCATTCTGATTGTATGAGGGTATTCTGCTTGATTTGCAATGGCCATTATGGCTGGACATGGGTTTCCCACATTTGGTTGGCCACAGGAGGGTAGATGGTGTTACTGACAACCATTGTGTCACGCCATAGAGTCACCATATTGTCTGTCCAAAGCTGATGGATATAACACAAGAGCTACATGTGATTTCTATTGGTTTTGAATATTAAGTAGAATACAGGTTGGATACCTAGCCAGAAGTAATTTCAACCACAGGTAGGCAGATGAAATGAGCCCTCTGTGCAATACTGGCAACTCCAATGTGGATGTGCTAGACACCATGGGCTGGCTGCTGAAGGTGGAGCCAAGAATACATGTTTGCACAGGTGAATCTCCTTGGTGCTTACTTTAGGCTGAGCTGAATCACTCTCTAGGCATGATGACTCTAGCACATATTACATTGCCTTAAACTGCCAAGGGCTCAATTCAGTTACCTGAATGCAACCATCTTTTGAGATGCCCTGAGGCCACCAGGACATTAGCATGGAATTAGCAAAGTATTGGGTTTTCGTGGTATGGTTTTGGTAGCAGGGGTGGTTTCTGTGAAAACTACCAAAAGCTTCCCACAGGTTCAACAGAGAAAATGCAGATGGCTACAAGATGGACCTGGCCCTGGCTGAGCCAAATCTATCAGTGATTGATGTAGAGCTCCTGGGATAACAGATTTAAAAAGAAGAAAAGTTACTGTAAAGGAGCAATTGCAGCTGGAGAGAGGAGTAAGAACAAGTGAGAGGAATACGTGAGAGGAACAGCACTGCAGACATCAGGGTCAGTGAGAAGAAGAGGGAGGATGTTTTCCAGGCACCGGAACTGAAATTCCCCAGCAGTCTGTGGTGAAAACCATGTGGAGGGTCAGCTGTGCCCCTGCAGCCCAGAAAGGTCCACAGTGAAGCAGAGACCCGCGTGCGGCCCATGGAGGAGCCCATCCAGAGCAAATCTGCTGGCAGGACCCCACAGGAGACCCATGCTGGAGCAACCTGTTCCTGGAGGATTGCACCCCATGGAAGAGACTCACATTGGAGCAATTCATGCAGAACTACAGTCCATGGGAAGGATTCCATTGGAGAAGTTCATGGAGGACTGTCTCCCACGTGCAGGACCCTATGTTGGATTAGGGTAACCACATGAGGAGTCCTCTCCCTCAGGAGGAAGGATCAGCAGAGACAATGTGTGATGAACTGACCACAAACTTCTCATTACTTAGCTGCAAAGTAAGGTACAAACTTTAAATTTCATTGCTGCAAGCCTACTTACTATGGAAATTATGAGACCTTCAGTTATTGAAGCAGTGCATTAGTAGCAGCTGTGAAGAAATGCTCAATGCAAAATGGTTACTGGCCATGCATCTATGCTTTCATATCTCAGAAGTGAAATTCACTGCAATAATTATCAAGGATTTTTTTTTTCTTTTATTAGAAGGGGCTATTTTTCAAGTCTGAATTGTTGCAGCATACTCTGTCTTGGTTGGCCTAATCTGGTTCAACTCCTCAACCACATTTGAAGAGGCAAACCCCCTGTAACTGTGCATACTTGCTGTTTTGGTAATAAATGTCTTGACTTTCTAGTGGTTTTGAGCCAATCTTGTAAACACAGGAGTAAACCCTTGGTAAAGAACTGGAAATGGCTCCCAAATACTTTTATGTTAGTACACAGCAGCACTAAAATACTAAACTACTTTTCAGTTGACTATAAAGCACATTTCAGTACTACACACTTCACATGGAACCGAGACTAAGGTTTTGCTCTTTGGTGGAAATTGATTTTGTGTAACATAATAGTTGTGTTTATTAAAAAATATCATATAACTGCAGCCCTAAAAAAATGTTTATGCATTTGCAGCCAGCGTTGCCTGTGTATTTAGTGATGAAGCAGCTTAGTGCAATATACTTTAAATTACTAGTTTGCAAAGTTTCATCTCAGTTCAGTTTAATGTGATATAACTCTTAACTGCAAAAGAGTCATTTAGGCAGAAAATCTGACAAAGAATTAACACACTACAGTAGTATTTTAAACCAATCCTATTTCATTGTGAGCCAGTCTTTGCCTTGTAGTAAATGAGACCAATATTTTCATGAGCTGAAACCAAAAAGAAATAAGTATCTGAACTGCAGTGTCATTCAAATGCTTATTGAAATACAGACTTAGTAAGTACAGTAGTAATATTATCAATTTACCTACAGAAAGTGATCTAAAGATATGATGATAGAAGCAATTTTGCAACACATTCTTCCCTCACTGAATTTAATGCATAAAAATTTCAATTTCCGTGTACGTAAAACTCAGCATTGTGTTTTCATTTTTGAATAGTACTGCTTTTTATTTCTTCATTTAAGTCCCTGTAGATCTTTCTTTTCATAGAAGATGTGGCATTTTGGCAGAAGTTTTAAAATACTGGGAATTTGAAGAGTGAAGGGAAATGCTTCAGCTGTGCCTGAACTGAAGAGATAGGATGACTGTATTTGAAAAGTCACCATACACGTCTCCAGAGTGCTGTCAGCTCTAAACTAAGACAGAGGATTCAAGTTTTTGAGACATCCTGTGGAGACTGAATGAAATTGGTTCCAAAATTATAACAGTGTATCACAAACAGAAATTAAAAGAGTAGGGAGAAGAATGAAATTATCTTTCTGGTCCTTTTTATACTGCATGAAACCACAGACCAGAATTTTCACAGGTATGCAACTCTTAGGGTTGAGATCCAGTTCCCCCAGATCATCTAAACTGTTAAATCTTTTTCACGCTTGTGAATGATCCAGTCACTCTGCTTTCCAGGACTTTCTACTCTAAACGAGCCAAAATTCATTAGGCAACTAACTCCCTGTTTGGTCTGTAATTTCCCTGGACACCCACTGTCACTGTTCATACAGGCTCAGCTGACCCTATGGAAATGCATCTATTTCTTCAGCCACTGCAATCAGGGCTCCATTCAAGTCTAAAAACCAACTGAAGCCTGTGGCTCATGAGCTGCATGGCTGGAATCAGAAAGGGGCACGCTTCTGTCCTCTCTCAGCTCCGAACTCCTCTTGCCAGACAAATTCATGTCTCCTGTCCAGGACTGGGAGAGCAAGGCTGTATCCACATCTTCATTGTCCCTCTTCTTAGGAGAGAAGCAACTTCTTTTCCCTTGTGTCCTTGCCCATCCCTTCGTTCATCTATTCAGAAGGCACTTTTGAAGACAGGGAGATCATCTACAAACTAGAGTGCCCATGATTTAGAACAAGGCATTGGAAAAATGTGGAGTTGAAAATGACTTGGTACTTACAGAAATGAGAGAGAAGCCTTCAACATCTTCCCAAGCATTCCACTGCACTGCATCTATTACATCAGCAGGTTCAAAATAAACCTGAAAACACCTAATTTCAATACAATCAGTCACTAGCTGTCTCTAAGGTCATTCTGAATGTACAGTGAATGCATTTAAGTAGTGTGATCATGGGAGAAAGAAGTAACAGGTATGGAAGGCTGCACTTTTTCAAGGAAACTGTGCTTGCAAGGGAAAGAGCTTATTTGCCTTGTAGCCTGTAGTGTTCAGGCAGGGATGAAGAAGGTAAATCTAGAATGCTGTTGGACATCTTTCCGCTGGAAACAGCTATTGATAAGGAAGTGGCAGTAAAATTTGACAGCTCAGCAGTTTGCATCTAACAGACAGAATAAAGAAGTAGTACTGTTATGCAGCGATGGCAGAGAAAATGCTCAAGTCTAAATCAGGTGGTGGTTTTTTTAAGGCAGTTTTTCCAAGTGTTAGCAAATACTTTTATGTCTTGAGATGAAATGCTGAGACTGCAAATCTATTACACAAGGCTATTTTCAACTAGCTGTATGCATTTGGAAGTATGTTTGTGAAGACAGAAGGGGCATTAAAACAGAAGGTGGTTTTAGACACTGGGATCACTTGTTCTACCACAGATGGCTTCTAGCTCTTCTCTGGAGATCTTAAAATGATAAAGGAGTTTTCTGCATTGAAGCATGATATTACCTCAGGGGAAGATGTTAAATGAATCTAAAGCAATAATAGAGTTATTTTACCTAAAATTAAGTATCTCAGAAGATTCAGCCCCTTTGGGATATAAACAGAAGTGCTCAGTCAGAACACTATTGAGTTTGATTGCATACACTGACTCTATACCTAGCTAAGAAAATCTCAGCACAGCCTGAAGGAAGATTATAATGACATAGTACTATACATTATACATATTATTATTATTAAAAATGAATGTTCAGTAATCACCAATACAAAGAGGCTGAAAGTCAAAACCTGATCTGCTTACCTGGGGCAGAATTGAAAGTGTGCTTGCTCAGCAACACGGACAAAATGGAGCCACACTTTGAACTTAAGGAGCAGCGAGGGAGACCTGGATGTCTGCAAATGTTTGGCTGACCTTTCTGCATAGTTAATATTGCACAGAGTTTGTTAGGCGGTTTGCTAGGAAAAAAAAATTGGCTCAGAGCACTCGGTAATTGTGTTGTCCTAAGACATGAAAACAAACTTTCTAAGAAAAAAAACAAAAACAACACATGGAACTGGAGGCCACACTGCACATTTTCTGTCATTTACATGCACACACAAAAAAAGGATAAGGTTTTCATCTGGCAGACATGCAAGGAAAGTGACAGCTGAAGTGACAGCTTTGTGCCACTAGCTTATGGTAAGATTTTGTCCCACATAAATGGGCTTCTTGCTTCGGGAGAACAGTCCACTGTATCCTAGACAGTTTTTGGATAATGTAGCCTTCTTCAGAAGTTGTCTAGACTGACTTAGAGTAACACCATGAAGCCATTTCTTTTCCTTGACTATTGACAGGCTCTGGAAGAAACAAGCTCCCTAGTGAAGAAGCTTCAGTTCAGTGTCTACTTATTGGTACTGCCCAAGTACAAATAGGTTTGATCTAAGTTTTAGTTAATAATTAGCACATGAAAAAAGAATGTACCATGATGTATTTCAAAATCTCGTGTCCCTATATACTCAATGATTTTTTTCTCCTTAAATATTAGCAATAGACTTACCATCACTAATACCCTTGTGGTGGTGTTTCTGAGACATGCCTGTACATCCCAATTTTAAAAATACTTTGTCAGCAAGATCCAGGGAAGATATTATGCTTCCCTTGAAATCAGATCTGCAGCTGAACCAGAGCCTGGCTCTCCACTTCTTGCACAGGGACAATTGCAGCAATGCCCCAGTGCACTTAACAATTAATCTCCAGTTTCTGCAAGTAACTCACAGGTGATGCCAACACTTTTTTCTGTTGTTGTATGCGAAGTTGTCATTTACTCAGACTGTAAATGCATTTCAGCACCTCCTCGGACTGTATCCCAAATTCACTCCTGGAAGCCAATGTTCAGCCTTGGTTCCTCGTGCTCCTGCCCTATAAGCCTCCTCCTTTAGGGAAGGGCTGTCTGTGGTCCCCTGGACTGTTCAGACCTCCATCCCCTAACATGGCAATTACTTAATTGCCACAGTGGAAGACTAACTTCAGTCCTGTCCCCTAAATCTTTGGTCTATTTAAAAACAGCACAACTCAATCCCCAAAACTGATCTGGATCAGTGCAGACAACTGAAGTTGGAAGTTCTAGAAAGGGGCATGGCAAATGTCCTGCTTGTATTTCAGAGAGGTGAGAGCCCATTCTGTGCACAAAAGAAAACCTTCATTAGTTCACAACTGGCATTTAAATCCATTGACTCATTATTAGCGATTATCTGTAATTTTGCCCTGAGGGCGTTTATTTTCTAAGAATAAAAAGGAATTATCTAAAGGCCTTCATTCTGTAGTTAAAAACCAGACTTATCTCCTGGGAACATCTCTCTGTGCCTAACAGCCTGTCTAGTAGATGTGTTTTATTCTTAGGTGTCCCAAATCACACCACTGAATACCAGATTCTGCAACGTGTTGGGCTGTTTCTTGCTTGGCAGTCTTGGTTGAATTATTCTGTCCAAAGGAGACGCAAAGGGCAGTTTGAGACCTGCCTTTAAAGAGCAGTCTATGCCTCACGCCTGGTTACAAAATCAAACTCAGTAATCAAACTTAGCTCGCTTTGTTTCCACTCCGTAAAGATCCGTGAGGCATTTCTAACTGGAATTTGTTTTCTGTGCAGCAAGCAACCGAATATACCAACCTCCTACTCCGGGCAAGAAAAGTGTTGTTACCGGGAGCTGACAGCCCATGAATTCCCGGGAAGCGGGCGGGGAGGAGTGAGTGTACGATGTCCTTGGACAGCGAGTTTCTTTGCAACTGCTGCTACATGAGAGATAGCAGGTGCGATGTGTCTTGCTAAAGTACCACGACGGAAACACTGAGTGAAGGGAAAAGCGTTTTTATTTCCTCGCCCCAAGCCCCGAGACCGCTCCCCCCTCTCGGTGCGGCGGAGGCCGCTGCCCCACGGACCCCCCGACGGCGGCACTGCAGCGGGGCACGGGAGGGGGCTACGCTCAGCCCCTCAGAGGGGACGGATCCGGCCGTCGAGGGCTCTTCGCACGGGAGGAAAGGCGCCAGGGCAGCGGCGAGGGTCCCGCTTCCGAGGGGACCCCGGAGGCGCAGCGAGGTGCGGGCGCCCGGCGGCGCGGGCGAAGGGCTGCAGCATCCCGCCTGCCGCCCGCGGACCGGGATCTCCGCCTTTGAGGGGCCGCGGCGGCACCCACGGGCACTCCGAGGGGGCGACAGGGTCCACCTCTCCCCGAGGAGCCCACGCCCCGCTTCCCCCTTCTCCTCCCCGCCCGCCCCGTCTCACGCCTTGGCTCCCGCCCCCGGCGGCAGCTCTCACCGATGGAACCGGCTGAGAAGGATGGAGGCGGCAGCTCCGAGGTAATTATTAATGGCCGTGCCCACTGGGGCGGGAGGGGGGAGCACGAGGTGAGATAAAATGGGGCGGCGGGGAGCTGGGAGGCGGGGGCTGCCGTCGCGGAGCCCCGTCGGGAGCATGGCCCTCGCCGCGTCGCTGCTGCCACCACTGCTGCTGCTGCTGCTGCTGCTGCTGCTGCTGCTGGGGCGGCCGGGGCTGGGGGCGCCGGGGCAGGGCGCGGGCACCTGGTCCCGCTTCGCCCGGCTGCCCTACCCGCAGGACCAGCTCTTCCTCCACGACACCTTCCCCGACGGCTTCCTCTGGGGCGCGGGCAGCGCCGCCTACCAGACGGAGGGCGGCTGGCGCCAGGGCGGCAAGGGCGCGTCCGTCTGGGACACCTTCGCCCACCGCCCGGCCACGCCGCCGGGGGCCGCCCCGCCGGGGCCCGTGGGCGGCGACGTGGCCAGCGACAGCTACAACAACCTATTCCGCGACGTGGAGGGGCTGCGGCGCCTGGGGGTCTCGCACTACCGCTTCTCGCTGTCCTGGGCCCGGCTGCTGCCCAACGGGACCGCGCCGCCCAACCCCGCCGGGCTGGCGCACTACAGGCGGCTGCTGGCCCGCCTGCGGGAGCTGGGCGTCGAGCCCGTCGTCACCCTCTACCACTGGGACCTGCCGCAGGCCCTGCAGGACGCCTTCGGCGGCTGGGCCAGCCCCATCCTGCCCCGGCTCTTCCGCGACTACGCCGAGCTGTGCTTCCGGCACTTCGGCGGGCAGGTGCGCTACTGGCTGACGATGGACAACCCCTACGTGGTGGCCTGGCACGGCTACGGCACGGGGCGGCTGCCGCCCGGCGTGCGGGGAGGCCCGCGCCTGGGCTACCTGGCGGCCCACCACCTGCTCCAGGTAAATGGCGGCCGGCGCCGCGGGGCCGGGTGTGCAGGCCGCCCTCAGCCCTGCCCTCGGCTCCGACACTGTGGAAAGCAAATCCATGTGTCCGACAGAGTGCGGGCAGCCGATCTATGGGCAAAGGAGGCAAAACTCATGGTGTAAGGCGGGAGCTTGGCCACCGAGCTGGTGCAGAGGTGGAGAGTTAAAGAACTCTGTGTCTTGCAGCGCTTCTAGGTGGGTGAGGGTCTGCAGTCCCTGGACTGTGCCAGTCCAGTGCTGCCTTTCTAAGGTGGAAATGCTTAGTATGACTGTAAAGAGAGTTTGCAAATTTGGTAAAAAAGGCTTACTGAGTTAATGGAGATGTTAGAGGTGGCCAAATTGTCGTGCAGAGACAAAAATACGACGATTTTTTGAGTGAGCACTTCTTGGGGAAAGAGACCCTTAATTCCCCAGTTGGTCTTGTAAGTGGCACAATTAGTTTGCTGTACTTAATTTTTATTCTGTGTATCTATATGGTGTAATTGTAATACTTGCTGGGAGCAACCCATCGGGATTTTCAGAGAGTATTAAGCAGAAATGTGTACAAATCCTTCCAATGATAGGAGAAAGGATTCAACCTGTCTGGAATGGGGTGGTCATTTAGGCATGATCTCTTGTACTTTTAATATACATTCACAGATTCTGCTAATGTCTGTCTGCTCAGCACACACTTCCTGACAGGAGTTTTATCCTTAATGAGCATTGTGTATTAGACGTGAGCATGAAGAAAACATCCAATGCATGCCTTATTTGACTTTTTTTCACTTTCTTGTATTACTTCTGCCTTCTTAAATGCTACAAATAAGGGAAAATAGAGATGGAGAAAATGTGGGTAAATTTTCAGGTTAATTTCCTCATCCTGAAAACTTTAAGCTCTTCATGTAGTTAGCATGGTGTCTACTTGACCGTGTTTCATGCTTGAGTATATCGTGCATTGCCATAGTATCAGAGTCCCTCATAATCTCAAGCATGTGCTTGTTCTTATAAAAGCTCTGTGAAGGAATATACTTTTCTATTTAATAAATGAGAAACTGAGGCACAGTCTTGCCCCACACTATGTCAAAAGAGTAATTAAACCAGGAACATCTACCCATACTTGCTTTAGTGACAGAACTGTAGTATTTAGTTCTGTCCCAGTGACAGTCAGGCAGGATTTGCACATCAGTAAACATTTCTTCTTACGTGCAGTGGAAGGCAGCAAGGTACCATTACCCTCCCTCCCCCCTGCCCCATTTTATGAAAAAGGAGCTGAAACACAGATGCAGTTAAGAGCCAAAGTGGCCGCTGGTTGTTAGTGCCATTTTCCTTGTGTGTGATCTTTGTAGCATATTGGTCAGTTACATTATGCTTCCAGCTCTTCTACAAGTCATATCCCCAGACCTCAAATCACCTGCAGAGAAAATCAGGGACATACATTATGTGCAGAGGAGCTCACATCCCTGACTTCTCCAGGCAAGAGTCTTCATGGGGGCAGAGATAGAGCCTAGCTCTTCAGTACAGAGAAGTGATCAGCTTTAGCACTGAGCTCCTCCTTCTTCCTTTTACTTCTGTGTAGCGTATTAATATTAGACCTTTCAACTTGTGCAAGCAATGAAGTAGGAGGAAGCTACATAGTACAGCTTCTTCACAGCCTGATATCTGTAGAGAAAGTGTGTGCATTTGTGTAAGAAAGGATTAAAGTTCTACCATACATGGTAAAGAGAGAATTGCATTTCACAGGTAAATTAGTCTTACACAGCTCTTGAGTGATTGACTTTGCAGCTTGAATGTTGTTCTTTAATGTGTGTCTGTGGGTTGTATAGTTTAGTCGGTGAGTTTGGTCATTTTCTGGGAGCCTGCACAGCTTTGGTTTGTATCAGAGGGGTGCACAGCAGTACTGCTTTATCACACAAGCTGCAGGATGTGTGCAGCACTGGACAGTGTTGCTGGGAGATACAGTCCTCTTAGACCCACTGCAAAAGTGGCTGAACCTTCTCACATGAAGAAAACCCCCTTTCATTGTCTAACCTTTTGCTCCTTACGTTGTAAAATCTAGTCCCTAGTTTCTTCTTAATTCTTTTCCCTTCTCTTTGCCATTCTTGTATTTTGTTTTTTTTTCCCAGGGAAATTGAGTTTACAGAGCATGTTAGAATTTGTTGTCATAATTGTTTGTTTCTCAGCAAACGTGCAGACTAGCTCTTAATATGCATGATTTCTGACTTTTCCACCTCTTATTTACAATATGCAGTTTTAAGAGTTTTCTCTCTGCATTTACTCAAAGCAAAGACTCACATAAGTGGAAAGCTAAAGCTAATGAAAGCTGATGCCTCCTCATTTATTTTACTGGTTGCTAATTATGTTAAAAAGCAAAATAATTTCCTTTAAGTTCTTTAAAATTCAACAAATATAAATGTGGATTTGGGGCTTTGTTTTTCTGAGCAACTTATTTATTATCTGAAGAAGTAATCAAATAAGAGTTGGATTCAATTTAGGTTGTTCAATTCAGAGCTGGTGAAAACAGGGCAATGAAGTTTGATTTAAGTAATGCTGTTTGAATTCAGCTTGAATGGATTTCATCATATTGTACTGAATTTTTTAATTACCTCTCGTTTTTCTGAACTTCCTTAAGTGAATCGTAACAGATGCTAAATTGACAGAGACACTTTTTTATAGATAGGACCAAATAAAAATAGTGTAAAAAACTTGTAAGGAAAAATTATTGTATTAATGCATTCTTGGGTGTTCTTGAGGGATGTTCATCAGTATTCAGTGAAAATTTCACCCTTTTATAGTATTTCCACTGACACTTGTCGCTTTTGATATGTTTAAGCCCTTCAAATGTGGTAAGAAATGGAGGAAGCTGTTCATGTTTATTCACAAAATAAATGGAATGGATCAAGTATATTTCATAAAAAGTTGGCATTCTCTCAAGTCAACAGCCAGAAAATGTAATGCCAGCAATCTGTCATGTATATGATGCATCTCTTTTCTTCAAATAGAAGTTGAGAGAGGTCAGTGTATTATGTTCTGGTTTTTGCAAATGCCTTTTTTCATTAATGGTTCACAGTATGTTGTCTGAGTTGAACATACTTGGATTTACTCATTATAAACAGCATTTGCAGAAACAGAAGAACACGTCGTTTCCCCGAAGAAGTGAGTGGAACTGCTGCCTGGAAACCAGTCACATAGCAACAGACTGATTTCTATTCCAAAACTCTTTCCAAAACAGAAGGTAAGTACTCTTTTGTTGACCTTCAGTGCTAAACCTAATAAAGTATCAGTAATTTCAGCATAGGAGAGTGGTCTTTTCTTGGTGTGTATTGTTTCTTTCAAAATCGAGACAGCCCTCAAACTTTCACTCAGTGCAAATGGAATGATTTGGGATTTTCCTGGCAGTAACATAGCTCATCGTAGTTGTGAAGGCATACCTAGTTTTTAGAAAAAAGGAGGAATACTGCTAAGTAGTAGTAATTTTTTTCCTATTCTTGCTTTCTTAAGGCATAGTTCAAAGAAGAACAAAGAAGAAATTGATTCTTACCTGGGTTTGAGTATTAGTTAGGTGGTATATGTTTACACTAGTGATTATTCTACTCATTAATCATTTGAATCAGGTTTCTTTCAAATACCAGATTTGACAAAGAGGTGCAGTCAAACCACGGTGCAAGTTCAGGTCTGATGCGGCAGTTTTCTGTCCCAGTAGCTGCCAAAAGTTAGGCTATGTTCACAAACTATACTAAAAGCTATAGCAAGTTGTTTTTAAGCTTTAATCATGAAAAGAAAAAAAATGCATTGAGTTTCATTTTAAAATTTGATAAACAGAGTAGTTTAGGTTTCAAGAACACTTGTTTTTTTAAAATTAGCTCCAAAGGTAATTACATTACTTTCCTTTTGCCATTCCTACCTGATTCCCTACATGCTTGTGGAAGGATTGTTGTTTTCAAATATTCCATTGTAACAAAAAAAGCAGTTTGTTACCTTTGCAGAGTACTTTGATTTTTACTCACAGAAATAGCAGGACTTCATGGGGAATAAAGTGTTACTGTGGAAGAGTAGATCTCCCTCGACTGTGGGAGTTCCATAACTTGATAAGTTTTTTAGAGATTATGAGAAATCTTAGCAAAACTCAACAGGCAGGACCTGGAAAGACTACATTGAAGAGACTGAAATTGAATGGAAGCAAAATTTGTTAGTTCTCTGTTTCTGGAGGAAAACCAGGTCAGGCCTGTAGGTATGTCAGGTCCCACCTCAGCTCTTTTGCTGTTCATTATGAGGATGAGGATTTCTTGAGAGTCTGTTCATTATGAGGTTTTGAGTGCTTGGTAGTTGTGTCTGTATAGTTGTGAATCTCGGTAAATTCTATTGGCAGCCCCAAATCTGTGTTTTCATGTCTCATTTTAAGTGCCACCTGCCTGATTTCTAATCACTGTAGCTTTTGCTGGAGGCACCTAGGTGGTATTTCTGGTTCTGTCCAAGGTAGTCTGATATGCTTCTTTTTTAGATAGCAGTTGTTAATGTTGGGTAGGGCTCTGCTCAGAGTTGGGAAGATAATGACTGCTGGTTAACAGCAGTTTGATGCAGATAGGGGTGTTTAGATTGGCAGTTTAGAATTCACATCTGGTAAAATCTCACTGGGTACCTGAGTGTAAAGCTCCCTAATACTGTTCCATTTTGCATTAATAAAGCCTCATAAGGTGTGAGATATTCTTTCTTCCCTTCAACCTCTCTCCTCAATCAAAAGAGATTCTGTATTTGTTATAGTTTTGGGCATTCCAAAATGAAGCATGTGGTAGAACTCTGTATTCCTTTGTGTAACAAACTTTTCCAGTTTCCATTTCACCTTGTTTCTACGTACAGTTTCCAGTACTTAAAGGTAGTTGTTGGATATAATTCCTAGCTGTAATTGGGACCTGGGAAGTAAATCTAGTGAAACATCTGTTGTAGTTTAAGATAGTGAACTATTTTTTAGTGCCTGCATTTCCTTTTTGGCTGAAAGCTAGGAGCTCTTAAGAGCTTTTCCCATGATAGGTCCAGTAGAAGCCTCTGTTCTGCATCCATCAGCAGGCTGGAAGTGCAGAGATTGTCCTTCCTTGTGCAAATGTTGCCTTCTGTAAAGAAGAAATGCTCTATCACATAAGAGGAGGTTGTTTCACTCGTAATGCACCCATCTTCTTGCTTGGTTGAAATTGTGCTTACCTTAGCTTTGTTCCTCACACTTTCTAACTCTTTCTTAACAGCATCTTCCCAATGTGCTCTGGGAAATAAAATATTTTTCTCTTCATCTTCCATTATTTCTTTAACTAGTTAAAAGCAGTGAATATGTCAATACAGCTGGTGGCAATGTTGGCAAGCAGTGACCATTAGGAGAGGATGTAGGCATTTAGAGGCATTTCATTTTAATGATTTTGGTTACTGTTACGCATATCCTTACTGTGGGAGAAACAGGAAAGAGCAGATGTGTATGTAGACACATACAGTTGAAGAGTCTTGTGGCTTTCAGTTTGTAATTGGCAGAGTTCAAAGGAAGTTTGATAATCCTTGCAAATGAGTGTGTGATTTGTGTGTTGGGTTGTTGCTGATGAACAGATGAAATGACTGAATTTAAGGTGCAGGGCCAATGTTGGCAAAGTTTTAAAAAAGCCAAGAAGCCAGCAATCAAAGAGTCTGCTTGTACAGACTTGTAGGTAAAGAAATGTACACAGGAGAATTTCTTGTATTTTTTTTCCAAGATGGTAAAAATAAAAAAGAGGAAATTACAGAGACATGCTTCTGAAGAGGTAGAGGGGGTGCCCTGCACATACAATGGTGAGGCCTGGTTGAATGGGGCTTTGGGCAGCCTGGTCTAGTGTAAGGTGTCCCTCCTGCCCATGGCAGTGGGGTTGGAACTAGATGACTTTTAAGGTCCCTTCCAACGCAAGATATTCTATGATTTTATGACAGGTTTTAGCAATTAAAGGATGTGTGTTACCAGTTTTAAATATTAAATAAAAACTCCTGCTTGCATATTTACCTGCCAAAGTAAATAGAAAAATATCACAGTCAAAACTGTGCATGTTGATTTTAGATTAAACCAGAAGAATGGAATAGAAGAATGTGGTTGTAGACAAAAATCTCAGGATCCTTAGGAAATCACTGAAATGAAGATTGGACAGATCTCTGAAAGAGAAGGTGACTCATTGAGTATGACCATGAAACAAGAGACTGGCTTCTGGAGAACAGCTGAATTACTTCACATGAGAGAAAATCTGTCAGCAGAGGAAGAAGGTGAGTTGTCAAGAAGGAAGAATAACTAAGTACCAAAGGGAGAAAGGGATAATTGGCCATTGTAAGAGACTGGAGCCTTTGGTAAAGTGGGATGAGTAGAAGATGAATGATACCAAAGAAGGGAAGGAATTAGACTCACACTGTTGCTCTCCAAAAATACTCCTGGACATAAATATCAATGACAGGAAGAAAATTCAGAATTAAAAGACCATATGCATACACACACAAAAGGATATAAGTACAGTTATACTGACTCTTAGAAGTCATGGATAGCTTTAAAAGAAAGAGCTACTAGAATGGCCTTTCAGTATTAATGGTAGGAACAAAAATCTTTTAAGACAGCTGGAGCAGTTTGGGAAAATAGACTTGATGCAGTTAATGGCAGTGGAGGTGACTGTAGCAGTAAATGTGAAATCTTCCTCTTTGCTTTGCAAAATTCTTGATGTAAGGTATGGTCTAAATCTGAGAACATCATTCAATGAAAAAAACAAAATATAGTCTATATTGACAGTAAACAGTTTGTTTAGTTTGTCAGTGATGGCAACTTCTGTCTTGCTGTAGCTTCAGCTCTTATCTGAGAGCACAAAACACTCAGAAGAAGCCTGGCCTGTTAAGTTTGTGGTGTGTCTCCCTGGAGATTTTTCAGGGGAGTCCTTTGAGATGCACAATGGAGTAAGAAAAAGGACTTTAAGAATATATAGATTTGGCTACATTGAAGCCAATTTGTGTTGCTTCATCTTTATGTATGTTTTATTTGGGAAGAGATAGACTTCTGTATTATCAAGAATTGCAAAAGTTTAAAGCTTAGTTTTGTTTTGATTCTGAAAAAATCTCTACCTGTATTTTAAATTCTCCCAGTTACTGAAATCTTTACAGTTGCTGTTTACAATGCTTGATACAGGAGCTGAGGGACTGGGGCCATAGGTGGTTCCAGTGCCACCTGATGGCTGGATCTCTGTGACATCTGCATGATGGAAAGCACAGGGGCTCTTGCCTGTCTCAGGATCTGGCCAGCATGGGGGGCTAAAAGGCCAGGGAGTGCTGCAGGACACCCTGCAACACATTCTTCAGCAGTGGAGGGAGCTGACAGAGGGCCATGCACATTGCCAGGGGGCTGTCACTTCAGTCTGCACATGATCAGTTTGTTACTTGCACATTAGCCTTCATGCTGACAGCTGAGATTTGACTTTTGTTTTCAGTCACAACTCTAAAGACAGCTGAAGTTCAAAATTGTCTGGGAGAGACTATCCTATGGAAATGCCTTGCAATTTTATGAGTCCAAAAGTCAGCCCAGGAATCCTTTTGTAGGTTTATCAGTTTAATGCTCTTACTAAGGGCTAGAAATTGTTTGTACCACTGGGATTTTATTTTACAAGATTTTTCTTTACAGTTGGGAAGACAGTAGCATCTGTTTTGATCCTGCTTCTAGAAAAGACTTCACATGTCAGGTGGGGAAAGGGGGCAGACTTGTAGCGGCTGGTCACACATTCTGGTAAGAGTTCACAGTGATTTTCCAATGCCTTTTCTCAAGTCAGCTTTTTTCTTGTTCTGTTGAATATGTAGTAGCTCCACTGGATCAGTTTTTTTTCAGAGCTGAGGGCAAAGTTTACTCAGTTTGTTTGTTTAACTTCCAGCGTTTTAAGAAATGAAATAATTTTTTTTGCTGCAGGCGTGGAACAGTTGAACATAGTTATTGATTAATTATTCTAATTATGGTTCCTTAGACATGTATGGAAGTGGTATAATTATGCAGCATGTCTTTTCTTTTGAAAAAGTAGATTGGAAAAATACTGCATTGGCAGCTCAGTGATTTTTTTCTTTTTTTTGAAAATTTATTTTGTAAATAATAACATATTGCTTAAAAGTCAATTGAACAAATCTGACTTGATGGTTGAAAAGTTCAGCTGACACCTGGCTGTACAGTGATGGCACACTCTTTATAACACACTTAATTCCTCATTTATTTTTCTCTCATAGTACAGTGTTAACTTGGGTACAAATGATGCTTGCAGAGAGAACAGCCACCACACCAGAATGTTCATGACCAGTTATGTACCCCCTCAGGAGGCAAAATCCAGGCCAAAAAGAGTTGTAGCAAAATATGGGAAGGAGAAGTATTGAGAAAACAGATAATGCATTAGGATCTGGTGAAATGTAGGGGTGACTGGCCAAGATTGGGAATGCAGGAGCTGGATTTATGAGACAATGCTCCATTTTTGTATGTATATTTAGCATTAAAAATAAAACTCAGTGTGAAATGAGATACCTGGAGTCCTCAAGGATGAGTTGTTTGTTCCCTGTTTCATTTTGTTTCATAAATGTCATATGAATTATTTTGAGGAAGCTGACTGGTGGTTTACAGAAATCAGACCATGCTTCACAAGGGTGAGGTCTGCTTCAAAGTCTGCCTTGGCTTATGGTGTTCACTTGCTGTCCCCACATTGCCACCAGCACTCCCCACCAGAGAGTGGGGGACACCGTGACTAGTCTCTTAAAGAAAGGAAGGATGATAAATTATGTCTGGGTTTCTCGAAGGAGCTTAAGGAAAATAAGTGAAACTTGATTTTCCCTTTAGCTTTTTGGGGAACCCTGTCACTTCAAGCAGTTAAGTAAATTAGCAAATAGAACAGATGTATTCCTCTTATCTCGAGGAAAATGTGCATTCCCATATTCAAACAGCATCTCTGCGTATGAATTGCAAGACCTTGGAAATACACTGAAGGAGCTCTTGAGCTCAGTTTATCATCCTATTTCCTTTGCCAGCTATGAACCTGTGTCTTGTTTTGAGAGAAGAGAATATTGGGGTATATCACGCAGAGTAGGGAACAGAGCTGTGGGAATATGATTCAGCTGCAGCTTTGCATCTTAATTATATGCTTGGTGGAAAAAAAAATTCCCTTTTTCTTCATACCCCCCTGTCATATCAGCTAGCTCATTCTAATCTTCCTAATACCTCCCAAGTTGACAAAGTAATATAATGTCATTAGAGCAAGTTGGAAAGATCTAAAACCTATGAAACTAGAATTTGCTGATTCATTGAAATTGAAATATTTGAGAGACTTCAGTTTTCCAGAAAAAGTTGAGAACTAGCAGAAATAAATACCAATCATTTTATTTTGCTGTAGAAATTCTTGGTTTTCCATTTTAATATGATACTGAAAAAATTCATTCTGATGTAGTGAGTCAGTCAGTCATTTCACACTCTGCTGTCTGTATTCTTTCACTGGATGAGTGCCCACTGCTTCAAACTGGGTCAGTTTACCCTTGTGAAATTGCTGTTTAACCTGCTGCAATATGACTGACTTATTGAAGCTGCAGATTGATGCTTTTTATTCTTTGATGAAAGAAATAAAATGGGGCTGTCAAGACAGACAGAATTCTTGTACTGTAGAGGTTACTCCGTGTCTCGTATTAGTAGATGGGCTGCTTGTGCCACTTTTGTGAGAAACTGTAATTATTCAGTCATTTATCCAGCCTCTCTTTCCTATTTCTGGTAAAAAGTGGTACTTGAAGGAGGCAGTTGCTTAAAAGGAGAAAAATTCTAATAAAAGCAGCATCAAATTCAGTCATTCTGATTCTGAGAATTAGAACCAGCAAACTGTAGTACCACAGGGAAGTTCAGAAACAGCCTTTTTCCATAGCTCAGCTTAGGATAATGAAATAGAGACCACTTCAAAATTGGTTGGTGGTGAAATGGTTATAGCAAGAGCATTGTAACAGTAAACCATGAAAGGTGGAAGCTTTAAACCACACCAGTCAGATCTCACTTTACCCAAGCTGGACTCTTCTGGAGAGTAATATTTCCTGTGTTACTGGTAATTTGGAATAGGTTTGTAGAAACCAGAGGGGGTGAGCATTGGTCTGGATTAGATACTGATGCTGGCCTGTGGGAGCTGGTTTTGTTGATTTGTGGTCAGGAAAGAATTTAAATTGTCAAGGAACAGTGTTGTTTTTTGTTAGACTTCTTTTTTCCCTTTCTCTGTGCTGTGTCCAGGCTCCCAGGATCACTGAGGCATTTTACCTAAATAATTTGCCTTCTATTGCAATGGTTTAGGATTGTGATGATATCTTTACTTTTCCTGGTTTATTGCTGTGGCTCACTGTCTGGAGCATTGGGCATGTTTTTTGGTATTGAATATCTTGGAATTGGCTTTTTTTTGGCTTATAATGCCACAAACATAGAATAACAGAATCATGGGATGGTTTCTGTTGGAAGGAACTGTAAAGATCATCTAGTTCCAAACCCCCTGCCATGATGTGACATCCCCCCCAAGATTCATGGATGCTCATGGTTAAAAGGAATGACGACAATCAGAGGGTCCACAGCTTATTTCTAGACTTCTGTACATGGGAAGGGATGCCTTCTGCTAGATCAGGTTACTCAAAGCCCTGCCCAGCCTGACCTTGATCAAAGGAATTGCACATCCACAGCTTTTCTGGGCAACCTGTTCTGCTAGCTCACCACCTACAATATTGCAGGCAAATACAAGTCCAAGGCATTGCAGTGATAACAAGGTGGGTTGGACACCCCTTGAAGTTACTCTTCTATTATTCTCCTACAAGTGTAAGAAAATAGTACGTTCTCAATCCGCACATTATGTTTCTGGTAAAATTAATTATCGACCCCACTCCTGAATAATTCACTATTGTTTTGTACAGTAACTATGCTGAAGGTTTGGAAGCACCATCCCAGAGCATTTTGTGTCTCAAAATCTTCAAAAGCTAGAATATATAGAGAAGTCATATATATATATGTAGTCAGTGGGTGTCATTCTGGAGTGTGGCCAATGAAACCACTGTAGTTCTACACTGGAGGAATGACACTGCTGTTGTAAATGCTGAAAAAAATGTACATTATTGCAATCGTACCATAGCAGTAGTTCAGATACAGCTAAATACCTGTCCTAAGTGAAAATATTGTCTTTTGTTGACTATGAAATGGATGATTTAACTGAAGAGTAGTCTAGCAGATAGGCAAGTAATTTTTTATCAGCTTGTGTCAACCAGATTGAGAACACAAGAGAATATGCAAGGAAAACCAGTCTTTATATCCAAGGCAGTTCTGTATGGGATATGGCCCATACAGAATGATCTGTTTTGGTGTCAGCTGGCCACCAGCTCTCAAGCTGGGTTTCATGGGGCTCATAGGAGAGCTGGGTGGAGATCAGAGCCTGCAAGACTCCCTGTGCTAATTTTTGTGTATCCTGTACAGCGTGGAAATAATTTGTGGGTACAGCTGGGACAGTCTTCAGCCTACAAAGATTATCGATAGCAAATGGTACTTACCTAATGGCTGAAAAAACAATGTTAAAGTACCCAGAGTTCAAGTCCACCCCCAGCTACAGCTGTCAGCAGCAGGGCATTTTCTTACTTTGAGTGAGGCTGTAGTATGGAAAATTACTGCTGTCCCACAGTTTAGAAGCATCATAATTGTGCTGGTCTTCCAGGCAGTGTTTGCATCAGCCCTGAGACACAGTTTGGCATCTGCTTGGCCTTGCAATAGCTGGCTTTCCAGTAACCATTATAAAATGTTGTTTAGCGTAAAGATACTTCTTTTAAAGTGGTTTGGCATAATTCCCAGCGATCCCACAGGGAAGAGCAGCTAGGACTTGTTCTCCAGCTCTGAGGCAGCTGTCCACTGGGCTGACCAGGGTGGAGCTGTATGTGCTTTGGCTCTGCACCACAGCTAGCGAGTAAAGACATGGACTGAGTTGTCCTTGGCTGTCTGCAATCCTTCACTGTAGGGCTATGTAATGTGAAGTGGTGGGCCAGCAGCTCCAGGGTTGTGCAGTGGCTCTGTGTGAGGGCTTGTGATGGCTGGGTGGAGAGGGAGGAGTGCAATGCATGGGCTTTGCTATTAGATGCAATAGAACCATCTCCCTTGAAGACTGTGGAAGTAAATGCAGGGCCAGCAGTCACACTCGAGCTAATTTTAGGATATGTTCACCAGAGAAACCTGTATTTGAGCTTGCCATCCTGGGTTTCTTTTCCAGGTAATGGAGAGTAGTGAGCATGGTATCTCTTGTTCTGTGACCAAAAAATACAGTAATTGTCCCATTTCTGTCTGTCGGGTGTAGGTAAACCTATGGTGGCAAATTTAAGCCCAGACTTTTAGTAGACAGACTTTTATCCTTAGTCTAATTAGAGTGTGGTGAGGTTCAGTAGATGACAGAGGAGGGGAGTACTGAGGGGCTAGTTCAAAAATTGTCTTGAGATGCTATCTGTTCCTGTGACTTCTCAGAGGGTGAGCTCTGGATCAAATGCAAATTTTGCCTGAGTCTCCTCTATTTCAGGCATGTGGTATCTCCTGCATATCTGTGAGGAACACCTGTATCACATACTCTCCCCTGGTTTTCCTGGGCATGGAGCTGCAGGAAAGCAGCTGATGTTCCCCCTGCAAGGGTGGTCAGTATCACCTGTTTGGTCCTGTAAAGCCAGAGCAGGCAAATAGCTGTGGTGTCCCATGTAAGATGTCATGGGGATTGAGTAGCCCCATCCTGCAGCTCTTCGTTCCTTTTTCCCACTCATCTGCTGCTGACCCACTGGGGCTGCTGGAGAATGTTGAAGGCATTTCGTGCTTTTTTCCTAGCTATAAAGAGAGAAGTCCTTGTGAATATTGTTTAAAACATGAAAAAAAAAAAAAAGAAACTTTAAAATAGCAAAATCTTTCTAGCACTGTTTGGAACTGATACGTACATGAAAACATATACTAGTTGCTACAGTCTCCTTCTGTCTGGAAACAAAATACATCTCTCCTTTAGGGGCCCCATTGCATTCTGCAAGGAAGTTATTGAACCCCACATTAAGTAATGGAATAGGTATTTATTAGCTATCCTAAGCAGAAAATTAAAAAATGTGCATTCAGTCTTAAAAATAAATAAAACCTCATATTTTAAAACAAAACACAGATATCTTCCAGTCATGTAAGAAAAAGTAGCACAAGGAAAGACAGCCAGGAGACATACTCTTTTTCTGGGGGAAAAAAAGAGTTAAAAAAAAATTGTACTTTGAAAACGCTTTTTGTCCGATCTGTCAAGAAAAGTGATCATGTTGAGCACTGGGATTCACAGACAGGAAAGGTTAATGAGGGTGAGGATTAGATAAATGTTGGTAGCTGCAGGTGCAATGAACATAAAACGCTATGAATTTACAGTATCAAAGTCAAGCTAGGCCCATTTGATAGCTTTCTGTGATAACTGATTGTCTGAAAAAAGAAAATAGGATAAACTTAATCAATCTGCATTTTCAGTAAGACCCTTGAAATGGTGGCACTTGGAGAGTTACTGTTTCAGTGGAGAAGGAGGAAAATGTTCAGCAGTAGCTATGAAATTGCTAAAGCAAACATCATAGTGTGTTGTGCTGAAAGTAGAAGCATCAGTCTCAAAGGGCATTTCATGGCTGAACTTCTTAATGTGTTTTAACTCCAATGCCTTGGCACAGGCTAGGATTGCACTATTTAGAGCATGAGCTAAAATTGAGAAAACAGTGCCAGTGTAAAGGATAATCAAAATAATAAACAGATGGAACAGAAATACTCAAATTTTTTTCCTTAAGAAGAGAACTTGCTGAACAGCATGACCATCAGATGCGAATATAATCCAACTGTGACAAAGACATTTGCTTCTAGTCTGTATCAGGTGATTTTTCCAGCAGAGATGAGGAATTACTTTACTAGAGCATGGCTTATTTACCTGAGCAAGAACACTAGGAGAGGATATACTTCGTGTCTATAAATAGATCAGTGATAAAAACAAGTGAAGGAAAATAAATGCAGGGAAAGTTTTGCTGCAAGAACAAGTGTTTGGATTGAGTATGAATAAATTTAACCTGAAAGTCGGGGGAAAAAAGAAAACCATTTGTGAAGTGTGATTCTGTAGTCACCTTCCAGAGAGTGACCTTGCCACTCTCTTCAACTCCCTGAAAGGTGGTTGTAGTCAGGTGAGGGTTGGTCTCTTTCACCAGGCAGCAGCTGACAGAACCAGAGGGGGCCTTAAGCTACGCCAAGGGAAGTATAGGTTGGATATTAGGAAAAAGTCTTTTACAGAAAGAATAGTAAAGTATTGGAATGCTTTAGAATTAGATATTTGCTTTTAAATACTTTTTGTTTGTTGCAGTTATCTGTTCTACAAGAGTCCAGCTTTTATTAGAAATGGTGGTTCTTATTCTGCCAGCTACAAGAGTAAAGTAGGAAAACTTTTATGTGTACACTTTTGAGTTAACACTCATCTCTGCAGTAAAGCAATTTTATGTCTACCATTAAACATGCATTTAAAAACAGACATAAAGGGACTTATTCATACCTCAAAAGTGTATTTTTATGGTTTCAGCACGCTTTGGATGAGGTTCTAAATATATTTCCTAAATCAAAGGATGTATAAATTGAATCCAGTTTAATCTGTGACTGTAGTATAGTCAAAAGCTTGTAGAAAAAACTGGATAAATACGCATAAATCATCCATACTGCTGAAGAAATGCAAGGATTCAAAGTTTGTTTCCAGTCTAAAACTAGATGCCCCATTTTGTCTTCCATCTCCTGACTCATGTTGTTGCTCTAATTTAAAAAAGTGGTACTCTAAGAGTTTTACTTCTCCCAATGAATCATTTTCCCCCTATCTTTCCTTGCACTGGAATTTCTCTTTCCTCTTCTGAATTTTGATTTGAACAGCTGCTCTTTATCTTCTTGGTGGCTGCTGAGGAGTGTAGTAATTCCTCAAAATAAATATGTCTGACTAAAGTGTGCTTCCTCCAGTGACTGTATCCCCACTGACGAGATGTGAGTTTGCTGAGTAACCAGCTTGAATTCCATAGGTCATGTGTTGTGCATATGTCTTGATAGTCCAGAACATCCCAAATGGTACTGGGATGACACTGTTGGAGCAACTGAATCTTAGGTCATACATGGACATTAACCCTTCTGAAAATTAATGTCCTGTGTCAGGGTTGGGAGCTGCTTCCTGATTCATAGGGGTGGGGTTCAGTGGCTGGAGGACAGATATCTGCTGCTGTTTGTGTTGTGGAATTCCCATGACATTTGCATTGGCTCACAGGTTTGACAGAGGTCTGCAGGTGACCCATACTCTTTTGTAGCAGCACGTCCTGGTTAGACAGGTTCTCTGTGGGACCTGAGTTGACACAAAAGCTACTCCAAAATTTACTGGATTTAAGTTAATTTACTGTATAGTTTCAGCAAGTTTTGCAATTGAGCATTCCTTTTAAAAGTGTATAATTGAAATCAAATACTTCAGTAATTGCTATTACATGTGCCCAAGCCAGAACATTTCATGCAGGTTACACACAATGAGATAAGCCTGTAGTGGTTGCTTTCTACTGAGTATGCATGAAAACACAGCTGGATCTGACATAAACAGTTGCAGACTGACTGGAAAAAGAAGGAAGAATTGCATATTCACATCTAGTCAAATTGTAATCTAAACAGTTGTCTGAAAATTGAAAACTGGTACCTTCAATTTATGTTGCTTATCCTGATGTGCTGCTTTCTGCATCCATCTGGAGGGCTGAATGGAACATTCCATCTTATTCCTTAGCCTGTTGTCATTGATGCATAGTTCTAATCTCAGAATGGTTGAATTTAGTGGCCAAGCTTACAGCAGAGTAAGCACAGGTTATCATGTAAGTAACTGAATTGGATTTGGGCATGAGAAATCCAAATGTTTGGTTTAAAAAGAATTTTGCAGCAATTGCTTCAAGCAAGTCTTGTTCGCTCTAGTTTTCATTTGCCTATATTACAGCACAGAGCTCTGTTCTAATATATTGGTTCCATATGTGATGACTGAATTTGTAATTCCTATGACAACTATGTTGAGCTGAATGCATTCATATTACTTATTGGTACCCTCCCCTGATGGAAACTCTTCGAGTTCCTTTACTGTTGATGTCTAGTGGTTGTTTTTTTCTCACAGAGGAACTCATAATAGAAAACGCTATCCACCAGCTCATTTATCTGGAAATACCTTCTGAAACCATTTGATGTACCTGGGTACTGCAGTACTGTTGTGAGACTGATTAAGGATCTTTCATTTTATATTTGCAGCCATGGAACTGATGTTCCATGAGTGCTGAAAAGAAAAAGAATCTAGTTGATCTTCTAGAAACATTTATTGTAATACACATTAAAAATTCTGTAGCAGGTGCTTAATATCTTCTCCCAGAGGGCGCTGCCTTTCTCTTGTTCTAGCCTCTTTGAAGTGACTTTTCATGTGAATAAATTGGGTGAGATCCCCATGATATGCTCTGGAGACCACCTGTTCTTGTAGCTCAGCTCTTCTGCTGAGCCCATACTGTTCACACACTTAAGTGTGCTGAGCTTGGTAATTGCACCTTTCACCCACTCTGTAATTTCTGAGTCACCATATTGAGTCTCCCAGGAGAACCATGTGTACCTGTTTGTACAGTGAACTGACTGACTTCCTTTGGTTTTGCAATAACATAATCTCTACTGCTTCTGGAGGGCATAACAAAGTGCAAATGAAGTGGCCGTGCTGGAACAGCATCCCCAGTGTGGCTACTATGCCAGCCTGTTTGAATGCTGCTGAGATTTTTTTTTTCTGAGATCTGAAGTTTTTTCCTAATCTCCACTCCCATTCCTGCACCTTCTTTAAAACCTTGGTTAAAGGCTTAATCATATCTGCAAACACCGATACAGAATTCTGGGGAAGAATAAAACTCGCAAAACCTTGCAGCTTATGTGAGCTTGTAGAGCATGGAGCTTCTTACTAATTTTTCTCTTTCATGAACCATTTGGCCTGTTCATCAGTTGACTTAGAAGTGAACAGCTCCCAAAATTATGGCTTATATTTGTATAATTCACTCTTTCAGTGGTGTTTGAATCTGACTGTAGGTTAATGCATCGTCTGTTAATGAAATTACATGGATTTGATCATCCTCTGATAAATTTTTCCGTGTTTGGTTGATATGAATATTGTGTAAAGGTAGAGCACGGTGAAATCATGGGGCAGTAGATGCTTGTAAAATGGTATTGCTGCCCTGCAAATGTAGGGGGAAATTCCTCCCATCCTTGCCCTCATAACAAAATCCCAAAGACAGCATACAATAAATCTGTTCTTCCAGACTGGCATTTTTTGCTACAACAGGTGTGGTTTATGGTATAACAGAATTAATTGCTCAAACTCCAACCATTACCCAGTAAATCCTGCTGTCTGCTTTTATGATAGGCCAGATTGGAGCATCAGAAAGGCCTCATCTTTGTGCAATTATTTGCTACTCCTGTAAGCTTTTTTCTGTGGTTTGGGGATATTTTTGCTGCTTCTGTGGTTGATGATCTGGACTCAAACACTCAGCCTCTACCCATTAATCTGTAGTTGAACTTCTGGAGCTTTTAGGGCAGCATCTTCATGCACCTCTGGAATAATTTCTGACTGCCAGTCTGCCAGCCTTTCCCAGCTCTATGAACATGGATTTTCCAATTCCATTATCATTTGATGTTCTTGTAATAATAGCATAGCAGGGATCTCTTTCTGTCTGTCTTTTGGGAGCATTATTACTCAAAATGTTCTAGTACCTCTCCAGGAACAGTTGGGTCAATTTATTTTTAATCTGCTGGTGTGCCCAGGATAAGATTCAGGGTTAATTATTAACAGCAGAGCATCAGAGCATCTGTTCTGGGTTCTTTAAATGCAGGGATGGTGGTAATGAGTAACCTAGGTTCTGTAATCTATAATATTCCTGCGAAACTGCAGGCTTTCTTCCAAGCTGGGTTTTTGGTTTAGCTAGTTAGATTAGGTCCAGCAAGCTGAAATCTTTTTGTCACTTCCTTATCTGTCGGGTACACATATTGATGATGGACTTTAGTCTTATTTGTGTTTACCTGTGTCTCTTGCTAAGAAATTTTTTTGTTCTAACACACTATTTTGTTTGTTTCGCTTCTGCTGACCGCTCAGACTTTTCAAAGCAATTTTCTTCATGTGCTTCCACTAAACCATCAGAAATACATTATTTCTCCCTGTGAAACACCTGGCTTAGCAAATTTAGAGAAGTATATTGAGGGACTGAATACGAATAGATGACTATTTGGCTTCCCTATATGCATCTACCAGGAAACCTGGTGATGCATCGAACATAGAAACATGCTTGACATTAGGCAACTCTTCCAGAATTTTTACCCTTAAAAGTATTGGAGACGTTTGTCCTTTATGTTTATTTAGTTATTTTGATTCTGCATTTAACCAAAAGTAGTTTCTTCTTTTTTAAGACTGATGTCACTAAAGATTATGTGTGCTACTTGGTTTGTCCTCCTCACTATTGCTGTGGAGGGCAGCACTTCTCATTTGGCTTCTGTCTTAGCACAAGGAAGAGTTGTGAATCCAAGGCCTTTGGCTTCTAAAGCTGTGTTCTGTAGTTTGAGAGCTTCTGTGGGCAGTCCTCTTCTTGCTCCTCTGCTGGTTTTTACTCTTTCAATCCAGTTTGTACAAATCTTCATGAAACCACATGTTTGAAGTCTTAATGGATGCCTATTAAAAAGACTGGGAGTTTCAGTTTTTAGCATTCATTTACTCTCAGTGCTCTGACTGGACCTTGCTTTATCAATATTATATATTCTATGTATGTTTTCAATACATCATTTTTATGTGAGTGTTATGAGAGTTTCATATTCTTAACATTTTTTCTCACTGCTGATTCTAGCATCATTCTTTCCAACCAGAATGTGGCTTAAAATACACTAGTGTTCCATTTGTTTTCCTGGCTAATGGTGTATTCAGTTCTCAAAACTGTTACCATCATTCCCATTATGTGTTTGCCCAAAGTCATGGTGCTTTTTTTATCCTCCTTGTTCATGTGTCTGACAAATATCAGCTCCTGCAAAGTGGTGTTTTCTTGGTTTGTGCTGTTTGCTACAGCTTGTGTGGTTCTGTGTGCTTGCTTTTCTGGATTACAACTAAGTTCTTCGTGTGTTTTCCCTTGTATCTATATTCTGTGTACTTGAGTATGGTCATGATGATTGGAGCCTGGCCTATCTTCCAAGAGCTTAATGTTTTGGTAGAGGACTTTGCAGGTCATTCTCAGTACTGGAGCCTTTGTATGTTTATATATCTCTAGCATGCCAAAAGCAATTTTGATGGCAATGATTTTATCTTGGTCTTCCCCTAAATACTGCCTGAGCATTGTGTCCCAGATTTCAAGTCTTTTATCTGTGACTATTTTAGTTCACTCCAGTACTGCGAGATTGTCTCTAAATCGCTCAAGAGTTCTGCACTGTACTTTTATCTTCTTTTTGTACTCTCTTTAAGAATCTCTCATATCTTTAATATTCACATGGGTCACAACATTCCTTGAACTATTTTGGTGTAGTTCCATAATTAATCTTTTCTGTCAGAGGTAGCGGAAAATGATTAAACACATCAAGTGTCTCAGAAGCACTTGTCAGAAATAAAGCTATTTTTATCTTGTCTCCCATTGCTTCGCAAAGTCAAATGCTGCTTAATTCTTTTCCATATGACCTTTATATTTTCAGAGACTGTTTGCATCTCAAGAGACTTGAAACTGCTTTCCCAGCCCACTTGTCTCTTGGTGCTTTAGTTCATTTGGACAGGATATTGACTCCAGTGGTTGTACCAGCCTATCTGTGTAGTGAGTGGAGTGGAACAGGCACTTTTTCGTCTCACTCTCTCGTCTGGGCATTAAAAATGGCTTGAGTGAATTGTGGCCCAGAGATGTCCCTGCCTGCACTGCATGAGAAGTGCTTCAGATGCAAGTGATGGCAAACACGGGGTCAGATGAGTCCCTGCCCAAGAGTGTGTCCTGTGTTTGCACAACCTCTGATGGTGCTGATGCGGTTTGCAGAGTGCTCTGTGCTGTCCAGCTGCCTTCTCTCTGGCTGCCATGCCACAGGGTGCTGGCCCAGTGGGTGGCCTTTCAAAGCAAGGTGGGCCTGAGAGTGGTTTAACTCAGGGCTTGTGCCATGACATCTCAGCTTTTGGTACTTCAAAGGAGAGGTTTCCTGCACCAGCCACCTGACACAGTGGGATCAAGGGGTTTTTGTTTCCTTCCATCATGCTGTGGTCACTGTGTCTCCCTGCTGTGTATTTGATCATGTTCATTATGGCTGTGCATACAGTGTGTGAAAGCAATACTTTCATCTGCTCTAAAATTCAATAGCGAAGTATAAAAATAACTCTCACCTGCTTTCTTATCTTTTGGGTTTGTTTTTTTCCCCTTCTATTAATATTTTTGGAGTACCTGCAATGCATCCTGATGCCTGTGGCTGAGCTTCATGCTTTCAGGCTGCCTTCACCCTTTTATTCTCAAGCTAGCAAAGCTCTATTTTTCCTATGATGAGGAAAAATGGTATTCTATCTAGCCACTGTGCCTTCAGACAAATACTTAATGCTTTTTTTTTTTTGGTATTTTTTTCTGTAGAGGTTCACTTTAAACAGAGGCACTTATTCTGGAGTTAATACTTGGTCTACAATGTGGGGTATCTAGTTTAATTTTTCTTTTTCTGTGCATGTTGTAATATCTCTGTCCCCAATTCTTAAAATAGGAATGGTATTGTTTTGTGCCTGATGTGTGGCTGCCATAAATTCATTCATGTTTATGAGGCATCAGAATGTTCCAGTGACCAGCACAGTGTGAAAAATGTTGACTAATGTATATTGAGAAAGGAACTGGAACAAAGAGTGTAGTTCAGATGTGTGATCAATACTTAATATGTCTAGCAAATTTTGCATGGAGTGGTTGTAGACTGAAAAATGTTCACTTAGTGTTCTATGTACTATTTACTTAGCCTAATTCTATTGCAAGGTTGTTGAGATTGGTCAAAAATACTAAATTGAAATTATCGTCTGTGGTAATGTTGGCTAAAACTGTAAAAATAAAACTGAAACAGACTGTAAAAATAAAATGGAACACTACATATTTGGGAAGGAATAATTGGGGAAAACCAGAGTAACTATATAAATAATATCTATAAAAGTCATCTGCTTAATATATGAAGATGTTATTTTACTAGTTTGGAAGTATGGGAAAGACCTTAAGTAATTCCTACATACCTGTATCTGTTACTCAGTATTAAGAATATAACTTGATTGTGAAAGAGAATGTTTGCCCAAAGGCTGTGTGGGTAAAACTGACTTAGGATCTAAGGGTGAAAAGTACATTAAATGTGATGTGTCATTCTTTTGTCACAGCTTTTGATTAAAATACTTTTTTTTGATGGTATGGGTCAAAAAACACATTTTCCCCTTCCTGGTACAAGGCATATTGTGACTAACACCTACTAGGTTTTCCCATGCCATTCATTGCCATGTCATTCAAATATTTATTTCCGTTTCAGAAGGGCTTTTGATGTGGAACTGAATAATGATGTTTTTGTTGGAAGTATATCAGCCCAGTTTCTACTAATCAAAAGCCCTTTGTACACCTTTTCCAATTAACCCTGCTCTTTGTATTGCTAAATCACAGAATCATTTAACTTGAAAAAAAAATCATCCTCTTTGGGCAGCTTGTGGCAGGGCTTGACAACCCTTTCTTTCAGTGACCAAATTTTTCCCATTATCCAATCTAAACCTCCCTTGGTGCAACTTGGGGATATTTCCTCCTGTCCTGTCACTTGTTACATGGGAGAAGAGACCAGAAGAGACACCTGGCTACACCCACATTTTAGGTGGTTGTAATGAATTATAAGGTGCCTCATTTTCTCCAGGCTAAACACCCCCAGCTCCCTCAGTTGTTCTTCATCAGACTTGTGCTCCAGACCCTCTGTGAGCTCCCTTGCCCTTCTCTGGATATGCTCCAACACCTCAGTGTCCTTCTTGTAGTGAGGGGCCCAGAACTGGACACGGGATTTGAGGTGTCACCTCACCAGTGCCACGTACAGTAACACTGTCCAATTCAGTTTAATTAATATGCAAAATACAATTAATATGCAAAGATAATTCATCTGAGCGTGGAGAGCAAGGTCTTAGTGCAATTTATTTGTGAAATGAATGGTGTTATAACTGGTTCAGAAGACACAGAACTTAAAATTGAGAGAACTTGTTCTGGGGGAGTGAACAGAAATTATGGAATTGTGATGTTCCCAATTAAAATTCTTGATTTGCTCTTGTGAAGGGTGTGCATCATGATAGTTGTAAATACTGAGAACTTACAGAATGATCCATATCAGTGCCAGACTCAGGAAGATATTAATTATCATGGAGTTTGGAGGAGTAGTCAGGCAAACTAGTGTCTTTGTATTGCTACATTGTCTTCACATAGTGATTCTTGGACTATATTGATATGTCCTGCCACAGAGTGGACAATCTGTGACACAGTAGAACTTTGTCAGATTATGAAGCTTGAGTGCTTGTGTTGAATTGCTTCTGCTATGACTGCAGGACTTTGGTAGGACCTAGCCCATGCTATGATGTTGCAGGGTTTTTTTTTTCTGACTTGGAAATGTGTTTGACCCTTCCCAGGCTATTCAGGTCTCCTGCATGGAAATGACAGGTGTGACCTGAGTTTTTATTACTCTGAAGTGGCAGCTAGTTGCCTGTGTTAAGGCAGCTGGTGGAGCCAGAGATTTCCACTGGCTGTAGTGGGAGCTTGGGCTCACATGTGAACATATAAGTGAAATATAAGGTGTCTTCAGCTCAAAAGGATTCCCACCCTAGAAATAGGATTCATTTGCCTGAAAATAGCTGTAGGTGCAAATTATCATTTGATGTGTTTATTGGGGAGTCAGAAACTGGCTGAAATTTGGGCTGGAAGTCTAGTTTGCTCTGAAGTCTCTAAAACTGTATTAACCACCTAATTTTAGGCAAATGAATTCTCTTCCAAATTGCCATATAGGCTCTCTGCTTTGTCACTGGCTCCTTCCAGGTTTATTTCTATGCAGTTTTGACTGCTTCATTAATCTACATCCACAGAGCCTGGGGACTTTAATGTACTGTTTTCTGTGTTTAGCATTTTTTTAATGCAAATAATGTAATTCCACTTCATGCACGCTCTAGAGGGTAGACATTTAAGTGGGCTTCTTCTTGCCACTTTTCATCTGCTTATAGAATATGTTGTGTCTAAACTGAGTAACAGATTTTGTCTGTCATCAGTGGAGAGAGATGAACTTATAAAGAGTGAGTCTCACTTCATAACTTAGACAACAGTCTTCTCATTTTCTGTGGAGACAGACCAGGTGACTTAGAAAGTAAAGTTAACTGAGATGGTCCCACGCTGCTATGCTTCATTTTTTTTTCATTGCAGTGAGAGAGTAAACAGCACCTCATTATGCATGTAGAAGGGTAATCTCTAGAATTCTCTTTCTCCGTTCTTCATGGTAATCCAAAGCTACTGAAGTGCTGGAATATCTCTCTCCACTGATAGGAAACAGAGAGGGCCAAGGGTTCTGGGAGCCGCTGTCCTCAAGGTATTCTGCAGGTGGGCAGCATACTTGCAAATGAAGGTGGCAGAGATGAAATTTTGTGTTTGAGAGTGTGCATGGTGGTATCTTAACATTTGAGACAGTAAACTGGAGATGAGTCACATCTAACAGAGGCAAAATATATGGCCCCATTATGAGAGAAAATTTGAGTGTGCAAATTTGAGTTGCAAGTAGCGACAAATTTGTTCCCAATAGTATTTTAAAAATCATATTTTAAGTGTTGGGTGTTGGTCCTGATGTGTAATGTCCTTTGTTCTTTCCTGAGCATAACAGAGCTCTGGTGTGAAGTAAAACAAAGTCTGAACTTAGGTCAGCTCTCATTTTTGGCATGAGATTTTGAAGTTATTACTCGAGCATCAAAACCCACTGTATTAATACGGACAGATGGTCAGGCTGCATCATGTTTATTGGAGCTATTGATGTATTATAAATGAGAGCATCTATGCTGAAGTCTGCAACTGAGAACTTGATTCAGAGACGTGCACATAGGTGTGGACTGTAATTCACAGCTTCTGAGATTGTTCTTTTTGGGTTTTGGTGACCACTCTGAAAGGGTATAGGTCTAGTCTCCTGTAGGGCCTTTGTCAGATCTGTGGAGATGTTTTATATACGCCATGATGACTCAAAGGCAGCAGGGGTTATTGGTCTTGCCTTTAGTTGTCCTTTACTTCCAGTGGTCTTGTGATAATTAAAATTCTGCTAGAGCAGTAAAATGGTAGAATTTGCTGTTTTCCTGGGTAATTAACAATATTGATGTGAAAGATTATATTCCTAGTAATGCTGGCAACTGGAAGTGATTGTACTTCTAAGCTTACATAGTAAAAGTGTAAGAAAATAAAACTCTAAACAACAGCTATCAATAAATTAATGATAAAATTTGCCAACATGCCAACTGCATGGAGTGGAATTATAAGGCTTTCTATATGATTTATATATTGGGGGGACTAAAAATGTGCGTGACATTTTAATATATTTGATATATTTGATTGTTGACTCTGTATGGTGAGAGTGGAGGTTCATGTCATCACAGCACATACGAACAAATGCTGAGTGATGAGTGTCAAAATGCAAATGTAAACTGTTAGTAGAGTTATTAGGTAGATTTTTATTCTAATGAGTGGATCTCAGAATTACAGAATCACAGGATGGATCAGGCAAGAAAGGACCACAGCAGTTCGTCTGATCCAGCCTCCCGGCTCAAGCAGGGTCATGCTGGGTCACATTGCACAGAATTGTATCCAGACAGTTCTTGAGTATCTGCAGTGAGAGAAACTCCACAACCTCTCTAGGCAGCCTATTCCAGTGCTTGGTGATCTGTACAGTAAAAAAGTTCTTCCTTATATTCAGGTGGAACTTTCTGTGCATCAGTCCCTGCCTGTTGCCTCTTGTCCTGTAGCTCAGCCC